>CM031935.1:22886079-23330888 GCA_018703725.1 Brassica juncea
CGCCCCGGCGTGCGGCCAACCCGAAACGAGCAAAGGAATCACACAACATTCCCGAAGACTCGAGGAAAAGATGATCCAAAATCGTCCGAACAGGCAACGATTCAAGAAGACGACAAAGCCTCTGAATCCACCGCCGTAGGACCGGACAGCTCGACCCCCGCACACACCACTGATCCGACCAGCACGATCGGAACGGCGACGCACGGGGAGTAAAAACGTCCGCAGCAACCATCAGAACTACGAGATGGCTTGATCCT
This sequence comes from Brassica juncea, assembly GCA_018703725.1. Taxonomy (NCBI): domain Eukaryota; kingdom Viridiplantae; phylum Streptophyta; class Magnoliopsida; order Brassicales; family Brassicaceae; genus Brassica; species Brassica juncea. The sequence continues at coordinate 22,886,337 of CM031935.1, forward strand.
CGAAAGAGGTACGTAGGCAGCTCGTCGAAACCCGACGAGTTCAGCTATCCCCCTCACCAAAAAGGGGGGGGGACTGGGTGCGTATACTCCTATACTCCCACAAAAAACGCGAGAATCCGCATATGTACTTTAAACTTCTCGAAATTTTTTAATAAAAGTCTTTCTATCTTTTATACTTACTTAAACGCATCAACGCTTCGGAAAAACGAAAATCATATCTTCAAAAGAAACGCGAGACGTCGCAACTTCTTAAAAAGATAACTAAACTCGTATTATCCGCAAAAGACAGTCCACCAGCGACTTAAAAATAAACTCACGCCCGTCGATTGGCCCCGACGGACGCTCATAAGAAACGTTTCACTCAATACAAAATCGTAGTCAGACCTACAAAGGTCCTCTTACATCCGACAAGGATATCATAGCGCGCTATACAAGAAACCCAAAATTTTGGTTTAGCGTCTCGGATATATTCCGAAGATAGCTCGATTCTTTTAACACAAGTCATATAAGCCGGCGACTAGTCGCGGACTTTAAACGAAAAGAATCAGGAAGAAATCACTAACAGGCAAAACGGAAGCCGATCAGTCATCGCACAGCCTCAAAGCTGAGAGTAAACCTAGGTCTTGCCCTAAACCCAGTCTTGCTGGATCTTGACATCTCACAGACATAGTATCGTATACGAGATCCCAAAACATGTCTCTTATCGCTTACACCTAAAAACGCTCGCTAAAAAGTAGCATACGGACCAAGCGACAAAAAAAGAGTTAGGATACGAAGTGACTACTCGCATCCTTCCCTCTACACTTGACGAAAGTATAAATCGAAACAAAAGACGAAATCTCGCAAATTTTCATATTCATAAAAACCGCAAAAGACGGCGGGATTCAAAGCCACCAACGGCCAGTCCCGAAAACATAAGAATGCAACCTCCAACGGTCGCAGGATAAAATTACTAAAAACGGCCACATACGGCCAGAAAATTCAATTCACAAAAGGAAGTCAACGTTGAGAAATCCGGATGCAGAAATCCCAAATGAACTAGCAGGCTGGTCCACTTCTTCATTCACACCTCGAGCATTCCCACCATTCTCGGTATTCTCATCAGCTCCGACCTCCACCGTATCCTCGGAAACCTCGATTGGTTCCCATAGTCTCCGGACTCTTTCTTCTACCGGAGGAACCAAGGACTCAGCATGAGCACACTCGGCCATGAAATCCTTCATTTCAGCGATCTCGGAATCGAAAGAGAAATCTGGGTTCTGAGACTTGTAAAGATTTACGACCGAACCTCGGCACTCGCGGAAATCACCAACAAACTCCTGAGCTTCTTTAAAGCATTGAAACTCAGCGGCAAACGATTCCGCCCGTCTTGCCACCTCCGCTGCGACCATCCTTCTTCCTCTCCTTTCCGCCCGTACGAGAGCCCGAGCGTGAAGCTCAGCTTGCTTCGCGTTCTGTGCCTTCACCTCTTGACGGAACCGGAAAAGCTCTCGCTCCGCTTCTGTGGTCTTGAAGTTAGCAATCCTGGATTTGCGGAAACTCGAGTCAAGCGCCTCGCTAAACACTCTTAGTCCTTGCATGAAACTCAAGATCAGCAAGCATGCTCATATACGGATTCAAACGCAAGGTTAAAGAAGTTCGAAGGGCCAAACCTCGTTGACACGTTGGGAGCCCTCGGCAAAAACCCGTTGTTTCTCCTCATCCTCCAGCGACTCATCAGTAGTAAACTCCGGAGGAAGGCCATCAAAGAAGTTGATAGGTGGAAAACCGCTGGCTCCATCTTTTTCCGTTGTAACAAAACTAGGTTTTTCTCCCAACGGTGAAGGGTTTTCCGAGCCTTCCCCATCGTCGATTTCCTTCCCCTTACGAGACCTCTGTCTGCGCCTCCGAGAAGGAACCACGGTAACGGGATCGGCGTCGTACGACGGAACAGAACCCCGGGACCGATAAAGGTTAACCGCATCTCGGATTCGTTCGAGGGTGAAGGATTTCCAGAAAAACGGCCTTTGACGAAGAAGATCTCTCTTGACGAAAACATTACCAGGCAAATGCGCGGTAGGGTTGTTCCCTACAAAACGAAAATTTTGTCAAAGACACGCACTTCCGAAAAAGTGAGATAGATAACAGAATTTTCGTCATATTACCTCGGTTAAAATTCCATGCCCGCGGAAATAGATGGAGGCAGCTCTCCTCGACAGACTCGCCATCTATTTGAACAAAGAAAAAACGCTCCTGCCACGATTTGGGATTCGAAGTAGTCCCCTGAATCACGGCCATATCCTTCTTAGGCAGCATGGAATAGTAACCATCACTCCCCGTCGGCCGAGTACCCCAAAGACCTTCAAAATCATCGGGACCAAGATCAATCCCGAGTTCGTAGCTAGCAATTAGTACGCCAAGCCAACTCTCCAAGGCAGGAACGCTGAGTTGGCTGATCGAAAGTTCGAAGCGGTGAAGCGCACGAACAATGGCACCAGGAATTGGGAACCACATACGGCAGTACGTAAAGAAAGCTTCGTAACATGTAAAGAAATCTTGCGGAGGATTCCTTGCACTCTCGTTACCAACGGGAATCCGAAATTTGACTCCTTCAGGAACCTGGTAAAAATCTCGAAGAACCTTGAGATATTTACGAGAAACCGAGCTCGGCGCAAAAGGAGCACCAGGCTGCCTCAGAGGCCTCTTCGGAACAGGGATCTCTGGCAGTATAGGGGGCGAACCTACAAGGGCTCGGTAATACGCATTCCTCTTTTCCTCCTCGACCGACTCCTCCTGCTTTACCGATACATGAGCAGGAGAGTCATCCGAGGATGAATGGGAAGAAGAGTTTCTCTTTGAGGATCTTGAAGACATTGTTCTTAAAGAGAGAGAAAGGATTCTTGAGAGAGAGAGTAAAAACCTTGTGATGAAGTAAGAAAGAGATTTCTTACTCCATATAAAGGAGGTAAAATCACTATTTACCCCGATTTTCGGCAGACGATTACATCTCAACACTTTTCCACACGGCTATACCGCAAGCTAGGACCCGACAGGCTCTACGGTTCCTAGCTAGCTGGGGGGCTAACTGTTGGGGTCAAAATCGGTCAATGACGAAATCGTCACCCGAAAGTCCTCGAAAGAAAAGCCAAGCGACGATCAAATCCAAGAAACGGGTCGTCGCTCGATAAAACTCACGAAAGGCTCGTCCACTCCCATCTGGCGCCAACGGCGAGGGTCCTGGCACCCATCAATGCGATCGTCTCGCGATCTCGGGCAATGACAGCATCCTGGTCCCTTGAAATCCATGTCTGGATTATCCGAGATCTACAATGAGTCTTCCGTAAAACCTTCCCGATTGTTTTAAAGATTCATCTTTAAACATATCTAAAAACTCGGAGCCACATTGCTCTCATCCTCGAAGACGGAAAGTCTGAAGATCTAAGTCCATCTCAAAATCCCGATACTCGCAGAATCTCGTTGGAACAATTATCTCGAGATCTACGACTAGAGACCCTCCCAAAACTCGAGAGATTTCCCGCAAACGACTGACGAAGGAAAGATCGAACGAACCAACAGACGGCAAGACGGCCTGGCACCAGCAGCACGCGGGACGCGGGCTGGCGCCGGCGGCACCCCGGCCTGGCGCCGCGGCACCCGGCCTGGCGCCGGCGGCACGCGGGACGCGGGGGCCTGGCGCCGGCGGCACCCCGGCCTGGCGCCGGCGGAACGCGGGACGCGGGCTGGCCTGGCGCCGGCGGCACGCGGGACGCGGGCTGGCCTGGCGCCGGCGGCACGCGGGACGCGGGCTGGCCTGGCGCGGCGGAACCCGGCCTGGCGCCGGCGGCACCCGGGACGCGGGCCGGCCTGGCCGGCGGCACCCGGGACGCGGGCTGGCCTGGCGCGGGCGGCACCGGCCTGGCGCCGGCGGCACCCGGGACGCGGGCCGGCCTGGCGCCGGCGGCACCCGGGACGCGGGCCGGCCTGGCGCCGGCGGCACCCGGCCTGGCGCCGGCGGCAGCGGGACGCGGGTTGGCCTGGCGCCGCGGCACCGTCGCACGGGTCGGCCTGGCGCCGGCGGCACCCGGCCTGGCGCCGGCGGCACCCGTCACGCGGGCCGGCCTGGCGCCGGCGGCACCCGGCCTGGCGCCGGCGGCACCCGGCCTGGCGCCGGCGGCACCCGTCGCACGGGTCGGCCTGGCGTCGGTCCACGGCCCTCGTCCCGGTCTTGTTCCTATCGTGTCCGGTTCGATCCCATCTTAGCTTGTTCGGATCAATCTACGCAAGTTTGGCATGATCACGGTTACTCTAGAACACCACTTCCTCGACTAAACAAGGAATTGAGGTTCCTTCGGAAACACCGAGACCTTCAAAGACGGTCCTTTCGAAAAACCGTAAAAACGCCTAAACGGTCCACGTACGATTTTCCGAAAAGGAAGGATAACTATGACGGTTTATCCTTATCCTCACATAAGAGATAAATGTCAAGTTTCCAGAAGATAAATGTCAAGATTTCCGAAGATAAATGTCAAGTTTCCCGATAAACACAAAGATGGACGAAAATGGAAAAAGCCCAACTCAGCCCGCGAGAAGATAGACCGTCATAGGAGGAGTATATAAGGAGAGCTTTGAGCAAGAAGCAAACCAGATCACAAATTTTCGAGCACTTAGCACTTAGAGCGATTTAAGCATTCTTTTCTGTTTTCACTAGCGAGCTGCGACTCAACTAGGATAGACTTAGGCGACCGGACTAGCGACAGCTCTTGTAGTTTACTTCTAACCTGTTGTTCACGCTCAAAACGCGAATTCAGAAATAAGATCTTTCTTCCGCTCATCTTTTACGATTTCTATTTTCGCAACTTCTATTTTTATTGATTGTGTCGTGTGCGGCCCAGCAGATATCCGGGACCTTCAAGGAAGATCGGGTTAACTTGGTTTTCCTCCACAAGTCTTTATCAGAAATTGACGGTGTGAATTTCGGTTCCCACACTTAGTCAGGTATCTCCATCACCTTCCCTTGTATATACTAGTTTTTATTTGCATTTAGCTTTCCCTTTAGGCCTTTCTCTCCACTTAACAAACACAGAGACTGTGAGGGTGCCAAGTTTCTGATCATCTTATGTTTCTTGTCATGAGCATGCATTTGTGAATAGCTATTGCATAGAAAAAACCAAAAAAAAATTAAAAAATTTGAAAAATACAAAAGGAATCATGTAGTTGCATTAGAATCGAGTCTAGAACTTTCATCTATTTGCATTAAAAAAAGTTAGAAGTTTTAAGCATATAAGTTGCATCATGCATAGGGGACAAGGATGATATCTACCTTGTAAAGATGCTCATGCTAAGTACTCAAACTGATAACCTTTGTAATCATGGCAAGTAGCTAGAGCAACCTTTAGAAAGCTTGTAGACTTTGAACCTTGAAAACTCTCTTGAAAATAGTTGCTTGCTTGATATTGGCATTGTTCTTGAAAACCAACTTCAAGCTGAATTTGAACCTAATGAACTTAATTTCTCTTGCATATGGGCACATGCATACTTGATCATGGATTTCATACACATTTGGGTTATCTTTCTCCATTGTACCACTCTTTGATTAACCCAAATGGCACCTCCATACACTTAGACCCCTATCCTTCCTTGAGACCATCATTGTTTTGCTTGAGTGAGGCCTTTTTGTGAAAGCTTGTCATGTGCAAAAACTTGAGAGTATTAGGAGCGACAATGGTTTTTTCTCATCTTGGATTTGAATGCTTGATTATGATCTTGGGTTTGGGGATGTGAGGAAAAAAAAGAGATGAATAAAAAGAGTGAGAGAAGAAAGAAAATCACTTGGGATTTATAAAAAAAAAAATCTCTTTTGAAAATCAAATAAAAAATAATAATAATAATAATAATGAGAGCTAAATGAAAAGAAAAAGAAAAAAAAAGTTCCCAAGCAATAAAAAAAAGGAAGATTGTTCATTTGGTGAGTGGGGAGAGTGTGATCTTTGGAATTTTGAAAGGGGTTGAGAGTTTCACCAAAAAGAAGAGTAGAGTGCAAAAGTCATTTTGAAAGGGGTTGAATGATGAGAACAAACACTTGTATGCATAAATTGCTCCTTTTCTTAGATAGATTTTGCATAATGATCTTGCTACTTTTCTTGAGTGTTAACCACCCCCAAATTGCAATTGAACCCTCCTCTTGTTTTACGTTAGACCCTTTTACTCACCAAACCAAATGAATGAGATCATGCGCCCATTTGTAAGCCTTCACCTTGTGTGTGTGTGTGTGTGAATGTATGTGAGAGCTGGTTGATAGAACTTGTTGATTGATGAGCATTACAATTTGTCTAGAGATACAAGAGTTTTGATAGGCCTTGAGAAGTTAGAGTTGAATAAACTGTTTGCTCTTACTAGTTGGTAAGATTATGCAAGGTTATCAAGTTGAAAACTAAGAAGAGCATCTTTTGGTTATTGTGGGAACCGAAAAACTGTGGGAACCGAAATTCACACCGTCAATTTTCGATAAATAAGATTGCGGAGGAAAGCCAAGTAAACCCGACTTTCCCTGAAGGTCCGGATTCTCTGCGACAGCCAACGACAAGTGACCGAATAAATGCGGAAAAGGTTTTGTTAAGATTTGAGACTGGACCTTAAGAAAGGCTGCCTACGTACCCCTTTCGAGGATCAAGTCGGACGTAGTTCAGTTAGAAAGAATTGAACAAGAGATCGAACCGTCTGGGCGTGTTCGTCTAGTATGAGCGTTTATCATAGAAACAGGCATGTCGAAGATAACGCCTAGGGTTTCTATGTGCGGAGCTCTTAAGTAAAAGAATAGTTAGATCCTTCCGAGAGGAACAGGGGTCTGCGGAGAAGATAAAACTAGAACAAGAGGCGGCCAGACGTTCTAAGTCCTGCCTCGCTGGCCTAACCGCCTAAGTTCTGAGTTCTCTAAGCTAGCAGGATTTCTCTAAGTCTAGATTCTAGGATTTTCGGATCCCTTTCTCTTCTGCCCTTGCTCTCCTTATATATCCACTCCAAGGTCGGTTTGCCTTAGGATGATGGACCTCGCCTTTGGGCCCAAGCTTATCTCTTCAGGAAGTATTCCATTTTCGTCGATCTTTGTAATTATCCTCGAGTTTTCGGTGACTTGATGTTTATCCGATGTTCGGGATATCGGACAAACCTTCATAGCCTGATTGGGCCTGAATTCCTAAAATCGTAAGTTAGTCTGTGGACTTGTCTTAAGTCGTTAAACGTTTGATACGATTTCTCGGAAAGACTACCTTTCTCGTAAAATAAACCGTATAACCTAAAGGATCGATGTTCAAGTTAATCGACCTTGTTTTATACGATATCTTCTACGAGAAATCCAATCCTTCTAGTTTTTGTCGTAAAACATCGAGGACGATTCCAATCGAGTCGTAGGATGTTTATTCCGTAGCCGTGATCGTCCCAAACTCATGATGATTGATCCAAACAAGCCAAGATGGGATCAGACCGAACACGATGGGACCGAGACCAGGACGAGGGCCGTCGACCGGCGCCAGGCCGGGGTGCCGCCGGCGCCAGGCCAGCCCGCGCGATGGGTGCCGCCGGCGCCAGGCCGGGTGCCGCCGGCGCCAGGCCAGCCCGTGCGACGGGTGCCGCCGGCGCCAGGCCGGCCCGCGTCACGGGTGCCGCCGGCGCCAGGTCGGGTGCCGCCGGCACCAGGCCAGCCCGCGTGACGGGTGCCGCCGGCGCCAGGCCGGCCCGTGTCACGGGTGCCGCCGGCGCCAGGACGGGTGCCGCCGGCGCCAGGACGGCCCGCGTCACGGGTGCCGCCGGCGCCAGGTCGGGTGCCGCTGGCGCCAGTCCAGCCTGCGTGACGGGTGCCGCCGGCGCCAGGCCGGGGTGCCGCCGGCGCCAGGCTGAAGATCTCGGCGAGGGCTTCGATTTGATATCTTGATCGTTTTCTGGTTCCTCACGGTTTGAGAGAACGACCTCTTCGAAGTTTTGAGGCAGATTATTTTGTGTTTAGGGTTTTTGTGGTGATCGAATCTTGATGTCCTTGGGCGAGTGGACCGATCTTTCCGGGGACTCTCGTCCGCGCACGCCCGTAGTCTTCCGATCTCACAGAGAGTGGATATTCTAATTTGAGAAAATCTCGTATAACTTCTTTTCAAATTATCCGAGACTTTTTGTTTTCAAGAAATACTTTCTAGAGACTTTCAGTCATTGATTCCGTCGTGACCGATTTTGACACCAACAGTTAGCCCCCCAGCTCGTTAGAACCTTTGTGATGTTCTTACGAGCGATAAGACATGTCAGGTAAGATAGGCGGAATTAATGGTTGAAAGGCTCCGTTGAAAGTGGTAAGATTGGGGCTGCGCCTTTCGAAGGCTGCCTACGTACCCTTGTTGTAGGGATCAAGCCTTCCGTAGTTCGTTTTGGAGTTTAAGACCCTTGTGGTCTGTTTTCCGGCGAGACTTATATGGTCTGGTTATGTGTCATGAGAGACTTTCGAGCATGATGCTGTTGATGTATTTGTTTTTTGATTATTTATGAACTTCAGTTTTTTCGAAGTATGAGAAAGAGGGTGTGAGTTGTCGTCTCATTTCTAGTTCCCTGATGATCACCGTACCTATTGTTTGCATAAAGCGAGATTTTCTGCGGTTTACCGATTTACGCGGAAAGTTCGTGAAACGAATAGGCTTAAGTGAAGAGACAAATTTTTGGATCTCGTATACCATACTATGTCTGTGAGATGTCAAGATCCAGCGTGGCTGGGTTTAGGGCAAGACCTAGGTTTACTCTCGGACTGAGGCTTTGCGATGACAAATCGGCTTTTCGTTTTGCCTGTTTGCGATTTTAACCTGACTCGTACCGTTTAAAATCCGCGAATTGTTGTCGGCTTATATGATTTGTTTGGGCGTGAGTCGAGCTACTTCCTTTACGAAGAGCTAGACCAAAATTTTGGATTTCTTGTATAGCGCGCTATGTTTATCCTTGTCGGATGCAAGAGAGCCTACCCTTTTAAAGGTGGCTATTTGTCTGTTTAGGACGTTAGAGTTCGTTTGTTGTGATCAGCAACAACGAAATGATGCCAGTTTAGAGGCATGTTACCGTTTAGAGGTGTGTTTGTATGTTTTGAGTTCTAGAGACGAAGATTTCATCTGGAACGTTTTGAGGAAAAGAATGTCCTTCGAGCGTTAACGACGTCTCGCAGTGCTGAAGGTCGAGTTTTCCTTGTGCTGCATTTCGTGGTTGAAATGTTCGCGGGCTTGGAGATGTTTTGCGAATGTTTGCAGCCAGAAACTGTTGTTTCGGTTTGGACGCAGGACCAAGGGGTCGCGTAAGTTTGACCCAGGGAGAAGCGTCTACATTCACAGTGCTTCGTAAAGTGTTGGCCTTCCGGGATTTGATTGTATATATTAAGGATGACTCGTATAACTCTTGGAGCCTTGTCACGAGCGTTTCTTTTCATGCCGTGTTTACGGGGCGTATAGAATTTAATCGATTGACGATAAGTTTAAATCTTCCGTTAACCATATGGTTGTTAGGACTGAGTTTTGGTATGAAGAGTTTATCGTATGATTTCCGATTCTGGGTTATATGACAAAATGCTTGCGTCATAGTCACTTGGCGTTCTATGAACAAATCGTGGATTGTTGTTTTTAGCCGTTAAGTGATTGGAGCGATGGTCGCTCAGTAGCTTTGGATTGGCATGGAGGCTAGATTTAGCCATATCGCCAAGGAAGTCGTTGGTAAACGATCAGACCATGACCCTTATTAAGGTCATGTTAGTTTACGATTGTCCTTAATGGGGATGCCGAATTCAGGTCCGGGCTTTACGGAAGAGCGTAGTTGGCCGAGGGCCAAATAGTGTTTGCCGGGATAGACGTGCCAAGCATAGCGGAGTTTTCTGAGTTACGGCTGATGGCTTTTAGAAACGATCTTCCACTTTAGGTTTCAGTTATACGATGAATGGTTCGTATAAAAAAAAAATTTTTGTTGCATGAAAACCGTTTCATTTTATCCGAGGGGGACAAAGTTTAAGGGATCGACTCAGGACACGTGCGGGTTCGCCTGCGTGATTATTTCCTGCTCGGATGTAACCGCGGGGAGTGAAAGCAGGAGCCAGAAACCTTGTGGAGCGAAAACTGTCTACGTCAGTTACCCGTTGGACCCATTATGTTTATTTTACGAAATTTGCTTTGTATGAATTGTCTCGACCATACAGAGGATTTTTCGTAAAAGTGATGTAAGGGGGTTTTCGCAAAGGTAACCGGAGAGCGTTTCTCACAAATTACTTGCGATATTCGCGACCACGGATTATGTTTTCCTCATTCACTTTTGCGTACTGCGAAATCGTTTTGCATGAGACCGATCATGTTTTTTTTTTCCATAGGCTGTTTTGTTTTAAAATGTTCTTGTTATACGAAAGTAATGGATGACCGGTTTCATGGAGATAGAAAATCGCAGATTGTTAAAGTAGCGATGTTTCTACGGATTACACAGGAGATGTTTCCGCTATGATTTCGATCTTTGGACGAAAGCTGCTTCGAACTACTTATGGAGTTTTACCGAAGGTTATTTCGTTATTTTCGTAGTTCACCGTCGTGCTATTAGTCTGACGTTGGTACATGTTTCTAGTCGCGAGTTTGCGACGAAAGGTGACATAGAGTTTTCAAGACTATGTTTGTAACGGTTGGGCTATGCCGTTAGCGTTTTTTAGACGAATATTATTGCTGCGAGAGTTTGCTTTGTCAAAAGCGTTGTCTTGATGCTGAAGCAAAAAGTTTTCGAAGATGGGATTATACGGGTATAGTATACGTACCTACTTCCCTTTTATTTTTACGAAAGAAAACGGGTTAGCCGTTCTTCCGAAGGCTTGTGTACGTTTTTTCTTTCTTTTAGGAAGCGGGATGAGTATGCTTTTAGAACGCGTGGCGATCGTTTCTCGGTTTTTCGAGAGACTAGATCGGTTTGCATGTTCTGCCTGGACAATCAAGGAACGATGGACCAAGACTGGAAATTTTGCCTAAGACATAGCTTGCTAGACTATCCACCTAGGTCCTAAGTTCCCTAAATTCTACGGCAGTTTTTCAAGACGTTTTTGTTCCTGTCCTACAAAGAATTAAAACCTTTACAAAATTTTTCGAGAAAATAGTCTTTTGAAGCTTTCGACATTCCCGAAGGAATCCCATTTTCTCGTATAGTCGAGACGATTGGTGTTTAGAATAACCGTGATCGTACCAAACTCACGAAGATTGATCCGAACAAGCCAAGAGGGGATCGGACCGAGCACGATGGGACCGAGACCAGGACGTGGACCGGCGCCAGGCCGGGGTGCCGCCGGCGCCAGGCCGGCACGCGTGACGGGTGCCGCCGGCGCGAGGCCGGGGTGCCGCCGGCGCCAGGCCGGCCCGTGTGACGGGTGCCGCCGGCGCTAGGCCGGGGTGCCGCCGGTGCCAGGCCGGCCCGCGTGACGGGTGCCGCCGGCGCCAGGCCGGCCCACGTGTCGGGTGCCGCCGGTGCCAGGCCGGGGTGCCGCCGGCGCCAGGCCGGCCTGCGTGACGCGTGCCGCCGGCGCCAGGCCGGGGTCCCGCCGGCGCCAGGCCGGCTCGCGTAACGCGTGCCGCCGGTGCCAGGGCGTCTTGCCGTCGGTGGGTCTTCCGTTGTTCGATCTTTCCTCCGTTAGTCGTTCGTGCGGGAAATCTTTGAGTTTGGGAGGATCTTTAGCCGTAGATTTCGAGGTAATCGTTTCTTACCCAACGAGACTCCTCGAGTATCGGGATTGAGATGGACTTGGATTCGTAGACTTCCCGTTTTCGAGGGTTTGAATAATGAGGCTTCGAACTTAGATTTTAAAATACGAACTTTGTTAAAAAATCGAGAAGGCTTTGCGGAAGAATCGTCGTGTTTTTCGAACAATCCGAACATGGGTTTAAGGGACCGAGATGTTGCCGTTGCCCGAGATCACGAGACGACTGCATGGATGGGCGCCAGGACCCTTGCCGCCGGCGCCAGGCCGGCCAGCATGTCGCGTGCCGCCGGCGCCAGGCTGGGGTGCCGCCGGCGCCAGGCCAGCCCGCGTGTCGCGTGCCGCCGGCGCCAGGCCGGGGTGCCGCCGGCGCCAGGACGGCCCGCGTGTCGCGTGCCGCCGGCGCCAGGCCGGGGTGCCGCCGGCGCCAGGCCGGCCCGCGTGTCGCGTGCCGCCGGCGCCAGGCCGGCTCGCGTGACGCGTGCCGCCGGCGCCAGGCCGGCTTGCCGCCCGTGCCGTGTCCCGCGTCCGCCGATGCTGCTGCTGCTCGCCTTCGTCGATCCCCGGGGCTCCACGGACTCAAAGATCGAGTTACGAAAACTCAGGCAAAGATGCATGGTACTGAGACAGGACCGGTCTCGTCCTATGACGGGACAGAGAGATCCTTCTCATGGGCGAGGTGGTCGAGACAGCGATATTGTTTTCTTCGTAAAATCTCAACGGAAGCTCCGATTGAGACGAAACGAAAACCATCGTGACCTAGACTCAAAGGAGAGCAAAGTGAGGTTTCCACAGGCGAGGTGGCCATGGGCGAGGTGACCTTGGTGATGGTTGTTCTCGTCCTCGGGCGAGGTGGCCGGGAGAGTGATTTTGTTCCCTTCGTAAAATCTCAACGGAAACTCCGATTGAGACGAAACGAAAGCCACTTTGATCTAGACTCAAAGGATAACGAAGGGGAGTTTACCCTGTGGTGAGGTAGCCATGTCGGAGGGTTAGGTGACCTCGGTAATGTTTGTCCTTGCCCACGGCGAGGTGGCCGGGACAGTGACTTTGTTCTCTTCGTAAAATCTCAACGGAAACTCCGATTGAGATGAAACAAAAGCCATTTTGACCTAGACACAAAGGAGAACAAAGTGGGCTCTTACTAAGGCGGACTGGGAGGACTGATCTTACTCTATGGCAAGTCGTCCTAGTAAGATTAAGCTCCGACCTCCTTTCGCTTTCCCGTTTATTCCTCGAGAGTTGTTTGTAAGAAGTATGGCAGTGGGAATTGGTGAACCGATTTGCCGTGCTTCTGTTCTGCGAGTAATATATGGTTTCCCCAAGGTTTCGAGGAGAATAAGTTTTATTTTTCCGAGAGGTTCTCGAAAGAAACGTTTTTAGTAGAAACCTTGCTCGTTGCGATTTCTCTAACTTGGTAACAAGACGAATTTTTGGGGTTTGGTAGATTTTATCGTTGCCCTTTCTGTTTAGATAGAGAAATTGCGAGCTCGTTTTCGTGCTCTTCCAGTGGCGGAAAGCCGCGGCTAGGTTTTTTATTTGCTCGAGCACCGTGGCGTTTGCGTAAGCGTTGGCCGTAGGAACAGTCGCTGCTGGAGTTGTTTTACCATCGTTGACGCAAACTGCAACTTTTTCTTTCATATTTCCGGACATCGGTTCGATCAAGCGCTTTGCGGCCGTATGAGTAAGAGTAATTCGTCCCCCCCTCCTTCTAGCGCCAAACTGTGGGAACCGAAATTCACACCGTCAATTTTCGATAAATAAGACTGCGGAGGAAAGCCAAGTAAACCCGACTTTCCTTGAAGGTCCGGATTCTCTGCGTTGCCACACGAAATTGATAAAGTTCAATAGATAAAAATAAGAGTTTGAAATATTTGCCCGAAGGCGTTTTATTAGATGAAAGAGGCGAGTACAAGGATTCTCCGAAAGACAGAGAGATTTGCGATTAAAGAAAAATATAGAGTCGCAGGCAGCCAAACGTCCTAAGCCCTGCTCCGCTAGTCTAACCACCTAAACCCTCGTTTTTCTAAGCTAGCAGGGTGCTCTAAGTCTAATTCTCGGATTTTTCGGGATGCCTTTCTCTTCTGCTCTTGCTCTCCTTATATACCCACCTCTAGGTCGGTTTGCCTTAGGGTGATGGGCCTCGCCTTTGGGCCCAAGCTTATCTCTTCCGGAAATGTTCCATTTTCGTCGGTCTTCGTAATTATCTCCGAGTTTCCGCTATCTTTCGATGACTTGATGTTTATCCGATGTTTCGGGAAATCGGATAAACTGCCATAGCCTGATTGGACCAAACTCACGAGGGCTGATCCGAACAAGCTAAGGCGAGATCGAACCGGGCACGATAGGACCGAGACCGGGACGAGGGCCGCGGACCGACGCCAGGCCGACCCGCGCGACGGGTGCCGCCGGCGCCAGGCCGGCCCGCGTGACGGGTGCCACCGGCGCCAGGCCGGGTGCCGCCATCGCCAGGCCAGCCGCGTCCCGCGTGCCGCCGGCGCCAGGCCGGGGTGCCGCCGGCACCAGGCCAGCCCGGTCCCCGGTGCCGCCGGCGCCATGCCGGCCCGCGTCCCGCGTGCCGCCGGCGCCAGGCCGGGTGCACCGCGCCAGGCAGGCCCGCGTCCCGCGTGCCGCCGGTGCCAGGCCGGCCCCCGTGACGGGTGCCGCCGGCGCCAGGCCGGGTGCCACCGGCGCCAGGCCAGCCCGCGTCCGCGTGCCGCCGGCGCCAGGCCGGGGTGCCGCCGGCGCCAGGCCAGCCCGCATCCCGTGTGCCGCCGGCGCCAGGCAGGCCCGCGTGCTGGGTGCCGCCGGCGCCAGGCCGGGTACCGCCGGCGCCAGGCCAGCCCGCGTCCCGCGTGCCGCCGGCGCCAGGCCGTCTTGCCGTCTGTGGGTTTTTTCGTTGTTCGATCTTTCCCTCGTCAGTCGTTTGCGGGAAATCTTTTGAGTTTCGGGAAGGTCCTTAGCCGTAGATTTCGAGATAACCGTTTTTGACCCCAACAGTTATGAGTCCCCTCTTTCAAACCTCTCCTCCTTTGTCCTTGCTAGTTTACTTGTGGATAAGTAAAGGACTAGTGTGGGGGAGTTGAAATCTTGTATATTTGCATGATTTTAATATTTGTTTTAGCTTCTTTTTGATCTTTAGAATCCATATAGAATGCATATAGGTTGCATTTGCATTGCATTTGTCCTTATCAGGTATTGGAGATGCTAGTTGGTGACTTTGGAGACATTAGAGATGATTTGTGAGCAAAAGGATGATTCATGTTCGAGAAAGCTCACCACGACTAAGTATCCCAGCGGCCAGACGTCCCCAGCGGCCTGAGAGCCATGCACCAAGACCGCTGCAAACATGACACAAAGTTGGAAATGTGCGGAAGCTCACTCGGCCTGATCCCGTGGTCTACGAAGCCGCGCCAATGACAAGAAGCTCTCCACGGTCAAGTGTCCCAGCGGCCTGGCATCCCCAGAGGCTTTGTGGCGCGCCTTCCAGGCCGCTGCCTGCTCTCTGAGTGACTATTTACCATTTTGCCCCTCTACGTTTTAGACTCTGAAAACCTAAGTTTAAGTACTCTTTGTAGGCCGTCAGAGCCAGTTTATCTTTTGTTTTAAGAAAAACCACCAAAAAACCTCTTGGAAAGTTCATCTCTTGAAATCATTTGATCATTTGTTCTTGTTATTCTATTGATTTTCAATCTATTTTCTGTAACTCTCTACATGATTAATCTGAAATCCAATATGGGTTTAAGAGGAATCATGGAGATTAGTGAGTAATCCTCCTTTGAATTCATGGGTTAGGGAGATTAAGGGTGATTAGGCTAGATCTAGGATGTTTTAGTGTAGATCATTCTTATTCCTTGCTAGTAGAGTATTCATAATGCATCGTCTGAGTTGGCCACTCAAAAGTTGATCTTTAGGCATTTTCCACCCACAAGGTTTCAATGAAATGCCTGAGATAACTCTCCTAAGCTTTTAACATACTTTATCAAAGACATTTGTTGTTAAAGGTGTTAAGATAGCCAATAGACTTGCTAGTAATGATTGCTTTCATATTATTCAGCCAAAGACATTTGATGTTTGAAATGTGTTAGCAAATGAACATTCATCTAGACATAGAGTTTGTTTAAGTTTTTGTCTAAGCTTAAGGTTGATAGTTTGATTGATTATTTGCCATCCTTAGTAAAAAACTTGATCACCCAAGGTCTAATTCCTATACCCATGAGTTCTCTTTTATCATAACTAAAGAAAGTCTCTTCATTTATTGTTTTACTGTTCTGTTATTGCACTTAGATTAAGTAGGTACTTGCATTCTTGGTGCTTTAAATCCATCCAAATTATCGGTTGCACTTAGATTAAGTAGGTACTTGCATTCTTGGTTCTTTAAATCCCTCAGAACTGGTTCGACATTCACACATACTTCAACATTTGTTTTAGGAGCCTTGAAAACTCCTAACATCAAGCTACGAGCTCGGCCTTCACGGATTTGCTTAGGTTCGCACCAATTTCAACGCATCATTCTGGGAATACCTCGTCCAGACATATTGAGACAACGGGCTCGCAGGTCGGCTCGCGTTTTGCTTCCAAAGCTTCGGTCGCTCGTGACTGCAAAAAGACTTCAGAGTCGTCTTGTTCTAGGGCATCGTCAACGGCGTACGCTTTCTTCTTCTTATTAGGAGGAATCTCTGTCGAGAAGTTTTTTCGTTTAAAATCCGCGGCGAAGCAGACTTGCGAGATCCTCCGATCTCCCCAGATGGTCTCGATTCTATGAGGAGTCGGGAATTTGAGACAGATGTGGTATGTCGATGGCACCGCTTGCATCGAATTTAGCCACGGAGTTCCTACGATCGCGTTATATGATGAGGGACGATCGATGACCAAGAACTCCATGGTTTTTGTCATCCTGCCAGCCCTAACCGAGAGGTCGATTGTGCCGAGAGTCATGGTAGCTTCCCCCGACAGTCCTACTACCGGAGTTGGATCTTCCAAGATTTCAGATGGATGAATATCCATTCTGTCGAGGGAATTTTTGAAGATGATATTGGCGGAGCTTCCGGTGTCGACCAATATCCTTGCGACGTCGTTATTCTTGATTGTCAGTTCGATGACAAGGAGTTCGTTGTGAGGTTTGACCAGATCGGCCATTGCTCTCTTCTTGAAAGATATGACATCGCTGCCTGTTAGGTAAAGCATATCGCGTCTCAGACGTTTGGTGGTCATTTGAGTTAGAGAATCCGATTCCCCCTTCTTCTAGCGCCAAACTGTGGGAACCGAAATTTGCACTGTCGATTTTCCGTAAAATATGGGAAGTCAAGTTAACTTTGCTTTCCCAAAATGAAGGAGACACGCAATAACCAAAAAATCAAAAGTAAGTTGCACAGAGGCGTATTATAGATTGATAGGAATAGAGTTACAAGATTTTCGAGAGACAAGACGGACAAAGATTCGTTAGCCAACTCGGATTTCATAACAAAGATGAATCGAGACTAAGTGAAATCAAAACACCTAAAATTCTAAGTTCCTCTAAGCTAGCCGGTTCTTCTAGGTCTAGGTCTCTCTCCCTTGCGCCGTTAGCTTTAGATTCCCTTATATATGCCCTCTAGGTCGATTTGAGCATTTCTCGGAAACTTCCCTTTTTCTTCTCGATCATCATTATCTTGGAAACTTGACATTTATCTTCCGATTTCGCGAGATTGCATCTTATCTTGCAAGTAAGATTGGCCGTCATACATTGTTGGGCTTAATTCCGAATAGAATCGTAAGCTGTTCTGGGCCGTGTTTTAAGCCTCTTAGGACCGTTTCCGACTTTAAACATTTTTACGATTTCTTCGAAAGCGCGCTTCTTAGTACGACATGGATTCAACGAGGAAGTTCATACTTCTCGTAAACGGATGTGGTGTTTAGTGAACCGTTGCCGTTTCTTCGTTCGAGAATATGAACTTTGGCGGTTTTCTTCGTAATATTTCCACGGTAACTCCGATCGAGACGAAACGAGAGACTGACCCATCGAGGTTTGAAAGGACGGCACAAGGTTGGATCCAACTCGCCGAACGGGCGAATTGGATGTCTTCAAGAGAGACAACTCGCCAACCTGGCGAGCAGGACTGGCCCTGCTCGCCCAACGGGCGAGTTGCTCGAATCGGGGAGGTGCAACTCGCCAACCTGGCGAGCAGGACTGGCCCTGCTCGCCCAACGGGCGAGTTGCTGGACTCCGGGAGGTGCAACTCGCCAACCTGGTGAGCAGGACTGGCCATGCTCGCCCAACGGGTGAGTTGCTCGACTCCGGGAGGTGAAACTCGCCAACCTGGCGAGTAGGACTGGCCCTGCTCGCCCAACGGGCGAGTTGCTCGACTCCGGGAGGTGCAACTCGCCAACCTGGCGAGCAGGACTGGCCCTGCTCGCCCAACAGGCGAGTTGCTCGACTCCGGGAGGTGCAACTCGCCAACCTGGCGAGCAGGACTGGCCCTGCTCGCCCAACGGGCGAGTTGCTCGACTCCGGGAGGTCTGACTTGCCATTTCGATTAGCTGGACGTTCCTTTCGAGTTTTTCGGGAACTTTTGTCGAGAATGGACGAAGATGCACTTTCTTTTAGAAGTCAATTTCGAGGTAACCTTTTTTTGACCCCAACACTCGAGATTTCACTCTTCTATAAATAGATTTAGACCTAAAAACCCTAGATGTATCTCATTTTCTCTCTTGAAACACTTTGCCTCAATTGATAAAGCTTGAATCTTTTTATCAATCTAAGGAAGTTCTTCATCTTATATACCATTTTGCCCCTCTACGTTTTAGACTCTCAAAACCTAAGTTTAAGTACTCTTTGTAGGCCGTCAGAGCCAGTTTATCTTTTGTTTTAAGAAAAACCACCAAAAAACCTCTTGGAAAGTTCATCTCTTGAAATCATTTGATCATTTGTTCTTGTTATTCTATTGATTTTCAATCTATTTTCTGTAACTCTCTACATGATTAATCTGAAATCCAATATGGGTTTAAGAGGAATCATGGAGATTAGTGAGTAATCCTCCTTTGAATTCATGGGTTAGGGAGATTAAGGGTGATTAGGCTAGATCTAGGATGTTTTAGTGTAGATCATTCTTATTCCTTGCTAGTAGAGTATTCATAATGCATCGTCTGAGTTGGCCACTCAAAAGTTGATCTTTAGGCATTTTCCACCCACAAGGTTTCAATGAAATGCCTGAGATAACTCTCCTAAGCTTTTAACATACTTTATCAAAGACATTTGTTGTTAAAGGTGTTAAGATAGCCAATAGACTTGCTAGTAATGATTGCTTTCATATTATTCAGCCAAAGACATTTGATGTTTGAAATGTGTTAGCAAATGAACATTCATCTAGACATAGAGTTTGTTTAAGTTTTTGTCTAAGCTTAAGGTTGATAGTTTGATTGATTATTTGCCATCCTTAGTAAAAAACTTGATCACCCAAGGTCTAATTCCTATACCCATGAGTTCTCTTTTATCATAACTAAAGAAAGTCTCATCATTTATTGTTTTACTGTTCTGTAATTGCACTTAGATTAAGTAGGTACTTGCATTCTTGGTGCTTTAAATCCATCCAAATTATCGGTTGCACTTAGATTAAGTAGGTACTTGCATTTTTGGTTCTTTAAATCCCTCAGAACTGGTTCGACATTCACTCATACTTCAACATTTGTCTTAGGAGCCTTGAAAACTCCTAACATCAAGCTACGAGCTCGGCCTTCAGGGATTTGCTTAGGTTCGCACCGATTTCAACGCATCGTTCTGGGAATACCTCGTCCAGACATATTGAGACAACGGGCTCGCAGGTCGGCTCGCGTTTTGCTTCCAAAGCTTTGGTCGCTCGTGACTGCCAAAAGACTTCAGAGTCGTCTTGTTCTAGGGCATCGTCAACGGCGTACGCTTTCTTCTTCTTATTAGGAGGAATCTCTGTCGAGAAGTTTTTTCGTTTCAAATCCGCGGCGAAGCAGACTTGCGAGATCCTCCGATCTCCCCAGATGGTCTCGATTCCGTGAGGAGTCGGGAATTTGAGACAGATGTGGTATGTCGATGGCACCGCTTGCATCGAATTTAGCCACGGAGTTCCTACGATCGCGTTATATGATGAGGGACGATTGATGACCAAGAACTCCATGGTTTTTGTCATCCTGCCAGCCCTAACCGAGAGGTCGATTGTGCCGAGAGTCATGGTAGCTTCGCCCGACAGTCCTACTACCGGAGTTGGATCTTCCGATATTTCAGATGGATGAATATCCATTCTGTCGAGGGAATTTTTGAAGATGATATTGGCCGAGCTTCCGGTGTCGACCAATATCCTTGCGACGTCGTTATTCTTGATTGTCAGTTCGATGACAAGGAGTTCGTTGTGAGGTTTGACCAGATCGGCCATTGCTCTCTCCTTGAAAGATATGACATCGCTGCCTGTTAGGTTAAGCATATCGCGTCTCAGACGTTTGGTGGTCATTTGAGTTAGAGAATCCGATTCCCCCTTCTTCTAGCGCCAAACTGTGGGAACCGAAATTTGCACTGTCGATTTTCCGTAAAATATGGGAAGTCAAGTTAACTTTGCTTTCCCAAAATGAAGGAGACACGCAATAACCGAAAAATCTAAAGTAAGTTGCACAGAGGCGTATTATAGATTGATAGAAATAGAGTTACAAGATTTTCGAGAGACAAGACGGACAAAGATTCGTTAGCCAACTCGGATTTCAGAACAAAGACGAATCGAGACTAAGTGAAATCAAAACACCAAAAATTTTAAGTTCCTCTAAGCTAGCCGGTTCTTCTAGGTCTAGGTCTCTCTCCCTTGCGCCATTAGCTTTAGATTCCCTTATATATGCCCTCTAGGTCGATTTGAGCATTTCTCGGAAACTTCCCTTTTTCTTCTCGATCATCATTATCTTGGAAACTTGACATTTATCTTCCAATTTCGCGAGATTGCATCTTATCTTGCAAGTAAGATTGGCCGTCATACATTGTTGGGCTTAATTCCGAATAGAATCGTAAGCTGTTCTGGGCCGTGTTTTAAGCCTCTTCGGACCTTTTTCCGACTTTAAACATTTTTACGATTTCTTTGAAAGCGCGCTTCTTAGTACGACATGGATTCAACGAGGAAGTTCATATTTCTCGTAAACGGATGTGGTGTTTAGTGAACCGTTGCTGTTTCTTCGTTCGAGAATATGAACTTTGGCGGTTTTCTTCGTAATATTTCCACGGTAACTCCGATCGAGACGAAACGAGGGACTGACCCATCGAGGTTTGAAAGGACGGCACAAGGTTGGATCCAACTCGCCGAATGGGCGAATTGGATGTCTTCAAGAGAGACAACTCGCCAACCTGGCGAGCAGGACTGGCCCTGCTCGCCCAACGGGCGAGTTGCTCGACTCCGGGAGGTGCAACTCGCCAACCTGGCGAGCAGGACTGGCCCTGCTCGCCCAACAGGCGAGTTGCTCGACTCCGGGAGGTGCAACTCGCCAACCTGGCGAGCAGGACTGGCCCTGCTCGCCCAACGGGCGAGTTGCTCGACTCCGGGAGGTCTGACTTGCCATTTCGATTAGCTGGACGTTCCTTTCGAGTTTTTCGGGAACTTTTGTCGAGAATGGACGAATATGCACTTTCTTTTAGAAGTCAATTTCGAGGTAACCTTTTTTTGACCCCAACACTCGAGATTTCACTCTTCTATAAATAGATTTAGACCTAAAAACCCTAGATGTATCTCATTTTCTCTCTTGAAACACATTGCCTCAATTGATAAAGCTTGAATCTTTTTATCAATCTAAGGAAGTTCTTCATCTTATATACCATTTTGCCCCTCTACGTTTTAGACTCTGAAAACCTAAGTTTAAGTACTCTTTGTAGGCCGTCAGAGCCAGTTTATCTTTTGTTTTAAGAAAAACCACCAAAAAACCTCTTGGAAAGTTCATCTCTTGAAATCATTTGATCATTTGTTCTTGTTATTCTATTGATTTTCAATCTATTTTCTGTAACTCTCTACATGATTAATCTGAAATCCAATATGGGTTTAAGAGGAATCATGGAGATTAGTGAGTAATCCTCCTTTGAATTCATGGGTTAGGGAGATTAAGGGTGATTAGGCTAGATCTAGGATGTTTTAGTGTAGATCATTCTTATTCCTTGCTAGTAGAGTATTCATAATGCATCGTCTGAGTTGGCCACTCAAAAGTTGATCTTTAGGCATTTTCCACCCACAAGGTGTTCAATGAAATGCCTGAGATAACTCTCCTAAGCTTTTAACATACTTTATCAAAGACATTGGTTGTTAAAGGTGTTAAGATAGCCAATAGACTTGCTAGTAATGATTGCTTTCATATTATTCAGCCAGAGACATTTGATGTTTGAAATGTGTTAGCAAATGAACATTCATTTAGACATAGAGTTTGTTTAAGTTTTTGTCTAAGCTTAAGGTTGATAATTTGATTGATTATTTGCCATCCTTAGTTAAAAACTTGATCACCCAAGGTCTAATTCCTATACCCATGAGTTCTCTTTTATCATAACTAAAGAAAGTCTCTTCATTTATTGTTTTACTGTTCTGTTATTGCACTTAGATTAAGTAGGTACTTGCATTCTTGGTGCTTTAAATCCATCCAAATTATCGGTTGCACTTAGATTAAGTAGGTACTTGCATTCTTGGTTCTTTAAATCCCTCAGAACTGGTTCGACATTCACTCATACTTCAACATTTGTCTTAGGAGCCTTGAAAACTCCTAACATCAAGCTACGAGCTCGGCCTTCAGGGATTTGCTTAGGTTCGCACCGATTTCAACGCATCGTTCTGGGAATACCTCGTCCAGACATATTGAGACAACGGGCTCGCAGGTCGGCTCGCGTTTTGCTTCCAAAGCTTTGGTCGCTCGTGACTGCCAAAAGACTGCAGAGTCGTCTTGTTCTAGGGCATCGTCAACGGCGTACGCTTTCTTCTTCTTATTAGGAGGAATCTCTGTCGAGAAGTTTTTTCGTTTCAAATCCGCGGCGAAGCAGACTTGCGAGATCCTCCGATCTCCCCAGATGGTCTCGATTCCGTGAGGAGTCGGGAATTTGAGACAGATGTGGTATGTCGATGGCACCGCTTGCATCGAATTTAGCCACGGAGTTCCTACGATCGCGTTATATGATGAGGGACGATTGATGACCAAGAACTCCATGGTTTTTGTCATCCTGCCAGCCCTAACCGAGAGGTCGATTGTGCCGAGAGTCATGGTAGCTTCGCCCGACAGTCCTACTACCGGAGTTGGATCTTCCGATATTTCAGATGGATGAATATCCATTCTGTCGAGGGAATTTTTGAAGATGATATTGGCCGAGCTTCCGGTGTCGACCAATATCCTTGCGACGTCGTTATTCTTGATTGTCAGTTCGATGACAAGGAGTTCGTTGTGAGGTTTGACCAGATCGGCCATTGCTCTCTCCTTGAAAGATATGACATCGCTGCCTGTTAGGTTAAGCATATCGCGTCTCAGACGTTTGGTGGTCATTTGAGTTAGAGAATCCGATTCCCCCTTCTTCTAGCGCCAAACTGTGGGAACCGAAATTTGCACTGTCGATTTTCCGTAAAATATGGGAAGTCAAGTTAACTTTGCTTTCCCAAAATGAAGGAGACACGCAATAACCGAAAAATCAAAAGTAAGTTGCAAAGAGGCGTATTATAGATTGATAGGAATAGAGTTACAAGATTTTCGAGAGACAAGACGGACAAAGATTCGTTAGCCAACTCGGATTTCAGAACAAAGACGAATCGAGACTAAGTGAAATCAAAACACCAAAAATTTTAAGTTCCTCTAAGCTAGCCGGTTCTTCTAGGTCTAGGTCTCTCTCCCTTGCGCCGTTAGCTTTAGATTCCCTTATATATGCCCTCTAGGTCGATTTGAGCATTTCTCGGAAACTTCCCTTTTTCTTCTCGATCATCATTATCTTGGAAACTTGACATTTATCTTCCGATTTCGCGAGATTGCATCTTATCTTGCAAGTAAGATTGGCCGTCATACATTGTTGGGCTTAATTCCGAATAGAATCGTAAGCTGTTCTGGGCCGTGTTTTAAGCCTCTTCGGACCTTTTTCCGACTTTAAACATTTTTACGATTTCTTTGAAAGCGCGCTTCTTAGTACGACATGGATTCAACGAGGAAGTTCATATTTCTCGTAAACGGATGTGGTGTTTAGTGAACCGTTGCTGTTTCTTCGTTCGAGAATATGAACTTTGGCGGTTTTCTTCGTAATATTTCCACGGTAACTCCGATCGAGACGAAACGAGGGACTGACCCATCGAGGTTTGAAAGGACGGCACAAGGTTGGATCCAACTAGCCGAATGGGCGAATTGGATGTCTTCAAGAGAGACAACTCGCCAACCTGGCGAGCAGGACTGGCCCTGCTCGCCCAACGGGCGAGTTGCTCGACTCCGGGAGGTGCAACTCGCCAACCTGGCGAGCAGGACTGGCCCTGCTCGCCCAACAGGCGAGTTGCTCGACTCCGGGAGGTGCAACTCGCCAACCTGGCGAGCAGGACTGGCCCTGCTCGCCCAACGGGCGAGTTGCTCGACTCCGGGAGGTCTGACTTGCCATTTCGATTAGCTGGACGTTCCTTTCGAGTTTTTCGGGAACTTTTGTCGAGAATGGACGAATATGCACTTTCTTTTAGAAGTCAATTTCGAGGTAACCTTTTTTTGACCCCAACACTCGAGATTTCACTCTTCTATAAATAGATTTAGACCTAAAAACCCTAGATGTATCTCATTTTCTCTCTTGAAACACATTGCCTCAATTGATAAAGCTTGAATCTTTTTATCAATCTAAGGAAGTTCTTCATCTTATATACCATTTTGCCCCTCTACGTTTTAGACTCTGAAAACCTAAGTTTAAGTACTCTTTGTAGGCCGTCAGAGCCAGTTTATCTTTTGTTTTAAGAAAAACCACCAAAAAACCTCTTGGAAAGTTCATCTCTTGAAATCATTTGATCATTTGTTCTTGTTATTCTATTGATTTTCAATCTATTTTCTGTAACTCTCTACATGATTAATCTGAAATCCAATATGGGTTTAAGAGGAATCATGGAGATTAGTGAGTAATCCTCCTTTGAATTCATGGGTTAGGGAGATTAAGGGTGATTAGGCTAGATCTAGGATGTTTTAGTGTAGATCATTCTTATTCCTTGCTAGTAGAGTATTCATAATGCATCGTCTGAGTTGGCCACTCAAAAGTTGATCTTTAGGCATTTTCCACCCACAAGGTGTTCAATGAAATGCCTGAGATAACTCTCCTAAGCTTTTAACATACTTTATCAAAGACATTGGTTGTTAAAGGTGTTAAGATAGCCAATAGACTTGCTAGTAATGATTGCTTTCATATTATTCAGCCAGAGACATTTGATGTTTGAAATGTGTTAGCAAATGAACATTCATTTAGACATAGAGTTTGTTTAAGTTTTTGTCTAAGCTTAAGGTTGATAGTTTGATTGATTATTTGCCATCCTTAGTAAAAAACTTGATCACCCAAGGTCTAATTCCTATACCCATGAGTTCTCTTTTATCATAACTAAAGAAAGTCTCTTCATTTATTGTTTTACTGTTCTGTTATTGCACTTAGATTAAGTAGGTACTTGCATTCTTGGTGCTTTAAATCCATCCAAATTATCGGTTGCACTTAGATTAAGTAGGTACTTGCATTCTTGGTTCTTTAAATCCCTCAGAACTGGTTCGACATTCACTCATACTTCAACATTTGTCTTAGGAGCCTTGAAAACTTCTAACATCAAGCTACGAGCTCGGCCTTCAGGGATTTGCTTAGGTTCGCACCGATTTCAACGCATCGTTCTGGGAATACCTCGTCCAGACATATTGAGACAACGGGCTCGCAGGTCGGCTCGCGTTTTGCTTCCAAAGCTTTGGTCGCTCGTGACTGCCAAAAGACTGCAGAGTCGTCTTGTTCTAGGGCATCGTCAACGGCGTACGCTTTCTTCTTCTTATTAGGAGGAATCTCTGTCGAGAAGTTTTTTCGTTTCAAATCCGCGGCGAAGCAGACTTGCGAGATCCTCCGATCTCCCCAGATGGTCTCGATTCCGTGAGGAGTCGGGAATTTGAGACAGATGTGGTATGTCGATGGCACCGCTTGCATCGAATTTAGCCACGGAGTTCCTACGATCGCGTTATATAATGAGGGACGATCGATGACCAAGAACTCCATGGTTTTTGTCATCCTGCCAGCCCTAACCGAGAGGTCGATTGTGCCGAAAGTCATGGTAGCTTCCCCCGACAGTCCTACTACCGGAGTTGGATCTTCCGAGATTTCAGATGGATGAATATCCATTCTGTCGAGGGAATTTTTGAAGATGATATTGGCCAAGCTTCCGGTGTCGACCAATATCCTTGCGACGTCGTTATTCTTGATTGTCAGTTCGATGACAAGGAGTTCGTTGTGAGGTTTGACCAGATCGGCCATTGCTCTCTCCTTGAAAGATATGACATCACTGCCTGTTAGGTAAAGCATATCGCGTCTCAGACGTTTGGTGGTCATTTGAGTTAGAGAATCCGATTCCCCCTTCTTCTAGCGCCAAACTGTGGGAACCGAAATTTGCACTGTCGATTTTCCGTAAAATATGGGAAGTCAAGTTAACTCTGCTTTCCCAAAATGAAGGAGACACGCAATAACCGAAAAATCAAAAGTAAGTTGCAAAGAGGCGTATTATAGATTGATAGGAATAGAGTTACAAGATTTTCGAGAGACAAGACGGACAAAGATTCGTTAGCCAACTCGGATTTCAGAACAAAGACGAATCGAGACTAAGTGAAATCAAAACACCTAAAATTCTAAGTTCCTCTAAGCTAGCCGGTTCTTCTAGGTCTAGGTCTCTCTCCCTTGCGCCGTTAGCTTTAGATTCCCTTATATATGCCCTCTAGGTCGATTTGAGCATTTCTCGGAAACTTCCCTTTTTCTTCTCGATCATCATTATCTTGGAAACTTGACATTTATCTTCCGATTTCGCGAGATTGCATCTTATCTTGCAAGTAAGATTGGCCGTCATACATTGTTGGGCTTAATTCCGAATAGAATCGTAAGCTGTTCTGGGCCGTGTTTTAAGCCTCTTCGGACCGTTTCCGACTTTAAACATTTTTACGATTTCTTCGAAAGCGCGCTTCTTAGTACGACATGGATTCAACGAGGAAGTTCATATTTCTCGTAAACGGATGTGGTGTTTAGTGAACCGTTGCCGTTTCTTCGTTCGAGAATATGAACTTTGGCGGTTTTCTTCGTAATATTTCCACGGTAACTCCGATCGAGACAAAACGAGGGACTGACCCATCGAGGTTTAAAAGGACGGTACAAGGTTGGATTCAACTCGCCGAACGGGCGAATTGGATGTCTTCAAGAGAGACAACTCGCCAACCTGGCGAGCAGGACTGGCCCTGCTCGCCCAACAGGCGAGTTGCTCGACTCCGGGAGGTGCAACTCGCCAACCTGGCGAGCAGGACTGGCCCTGCTCGCCCAACGGGCGAGTTGCTGGACTCCGGGAGGTGCAACTCGCCAACCTGGCGAGCAGGACTGGCCATGCTCGCCCAACGGGTGAGTTGCTCGACTCCAGGAGGTGAAACTCGCCAACCTGGCGAGCAGGACTGGCCCTGCTCGCCCAACGGGCGAGTTGCTCGTCTCCAGGTGGTGCAACTCGCCAACCTGGCGAGCAGGACTGGCCCTGCTCGCCCAACAGGCGAGTTGCTCGACTCCGAGAGGTGCAACTCGCCAACCTGGCGAGCAGGACTGGCCCTGCTCGCCCAACGGGCGAGTTGCTCGACTCCGGGAGGTCTGACTTCCCATTTCGATTAGCTGGACGTTCCTTTCGAGTTTTTCGGGAACTTTTGTCGAGAATGGACGAAGATGCACTTTCTTTTAGAAGTCAATTTCGAGGTAACCTTTTTTTGACCCCAACACTCGAGATTTCACTCTTCTATAAATAGATTTAGACCTAAAAACCCTAGATGTATCTCATTTTCTCTCTTGAAACACTTTGCCTCATTTGATAAAGCTTGAATCTTTTTATCAATCTAAAGAAGTTCTTCATCTTATATATTGTTTCTCCTTCTCACAAACATGATAAGCCTTGAATTCTCACATAGATTTAAGGTTTCTCATGGATATTTGTGAGTCGACACATTTTGGAGCCATGAGTTAAGTAGATCTACGGTGATTGAGTGAAGATCTAAGGTGTTAGGTGCTAGATCTATCTTTTCTGTGCTTGCTAAGTGTTCCCAATGCTAGATTAGATTTGATACATCTTATCTAGATCTTAAGCTATTTTTTTGCCCGGAAGGTGTTTGTTAAAATGCTTGAAAGAACTTAGTATTGCTCTAGCTTGAAATAACCAAAGACATTTGATGTTAGGATTGCTAGATGGTTAGTAGACTTGTGATACATGCATGGTAGATTGCATTAGGCCACCGACAATAAATGTTTGATGCATTATTAGCATAGGGGTACTTACCACGACAGTGGATTAATCTATATTGAATGAGATCTAAACCTATAGAGGCTTGTGATTGATTAGCCTTAACACCTTGTCTTAGAAATTGCCTTAGATCAATTACCTTCACTCCATGGATTCTACCTTAGCATTTGATTGAAAGATTAATTCTTGCGTTTGTTTCTTGATTGGATTTGAGATTACCTTGTTAATATTTCTAGGATTGATGAGATCCTAGGATGCTGCTCTGGAAAAGATGGGATAATCCTTGCAGAAACGAATTCAAAAGACTCAAGTTCCTCAAGGCATGTGGATTGAATGGTGACACAAGAGGGATGGATGATCTCTTGATACTCCTAGGAAACTGATCTGGATATGACACACCAAATAAGAAGCCCTTAGTCTCTGGATATTACACACCAGAAGTTGGATATTACACACCAACACTCAATCAACTCGGCAAGCAAGAAGAAAAGAGAAAACAAGGGTTTTTGATCAAAGATGGTTACTGAAACAAGGGGGCCACGACCAAAATATAAAGGAGAAGCCTTGTACATGCACAAGGTCTCGGAAATAACATAAACACTTAAGTCTAAAGGCTCCCTCGAAAACTAGACAAAGACTGAGTTTAAAATTTAAAATAAAACAAACTTAGATAACTAAAATACTTAGATAAATATTTCTTCTCTCTTGGACCATGGATCAACAACCAAGTGATGTGAAGTAACTTGTGGCCTCGTTAAAAACCTTCCTTTGGAAAACCCAGTGGGACAAAACCAAAGGTTAGGAAAAGAGCACACACAAGCTACTTGCTTAGTTGTTGATCAGCTTGAACTTGGAATGTCTTGGATGGTGGTTGAGGTATAAAAATGATAGTGCTTCCATCTCGAACAATGAATTCTTCTTGTTGCATCCTCAGCTACAAGCTGTCCATGATCAGATTCGTGCCTCCTTTCCATGATCACATCATCCCCTCCCTCTTCAGAAAGATTTGTCCTCAAATCTGTTTTACCTGCAATAAAGGGGACCAAATCAGGAACATTGAAATTTGAAATCAGATTACACTTACCTTGCAAGCCTCTATGATAGGCATTGTTTCTGACTGGTTCGGATATGTAGAGATCATTGATCGACTTAGTTCCTGATTCATTACTCAAACCTGATACACTGAAACAAATCAAGTTAGCAAATGACAATTTATCAAAGAGTATTAATCTTATCCCAAATTTGTCTCTGCTCGGTCTTGGCTTGTATGCTGCATCTGGAGGTGCTTCTTTAATGAGGATAAAGCCAGGGACATCTTGATGGTTATGCCGGTCCAGATCAGGTGGTTTGAATCTTTTCTCTTCCTCACGCTTGTAGTTTCTACTTGTATGCTTCCAAGCTCTCTTAAAATCTGCACATAGCTCTTTTGACAAAAACAAGTGCATCATATCTGTGTAATCAATAAAAGAACTCTTGAACACATAATCACTTACCTTAGCATGCTCACCTGGTCTCCATAGATAGGATTGAGATGTTTTAAACTCAGAAAAATTCAAACAAAGAACACAGAGGATCAGCCGACTTGTAGAACCCATAACTCTTTCACCTGAAAAGCTTTGGACATGATTCCAAGTCGACGTGAGACCCGGATGAGTTAAGTTTCCATAGCAGTCGAGTTTGTTGATTAATTCCTTGTGGTTGTTGAGATATGATCCTCGGACTGCTCCTATGTCAAGACTGGCGGCTAGACAGCTTTCAAGGTTTGCTTGTTGTGTCTCCAACTTAGCCAAGGACTCATCATTGATACTCTGATAATTATAGCTCCTCTTTTGACCTGTAACTTTCTCAGCTTCTTTTGGACAAGTCAAGTGGGTTATCATGTCAAAGAAAGTATTGTAGACCAGAATGTTAACAAGGTACAAAACAATACAACCAGAACCATTTATCTCAAGTTTCAGAAGTGCAATATGTTTATCAAAGAACGTGTTATACACTAAGATATCATCAAAGAACAATCCCACACGTTTATAAACATTTTCAGCACACAAACAATCAATCTCAAACTCAGAGATATTTGCAGAATTCAAAATTTCAAACCTAACACCAGCATGATGCAATTTTGGTTCATGGCATTTCCTAGATTCTTTCAAGACATAAGTGGATGCAAGAAAATTATCAGTGACAAGTTTATGCATAGGAAAGTTCATAACAAAATTTTTCTCTTCAGTTCTAGAAAGTGAATCACAAGGTTTTCTAAAACAACAATCAGATTGTTTCAATTTAAGCTCAAAAACCTTTTCAAAATGATCAAAACTTTTGCCATGTTTCAGAAAATGATCAAAACTCAGAATATGACCAGAAATACTATTATTTTGATTTTCAAAACGTTTTTGATCAAAGATGATTTCTGATTTAAGTTCTTTAAAAGATTTAAACATATTATCAAAAACAGATTTTGAAACACAAAAATCTTTTACTTTATCAAGACCAAAACGTTTTATGTCTTCAATGCTCACTTTAACAAACATTTCAGGCACAGAGACAACCATATTAAACTTCTTACAGTGCTCTTGCAGATCATAAGACAAGGTTTCAGGAATAGTTTCAGACTGCAAGCTGTTCTGCTGTTCCAAGTCTTCTCTTTGTGTTGATTGCTCTGGTTATGGCTCTTCTGAGACTTCTTCTGTAACCTGTGACACTGAAACAAGGCTACTCGGTTGCACCGGTTCAAGACAAGTTAGTTCATCAAAGGAATTATTGAAATTAAATTCAGACTGAGGTAAGAAAAGAGAACAATCTTGTTCTGTCTCAGACTTCTCCTTTTCCTTAGATGTTTCTGTTTGAGCTTCTTGAATTGATGCAGCTGAGTCTGGTTCTGTAACTTTGATTTCTGAGACAGTAGTAACTGGTTCTTGATGCTGTGCTTCAATGGATGGACGTGCTGTGTTGGTCCTTTTGAGTGGTTTCCCCACGTCCATGATCAACTGAGACAGTTCCTTGATGTCTTCCTTACTGTCCCGGCTTGTTGTTTTGCTAGATAAACTAATGACACTGGTTGGACTTGATCTCATGCTGCCTTGTTGTTTCTGAACTGAGTCTGAAGAGTATAGCTTTGCCTCAGGCTGCCTCAAGTAAGTGCCTTTTTGTCTTATCCTTCTCTGCCTTTGAAGTACTTCTTTGTAGTACTGTCTTGGAACATACTCTCTACGCATCAAAGATCTCAGCTTAAGCCATGTTTCCACTGGTTCTTTTCCATCAAGTCTTCTAGACTTTATCAATTGTTTCCACCAGCTTAAAGCATAATCATAAAACTCAGCAGTGGCTATTAGAACCTTCTTCCTTTCAGCATAGTGTTGACAGTTAAAAATCATCTCCATCTTCTCTTCCCACTTAATATATACAGCAGCATCAGCATCACCAAAGAAAGGAGGGATTTTTATCTTTTGATCAACAACTTTGTCTCTGCTATTGCCTCTGCCTTCATGCTCACGTCTCTGTCTCCTCTCACTGCTTCTAGACTCAAGACTCTGACCAGTAGCTTGTTGAAGTTCCTGTCTAAACTCCTGTCGAAATTTATCAAGGATGGCCTTCGTGTTTTGCTGCAGTTGAGCATTCCTAGCCTTAAGTAACAGCTTTTCATCCCTAGTGAGTTCTCCTTTCTGATCTCCTGCCATGGTACCTGAGACAAGAGAAAATTTAAGCCAGTAAGTAGTTCCAATAAAACAGTCAAAACAAAACGAAATCAAACCTATCAGAACAGATTCAAAACAATAAGAACAAATTTAAACAAATCAGACTTGTGAGAACAGAGAGAGATCACGAAATCAGGTTCAGTTTCAGGCTTGGATATGTAAAAATTAGAATAGAACAGATCCACAACAACAGAAACAGATTGATTCAGTTTAACACAAATCAGAAACAGATCACAGCAAATCGAAAACTTTCTTATCAAGGATGTGAAGAGTCTAAACACATAAATCAGATCAAAGAACTATTTTTTTATCAGATTTTTGTCACAGAACACAGATCAACACGAAATCAGAGTGAGCATGAAAAGAATACAACAGATCTATGTTCAAAGTTCTCAGATTTAGCAGATTTCAACAACAGAAACACAGATCTATCAAATCTCAGCAGAATATGAAAGGACCAAACGAAAATCAGAGTGAAAGATGAACACTTCCCTTCCAGAGTTGCTCTGATACCACTTGATGAGATCCTAGGATGCTGCTCTGGAAAGATGGGATAATCCTTGCAGAAACGAATTCAAAAGACTCAAGTTCCTCAAGGCATGTGGATTGAATGGTGACACAAGAGGGATGGATGATCTCTTGATACTCCTAGGAAACTGATCTGGATATGACACACCAAATAACAAGTCCTTAGTCTCTGGATATTACACACCAGAAGTTGGATATTACACACCAACACTCAATCAACTCGGCAAGCAAGAAGAAAAGAGAAAACAAGGGTTTTTGATCAAAGATGGTTACTGAAACAAGGGGGCCACGACCACAATATAAAGGAGAAGCCTTGTACATGCACAAGGTCTCGGAAATAACATAAACACTTAAGTCTAAAGGCTCCCTCGAAAACTAGACAAAGACTGAGTTTAAAATTTAAAATAAAACAAACTTAGATAACTAAAATACTTAGATAAATATTTCTTCTCTCTTGGACCATGGATCAACAACCAAGTGATGTGAAGTAACTTGTGGCCTCGTTAAAAACCTTCCTTTGGAAAACCCAGTGGGACAAAACCAAAGGTTAGGAAAAGAGCACACACAAGCTACTTGCTTAGTTGTTGATCAGCTTAAACTTGGAATGTCCTGGATGGTGGTTAAGGTATAAAGATGATAGTGCTTCCATCTCGAACAATGAATTCTTCTTGTTGCATCCTCAGCTACAAGCTGTCCATGATCAGATTCGTGCCTCCTTTCCATGATCACATCAAGGATCTTAACTTGTCATATATCATCTTCCTTGTTTTCTTAGATTAGGAAATTTTGTGTATTCTAGGTGTATAAGTCTCTAGTTCTCTGTGGATACGATCCTAAAATGCTACAGTGGCATACCATTCGATTGTGGTATTGTTGGCATATTAGGTTAATTGACCTGTATAAAAAGCAGTTAATCAATTTGCCGCCTTTGCCGGGGAACTCTTAGATTTATCATTAGGATTTTAAACTTTCTTGAGACTTAGCTTTATTTTCTTTCTTTATTTTGCTTTGTTTGGTTACTAATTTCCTTTTCAAGTGATTGTTCTTTTGCAAGGTACATTCACAAGAGAGGAAGATCATGTATCTTGACTTGGAATCAATGTTCAAGACTATTTGGAGAGTCAAGAAAGGATAATATCGAGAAACTCCACTTTTTGTGAAAGAACTTATGAGCCAACCACTTCATTGGAGTACCAACCACATGGAGACTTTGGTCAAGGAGACCAATATGGATATGGTGAGAGATACCAACCTTGGGATATAGAGTATTAAGAACAAGAAGCTAAATTCTCTCAAGCCTCAAATGAAGAAAACATCACCAACATGCTTGAGAAGTTGTTGGAGAATCAAGAAAGGGGAAGGATTGAGATTGAAAGGCAACTTGATTCTCTTTCTACCAAGATATATGGTAATGGAAAGTGATGTGATCTTGGGCTTATCTATGAAGTTATGAGCATGGAAGACATTCAGAAATTGATCCATGATGTTATCTAACATGTCAAGCCCATTTTTATCAAGTTACAAGCCCAAAAAAAATTCATAAACAACTGGTTTATTTGCTGTCCAAGAGGAGTGACGAAAATTGAAGAATAAATTGCATGGAAAGCTTCTCTCTCTTACATGCAAGGAATGCTTCTTTCAAGAACCTTCTCTCTCCTCCATGCACTGATTTTATTATTTCCCACGTAATAAATATCTAGCTTTGTGAGCAAGTTTAGTTCTATTATAAATAACTTGTAATATCTATTGAAATGAATAAGAGTTGAGTTTATATTTTTTGAAACCTTGAGAGTGATTCTCAAACTTGTTTTCGATCATGGTGTGTCATATCCATTGGTCAAAACTTTTTATGATTGTTGGTGTGTAATATCCTTCAATCTAACTCAATCAAACTTGGTGTGTCATATCCAAGGGAGATTGTTATAGGGTAGTATCAGGAGATTTTCCGCACCTCTTGTGTCACCTTTCGATCCACATCCCTTGATTGTTTGTCGCTTACTGCCTCATTCGATGCAAGGCTTATCCCTTACCAATTTCAGAGAGTATTCCTTGGGAGGTTTTTCATCAGAAAGGCTCTTAGCTCAAGGTTGGATGGAGTTATAACACATGTGGAGTCTATCAACAACAAACTCTCTCACATGATTGAAGATCAAGAAGAAAGCATCACTCCACTTTACAACACCAACGCTTATGAAGAAGATACCATGGATATGGAAATTGATGTTGAAGAGGATGTTCAAATCAAGGATGGATTCAACAAGAAGCTGAATACTTTATACATGAGCTTGAATTACTCCTTGGATGCATGGTGAATGAGAATCTTTTGATAAGATATGAAGAGCAAGTTGAACCAATTGCATTCATGGATTATTCAACAAAGAGAAAGGATGAAGAAGTAAGCTTGTTTGGAAGAGTCTTTGAATATCTTTGTGATGATGCGTCGGCTGTTGAATGCATAGAGGAGACAAGAGAGATCTCATTGGTTATGGATGAGTTCTCAACCAAGGAGGAAATGCATGTGAAGCTTACTTCCAAGAAAGGAACAAGGGGTGAAGAGTCTAAGGAGAATCAAGTGATTCACATTGAAGAATCTCCCAAAGAGGTGCAACAAGAAGACTCTCCTATGGACAAACCCTTTGACTACCATTTTGGTATACTCTCTACCAAAGAACTCATTGTTGATGATCCAAGGAAGGTACCCTTTGAAAAGATTAGGATGAATGAGTTTAGGGGTTGGTTCTATGATGAGTATGATCCCGGTGATCCGGTTAGGCAAGAATGTCTTAACTACATGGGTAAAGAGCTTAGACAAATTCCGTTTTCACTTCTCCGCTTCAGCCCGTCTCTCCTGGTGGAAAAAATCTGAGGCCAAGGGTCCTCTACCACCCATTCAGCCAATAACTCTAAGTATGTGTCGCTCTAACCTTGTACATATTTATTATCATGTTATTTATTTCCCTTAGATCTCTTCTTTGAGCTTACTCTCACACAAGGGACTGTGTGAAGTAAGTTTGGAGGAGAGTCTACTATCTCACATCGTTTTTTGTTTTGTCCATTTGTCATGAGTCTCATGGATTGCATTGCATACTTATTTGCATAGAAAACCCAGAAAAATTGAAAATTTTTGAAAAACAAAAACATGCATTTAGTTGCATCATTTGCATCTTTAAGATTGACTCTAGAAGCATTTAGATTGCATTCATACATTGGGAGAAACCTAGTAGAGAACACATGTCTAGAACTCAACTTGACACCATAGCTACATATTAAGTAGCTTAAGCATCTCTTGAAAAAGCTTGTAAGCTTCGAGCCTTGAAAACTCTTCTTGAAATTGCTTGCTTGATATTGACATTGTTCTTGAAATCCAACTCCAAACTGAACTTGAACTTAATGAACTTAATCTCTCTCATATGGGAACTTGCATATCTGATCATGGATAGCATACACATTTGGGTTATCTTATTCCATTGCACCACTCTTTATTAACCCAAATGGCACTCCCTTGCCCCATAACCCTTGCCATTCTTTGAAACCAACATTGATTTGCTTGAGTGAGGCCTCTTATTGATAGTATGTCATCTGCAAAATCTTGAGAGTCTTAGGAGCGACAATGGTTTGTTCTTATCTTTGGCTAGCACTATGACCTCATTTGAGCTAGCACTTAGGATGGTTGTTGGGTTTGTAAGCTTGATTTTGATCTTGAGATTGGGATGTGTGAAATATGTGAAGTTGAATGAACCAAAAAGAGTGAGGAAAAGAAAGAAACCCACTAGGGATTAATTTTTTTTTTTTTTAAAAAGCTCTAGAGTTTATAGGTAGAATCCCCTTAAGAATCAAAAGAAAAGAAAAATGAAAAGAGTGGGAAAAAGAAAAGAAAAAGAAGAGCTTAGTGAATAAGAAAAAAAAAATCCCTAGTTGGTTAAGATAAGAGAAAGAAAAAAAGTGTTCATTGGGTGAGAGATGAGAGAGGGATCTTTGGAGTCTTTGGGATGAAAAAGGGTTGAGATTACCACCAAGAAAAGGGGTAGAGTTTAAGGATCTTTAGGAAAGGGGTAGAATGATGAGAACAAATCATTGTATGCATGAATTTCTCCTTTTCTTAGATAAATTTCGCATATTGATATTGCTCATATTCTTGAGTAGTAGTCACTATAAAAAAATGCATTTGAAACCTCTCTTTCTTCACAATAGACCATTTTCACACCAAACCAAATGATTGAGGTCAAGTCCCCATTTGTGAGAATTCACCTTGTGTGTGTGAGTGTGTGAATGAATGTGAGAGTTGGCTTAGAGAACTTGTTGATTGATGAGCATTACAACTTGTGTAAAGGCATGAGAGTTTGGATAGGCCTTGAGAAGCTAGAGTGTAATAAGATAGTTGCTCATGCTATTTGCTATGTTTCTTTAGGATGCTATGTTGAAGTCTATAAAGTGTCTCTTTTGGTTATAAGCTCCCAATCTCAAACTTCTTCTACTTGATTGATTTCTGAAAGTTTACTTGTGGACAAGTAAAGGACTAGTGTGGGGGAGTTGATCTCTCATGATTTTCATAGCTTTTAGCATCCATTTCTTATTCATATTAATGTTTTGAGTTGCATTTAGGTGTCTACATTGCATAAATTTGTTCATTTGTATGCATTAGGGGCTGGAGTGCACACTTGAGAAGTTTGTGCTTAAATCGTGAGGTTATTCATGCAAATTACAAAGTTTGGGGCCAAATTAAAAACATCCAGAAGTTCAAGGACGTTTGCGCAAATATGGAGGTTTGTTCTGCACAGTTAAAATGTTGGGGCTTAATTCAGGAGGTTGTTTCTGCAAAATCGAAACTCTAGGACCAATACAGAAATAAACAGAAATGTGAAGGACCCGACTTGCACAAACTCTACAATTCACCATTGCTTCTCTTCGTTCAAGCTCTCACGGCGGCCGCTTGATTCCAACGACACCGACGGCCACCACGACGAGAGAGAATATATGAGAGCAAAAAGAGGATCATGAGACGACTTGTACTAGAGATCGCGTGGTGGAGAACGGCAATGGTTAGAGCTCACAAATTGAACGCCATGTCAGAGAAGCTTGTTCCGGTAACGTTGCGGAGGGGTGAAGTAGCGGTCTTGTCGTGAGCTGAGGACGACGACGACGAGACGAGCTGTCACTAAGAGAAATCCCGTGGTGGATGGCTTCGATCCAATCTCAGGTTTGAACGGCGAGGAGAACCGCGGTGGAGCTTGAACCGGTGGCAACTCAACAGAGACAAAGCTGGCAGTGAGCAGAGCACGGTATTGAGGAAGCTTGGGCAAGGAGAACTGCGGTGGAGCCTGGTTTGCAAGTTGGCGAGCGGAGACCACGACATGGAGATGAAAGCACAGCTAAGGATGGAAACAAGTGACTTTAACCCACGAAGCTGAGGCTGAAGACAAAGACGACGAACCGTGCCTCTCAACCTTAGGATTCATAGCGACTTATCATAGCAAGGAAGGAATGTCACTGGGGACCAAAGCCGTGAGCTGTAGCGACCATCGTAGCTGTATGTGTTTGTCGCTACAGGTGAAGTCAAACCGAGACTTTAATTTAATTCCGGTTTACTATGGTTTAATCCTGGTTTGTGGGTTAAACCAGCTCGAGATTTCACTCTTCTATAAATAGATTTAGACCTAAAAATCGTAGATGTATCTTATTTTCTCTCTAGAAATACTTTGCCTCATTTGATAAAGCTTAAATCTTTTTATCAATCTAAGGAAGTTCTTCATCTTATATCTTGTTTCTCCTTCTCACAAACATGATTAGCCTTGAATCTCACATAGATTTAAGGTTTTTCATGGATATTTGTGAGTCGACACATTTTGGAGCCATGAGTTAAGTAGATCTACGGTGACTGAGTGAAGATCTAAGGTGTTAGGTGCTAGATCTATCTTTTCTGTGCTTGCTAAGTGTTCCCCTAGATTTGATTTGATACATCTTATCTAGATCTTAAGCTATTTTTTGCCCGGAATGTGTTTGTTAAAATGCTTGAAAGAACTTAGTATTTCTCTAGCTTGAAATAACCAAAGACATTTGATGTTAGGATTGCTAGATGGTTAGTAGACTTGTGATACATGCATGCTAGATTGTATTAGGTCAACGACAGTTGATGTTTGATGCATCATTTGCATAGGGGTTCTTACCACGACATTGGATGAATCTATATTGAATGAGATCTAGACCTATAAAGGCTTGTGATTGATTAGCCTTAACACCTTGTCTTAGAAATTGCCTTAGATCAATTACCTTCACCCCATGGATTCTACCTTAGCATTTGATTGAAAGTTTAATTCTTGTGTTTGTTTCTTGATTGGATTTGAGATCACCCTGTTTATATTTCTAGGATCTTAGCTTGTCATACATCATCTTCCTTGTTTGCTTATATTAGGAAATTTTGTGTATTCTTGGTGTATAAGTCTCTAGTTCTCTGAGGATACGATCCTAAAATGCTACAGTGACATACCATTCGATTGTGGTATTGTTGGCACATTAGGTTAATTGACCTGTGTAAAAAGCAGTTAATCATTGCCAAAGTGGATCAACTGTCAACTATGACCACACACTTGCTGAGAATGTTTGAAGGAACCAAAGCTGACCTCCAACCTAATTTGACTATTACTGCTTGTCTTCGGGCTTGGTATACATCGGATCGGATTCCTCTTTCAGGTCTGAAAGAAAAAAGTCTTTCGTTTCCTTCTCTCCTCTCTTCGGCATCCAGAAAAAAAAAAGAGAAAAAGAAAAGATTGAGATGATTTCCTGAAAGATGCAGAGGGGTAGGATAATTTCCTATGACCTCATTATTCTAATTCAGACAGAAATGATCACACGTTGTTGGAAGCGAGGGATAGGTAAATTACCTGTGACCCCATTATTCGCCTACACTTTGTCAAAAGAAAGAGAAAAAGAAAGAAAAAGAAAATTGATAGGAAGGTGAACAAGATGGACTGCATCAGCATCACTGTTCATTGGAATTGAGATAAAAGGATTCAGAGAAGAGAGATATAGGGAGAAAAGAAACCAGAATAAGACTACCTGTGTACTCAGATACCTGCCGGGGTAAGATTCCATATGTCCTTTGATCGATACTTCCCAAGGGGTTAGTAGAGGGGTTAGTCAGACATGATTTGCTAAGTTGCTGGCTAGATGGATTTGGTTGCTAAGCTAGGATAGGGTATATAAAGTACCTCTAAAGTTGGAATTGATTTGATGTGGCTTGCAACATTGTAGAGGTGATGATAGTGAGTTTAAAATTGTGTGAGTCCCTGCTGTTTTCAAACCTCTTTCACAGGACTACTCTTGTTTTGCTTGAGGACAAGCAAAAGGGTAAGTCTGGGGGAGTTGATATACCATGGATTTGACCCACTTTTACCTATAGTATATAGGTGTTTTAAGATATTTTTATTATATTTTGGATTCTTATTAGAATATTTATAGGTTCAGGTACGTTTTGGAGGAAAGTGGTGATTTTGGTGCCTTTTGGAGTCTTTCGAAGTGCAGAACTGCACAGAAGCGTCAGATGTTTAGCTATAGATGTAGACTTTCCCACGGTTATATTGAGCTACTATTTCGACACAAGATAGATCTTTGAGTTAGCTTTCCAATACCACTGGTTTGGGGTCAATCAGCATCTTGTAGCAGAAGTTATGCTTATTTTACTGAAGAGTGGTCAGTCTGCCAAACGAGAGGAAGCTGTCGAGGAGAGGAACGTATGTCGATCGATGCAGCACTCTTGACATCGATCGACGGGGATACCAGAATGTGGGCCGAGTATATTTTTTGACCGACTGAATCCCAGAAGCCACCACAAAGTTACCAAAATACCCTTGGATGACCAGAAACCTTATTTATGTGTTTTTTGAGCCATTGCTGACGGCTACGCTTCTATTATTCTACTTTATTGTTTTCTCTTAGGTGTGGATAGAAGATCAATTCTCCTTCAGAGATTGATTGGAACTCCATTGGTTTTATCATTGATTTCATATCTATTATTTATTCAGACTATGATTTGTGTTTATTCTATCATGTCTGAGTAATTCATCTTGTTAGGTTTAGGGATTTCATGAGCTTAATGTCAAACTGATAATCAACTAGGATTGCTATATTATCTATAGACCTCTACACCAGGATGATTTGTAATACTAGGATCTGGAATTGTTAGAATAGTACAAGAGTATGACTGATTGTTGGAACCTAGAATCATAGGACAATTGAGAGGCACGTGAGTGCAATCAATTAACGAAACCCGAATCCTGCTGGATTAGATATCTAGGCGCATATAAGAGTTGGTCTACGAATCTAGTCGAACATAATCGATTAGGTCGTTAATGCTTGTCTAAGGAAGCATCGATTGACGCTCAGGCCATAGCATCGATCGACGCTCATTCCTTGTTTGCATGTGAAAGCTGGAACAAAGACTTAAAGATGTGATTAGTAATTGCATGCTAGAGATGGAATACTTGCTTATTAAAATCGAGTTCTAGATTTGAATCTGTAAACCATTAGCATCCTTGAATTGTAGTTTTGAATCTCTTGATTGATAAATCCCTAGGATTATAGTCTAGTGTGTGTCCACGCTCCCTGTGGATTCGATCCTCAAGTAGTACAATGAACCTCTTATTTGAGAGAGTAGCTTGAAGGTTAATTTGAACATATTAGTGGTGTTTTTGGTGCATTTTGAAGCATAAAAGAGATTACACCCAATTGACCATCGAACAAGACCAAAGGTCGACATTCAGAGTTAATAATCGATCGATGCACACTCTGTGCCATTGATCGACGGCAAAGCGCACAAGGCCCGACATGGTTCCAGCCGACTTTGAGCCCAAGACTCCACTTAATTACAAGATTGTCCCTGACGAGTTTTAACCTAGTATTTATGTGCTCTGCCATTGTATTAGGCAACACACGCTTTTTCTACTCTTTTCATAATTCTCTTTTTCAAAGCAAAAGGTTTTTAGGATTTTTAGATTTGGGGAGAAGATCCAAGACTCCTTCAGAGCATTATGTTGGAACTCCAGTTTTACACCTATAATCTATCTTTGCTATGATTTGCTTAGCTATGTCTGAGTAATTCACTTATTAGGTTTAGGGTTCAAATAGGTTACGAAGGATTAGCCCAAAATACAGAATTGCTAAGTTGTGATATTCATCAATAGATTGTTCCTATTGCTTGTGTTCTAGAGTAACTAGAACCCTGATCTTAGAATCATTAGGCACAAACGACAGTTAATCTAGGAAGCCTAGTGAACATTCATTCAACCCGATCTTAAAGCTCGCTAGAAGTGATATCGATCGACAATCTTATAGATTGATCGATAGATATTGTGAAAGGTGTATTGATCGATATTCATATAGAATAATTGATCGACACTTTCTTGTGATCAACAAGCGAAAGTTGAGATCCAAGATATATATATATATATATATATATATATATTAGACAATTTAAACAAACGAAAGTTTATGGATTGTACTCCCAGTTGAGTTCTATAATATCTTACAAGCAACAGTTAGTCTTTATATCATTATAATCCTGATTACCTAAATAGAAACCCTAAGTCTAACGCTTTCTTATTATTGCTTACAAACCTCAATCCAGTTATTTGAACAACTACCTTGTTAACCTTGTTTGCTTTAATTAATAATATTGACCTAGCTTAATCATTGCTGATTAGGGATCAAATCCACAGATAGCTAGGGCACACAATAGATCCTAATCAGTAATGATTACGCTAGGTTGATCAATTATTAAAATAAACAAGCAAGGTGAACAAGGTAGTTGTTCAGATGGTTAGATTGAAGTTTGTAAACAATAATGAGAAAGCGTTATACTAGGGTTTTTATTCAGATAATCAGGATTATAATGATATAGAAGCTAATGTTGCATGCAAGATATTATAGAACTCAACTTAAATAGTAATCTATCAACTTTTGTTTGTTTGGATAATCTATTATCTAGATCTAAGATCTTTAACTGTCGTTGTCGATCAGAGAAAGTGTCGATCGGTGATAGTGGAAGTTTTCAAGGCTTCCAAGTCAAATGATAGTATAGAAAGGTTGTCGAACCACAGAGAACTAGTGATCTATAGCACTAAGAATACACAAGCTTCCTTAATCTAAGCAAACAAGAAGATGGATGAAGGTAACAAGCTAATATCCTAGAAATATAAACAAGGTGATCTCAAATCCAATCAAGAAACAAGTGCAAGAACTCAATCAAATGCTAAGGTGGAATCCATGGGACTAGGAATTTGACTTTAGGTGATGTAGATCCAATCTAGAGGTGGCAAGCCATCAATCAAACACTCTCCTTATGCATAAACAACAAAACTAAGCAAGCTCTATCCCTAGATGAATGTTCTTTTGCAATGATCACCCAAGTACATCAAATCTCTTTGACTATAATGATCAAAGCAAACATTAAGAATGAGTCTAATAGCAATCCTAGCTTCTTTAACAACTAATCTCTTAGGTAAATCAAGCTAAAAGCATTGAAGAGATGGTTCAGGCATTTCATCGAACACCTTCCGGGCGGAAATGCCTATAGATCTATTTTGATATGATCAAGACCAAAATAGCATTAATAACCCTCAACAAGCAAGAAAACAAGTTGATCCAATCTAAAGGTGGCAGCCTTCAATCATTCTAACAACCTTAGGCCTAGGCACAAGTCTAAACAAACTCTATGGTCAAGAAGAATGTTCATTTGCTAACACATCTCAAACATCAAATGGTCATTGGCTGAATAACATGCAAGCAATCATTAAGAACAAGCCTACTAGCCATCTTAACACCTTTACAACGAATGGTCTTTGGTAAAGAATGTTAAAAGCTTAGTAGAGTTGGTTCAGACATTTCATAGAACACCTTGTGGGAGGGAAATGTCTAGAACTCAACCTTTGAGAGGCCAACTCAAAAGAAGCATTAAAAGCACTCTACTAGCAAGGAACAAGATATATCTACACTAAAACACCCTAGATCTTCACTTAATCACCCTAGATCTTCACTAATCACCTTTAATCACCCTAGTCCATGAATCCAAAGTGTGTCTACTCTCTAATCTCCATGAAAAACCTTAAATCTATGTGAGATTCAAGGCTAATCATGTTTGTGAGAAGGAGAAACAAGATATAAGATGAAGAACTTTCTTAGATTGATAAAAAGATTCAAGCTTTTACAATATGAGGCAAAGTCTTGAGAGAAAATGAGATAGTCCCACTTTGGGAGATATATGAGTATTTATACAAGTCTTAGAAGCCCTAAAAAACATCATAGAAAAATACTAAAAGGTCCCTAGAGTCAATTAGGCTTCAACCAATAGGAAACCAGCTTGAAATTCGGTCAGGGGTGGAGGAAATGACCCAACCCGGTCCAACCAACCCGGACCAGCCTTGCTCTGGCCGTTCAGCTTCTCCCGACCGGGTAGCTCATCCCGGACCAGCCTAACCGGTCCTGCCTCCCCAGCCTGGTCGTCCAGCGTTCCGACCGGGTGCTCGAACCCGGACTGATCTACCCGGCCAGCTTGATATGCTTCTAGTAAACTGATCACAACTCCTCTAATATAGCTCCAAATGACTTGAAACCACTTCCATTGGAAAGCTAACTCAATTTTCTGTGTCTCCAAAAAATCTTAGCAGCAGAATATATCTCTAAGGCCTCCGTCCATGCTCATCTTTGTCTCGACCAGATCATGGATTGACTTCTCTTTTCATGGCCAAACTTGATTCTTCACCTCTTTTTAGGCCATAAGGCTTCCAAACACCTCAAATCACACCAAAGCATAATCCAACACCTGATAAGGACAAATGAATGCAAAATGGACCTAAAGATGCCTAATGCCTAACTTATATGATCAAAATGCACAAGATATGGATGCTAAAAACATGTAAATATGCAAGACATCAATCGACATACCTTTTGAAACGTCGATCGATCAATCTATAGGATTGTCGATCGATGTTCTTCTACCAAGCTTTAGAGATCGGGTTGAAATAATGTTCGCTAGGTTTCCTAGATCCTATTTTGCATGTTTCTAGCAATCATAGCTCAATAAGATTTAATTCAGATAAGAGACCAAGCTGTCGCTTGTGCCTAATTATTCTAAGATCAGGGTTCTAGTTCGCTATTCCATACCACAAGTAATAAGAACAATCCTATTGATGAATATCACAACTTAGCAGTTCTATATTTGTGGCTAATTCTTCATAAATTATTTGAAACCTAAACCTAACAGGTGAATTACTCAGACATAGCTAATCAAAACATAACAAGAGTATATAAAAACTGCATAGATGGAATAATGATATAAAAACTGGAGTACCAATGAAAAGCTCTGAAGGAGTCTTGGATCTTCTCTCCAAATCTACTAAAAACCCTAAAAACCTTTTCAGTGAATAGAAAGAAAATAAGAAAACGTGTGTTGCCTAAAACAATTGCAGAGCACATAAATATTAGGTTAAAACTCGTCAGGGGTAATCTCCTAATTAAGTGGAGTCTTGAGCTTCAAATCGGCTGGAA
This sequence comes from Brassica juncea, assembly GCA_018703725.1. Taxonomy (NCBI): domain Eukaryota; kingdom Viridiplantae; phylum Streptophyta; class Magnoliopsida; order Brassicales; family Brassicaceae; genus Brassica; species Brassica juncea. Next base: position 22,931,240 of record CM031935.1, read on the forward strand.
CCAAGTCGGGTCGTGCACGCTTCACTGTTGATAGATAGCACCGAGTGTGCATCGATCGATTATTGACTCTGAATGCCGACCTCTGGTCTGGTTCGATGGTCCGCTCAGGTAACTTTTCCTTTTATCTCCAAAATGCTCCAAAATCACCACTTTCTTCCAGAACACTCCTGAACCTGTAAATATGCTAAATAGACTCCAAAACAGAACTATTATATCCTAAAACACTTATATACCATGGCTAGTAATGGATAAAATTCATGGTATATCAATACTCCCAAGTTTAAAATATTCACTCCTGTACTTGATATTTTTGAAACTTTTTCCGGCAATAGGAAAATGCAATGCGGCTTTCAAGTCTCGTAAATATCTTCTGCCATCAAAATACTTGATCTTGCAACTTACCTCGCTTTAAGAAGCCAGTAAAAACTGACGATCATACGCAACCGATTCAACAAAGCCCGCAAACATTTCAATTGCGAGATGCGGCATAAAGAAAACTCAACCTTCGGGCACATCGAGACGTCTTTAACGCTCGGAGAACCGTTTTTTGTCAAAACTTTCCACACAGAACCCTCGTCGCAAAAACTCTAACACATTCTCAAACACGTATGCTTCGTGAAGACATAAAAATGGTTATATCTACTACTATGTTTGTTGCTGATCACAACAAACTCTTAACGTCCTAAACAGACATAGCCATCTCATAGAGATAGCTCTCAGACAACCAACACAAGGATAATAGCGCTATAAAAGATATCAGAAATATTTGTCAGCACTTCCAGACAACTTAAAAATTGTGTTTGGATAGATGCTTGATTCCCTACCAAACACGTCACATAAGCCGAGAACCTATCGCGGACTTTAAATCGGTACAGAATCAGGTTAAAATCACGACAGGTAACCCAAAAGCCGATTAGTCATTGCAAACCTTAAACCGGGAGTAAACCTAGGTCTTGTCCTAAACCAAGCAAACTGGTCTTTAACATCTCTAGGCATAGTATTGTTGGGGTCAAAATCGGTCAAAGACGCAATCAACGCCCGAAAGTCCTTGGAAGGAATCAAGTGACGAATAAAACCAAGAAAAACTAGTTACTCGACGAAACGCCGGAAGGGATGATCGCATCGTAGTCCCGGACACCAGCAGGAGCGGCCACGGCCTAGCCTTGGGCGCCGGCGCGAGCACGCCCGGCCTGGCCCCGGGCGCCGGCGCCGGCTCGCCCAAGCTGGTCCCGGGCGCCGGCGCCAGCTCGCCCGTGCTGGTCCCGGGCTCCGGCGCCGGCTCGCCCGTGCCGGTCCTGGGCGCTGGGACCAGCTCACCCGCACTGGTCCCGGGCGCCGGCGCCGGCTCGCCCGTGCTGGTCCCGGGCGCCGGCGCCGGCTCGCCCATGCTGGTCCCGGGCACCGGTGCCGGCTCGTCCGTACTGGCCACAGGCGCCGGCGCGAGCATCCGTGTTCAGGTCCCGAGCGCCTGCGTGCGGACTACTCGACAGGTGCGAGCCTTTCCCCGCAAAACCGTCTCGATAACTAGTCCAATTCCGTGTTTTGCATCTTTGCTCGAAGACTCACCGTTCAACTCCTTCAAGATGTGAAACCTAAGAACCCCATTTCGTTTTGGTCGGAATAAATCGGGAAGGCTTTGGAAGACCACCAAAGGTTCGGTTGCAAAAGGATTTCGATTCATCGTATAAAACGATCACGGTTATTCTAAAAACACCAGTCATCTCGACTATACGAGAAGTTGGGGTTCCTTCGGCAAAACAAGTACCATAACAGGCTAGTTTCTCGTGAAATCGTAAAACGTCCACGGTCAAAACAACGGTCCCAGAAGGCCCGAACGCGACCAAGCGGCCCACTTACGAATTTCCAGAGGATCAAGTCGAAATGGACATGACGGCCCATGTTTATCTTTACTTAAAGAGATAAATGTCAAGTTTCCCAAAGATAAATGTCAGGTTTCCCGAAGATAAATGTCAAGTTTCCCGATAAACATGAAGATCGACGAAAATGGAAGAAGCCCGATTCGCGATAGATTCGGCCCAAAGGAGGAATAGACCGTCCTAAGAGGAGTATATAAAGAGAGCTTGGGGCGGGGAGCAAGAGGAGAATTTTTGGGAGCAATCTTAGCAGCAACATATCACTTAGAGCAACTTAGGAATTTTTTCCGTTTTTACTAGCGAGCTGCGACTCAACTAGGTTAGATTTAGGCGGCTGGACTAGCGAACTCATCAACAGCTCTTGTAGCCGATCTCTTTCCTGTTGTTCATGCTTAAACGCGAATTCGGAAATAAGATATTTTGCTCTATCTTTTGTTCTTACGATTTTTACATTCCCATTTATTATTTATTGATTGTGTCGTGTGTGGCCCAGCAGATAACCGGGACCTTCAGGGAAGGCTAGGTTTTCTAGGCTTTCCTCCGATCAACAAAACTTGACGGTGTGAATTTCGGTTCCCACAGTTTGGCGCCAGAAGGAGGGGGGGTACGGATCTATCTCAGTCGCAACCACAAACGCTCAGTCTGATATGGCGACCAACGCTGACAACCCGCAAACGCAACACGGAATTCCCGTCGATGCCAACGCCACCAACACTCCAGCTGGAAACGTATCAACGGTCGCTGCCGACACCACGATACTGGACCAGATGAAAGAAATGTTCGCCTCCGCTCAGAAACAGGCGGACGAACAAGGAAAACTCGTGGCCTCTCTCGCAAAACAGGTGGAAACCTTAACGGCGAAAACCAAGAGCAAGGCCCCGCGAGGGATCACAAGAGCCCGCAGCAGCAGAAGACTCGATTTCGAGACTCCGGGCGATCGAGCTGCACGCGCGGACAAGACTTCCTCAGGCCAAAACCCTGACGAATCTCTCCAACCGGGTGCGCAACCGATTACGGAGAATCTTCAACCTCCCGCTGGGGACAACGAAGAAGACGACGTCGAACGAATCAACTTGGACATTAGCGACCGATCCGATCATTCGGACGATAACGCTGACGTTCATCCTAGAAGGACCCGAAGTCAGTCTGCCCGACAGACGGTGTCCTTCGAAAAACCCATGACAGAAGAGGAAGAAGACCTCTACTGGATAGAACAGGAAGAACTGGCGGAGGATCAAACTCGGATCCATCGTAACCAGCGCAGACAAGCTCAGAAGAACGCAAGTAGCGATAACGAGATCCACGATCGCCGCGGGTCTCTCGCAAAAACAGTAGCCGAGGTAAAAGCGGTGAAATCACAAATTCACCAGGCAACTAGTGCCGCTCCCGAGATCGATAGACTTCTCCAGGAAGCACGAAAAACGCCGTTCACCGCTCGGATCACAGAAACACACGTCTCGGACCCTGGGAAGATCAGAATTCCCGTCAACGACGGTACCACATATCCAAAGGCACACTTACAGTCCTTCCAGATCGCGATGGGAAAATGCAAACTCCCGGAGCGTGAACGAGACGCCGGCCACTGCATTCTCTTTGTCGAGAATCTCAGGGGCGCGGCGCTCGAATGGTTCTCTCGGCTCAAAAGAAACTCCATCAGAAATTTCCGCCAACTAGCCTCGGCATTTCTCAAACAGTATTCCATGTTTATGGATAGGGAGAGTTCCGACGTGGACTTATGGAGTCTAGCTCAAAAGGAAGACGAATCACTCCGCGACTTCATGAGAAGGTTCAAACTAGTGATGGCCAGAGTGACGGGTATCAGCGACAAAGTCGCGATCGACACCCTGAGAAAAACTCTCTGGTACAAGTCGAAGTTCCGAAAGTGGATATTGCTGGAAAAACCACGGACGATCCAGGATACCCTCCACAAGGCATCGGACTTCATCGTCATTGAGGAAGAGATGAGAGTCCTATCGCAAAAGCACGGACCGCAGAAAACGTCCTCAAAGAAGAAACCCTCTCGTAATGACAAGTATGTCAATCACGAAGGGGAAGACGTCCAAGGCGAACATAACTACGCCATCAACTCGGAGCAGGGCAAAACCTACGGAAACACCTGGACCAGGAACCAGTACAAGGATAATTCCTACTGCGAGTTCCACGACACCAGAGGTCACTCCACCGCGAACTTCAAGGTTCTCGGCGCCAGGCTCGCCGCAAAACTCCTCGCCGGTGAACTGTCGAAGGTTAAGAGTATAAAAGACTTGCTCCTGGAGTCCGACGGCCCAAAACCCGACAAGACCGTCTCCGAGAACCACGCGCCTGAAAGTCAATCGGTTGAGAAGCGCGGAAGGAGACAGGACGCCCAGGGGAACAACAGCAGTCGCCAGAGGATAAATATGATTATCGGAGGGTCGCAGTTCTATCAAGACTCGGTCTCGTCGATCAAAGCCTACGGGCGAAAAGCCGAGACAAGTTCCAACTGGCTTCCGGAAAGCAACACTCCCAACCACACGATCTTTTTCGAGGAACAAGAAACTGTCGGAATCGACAAACCTCATTATGATCCTCTAGTTATTGACCTGGTGATCCTGGATCTCGAAGTCGGCCGCATCCTTGTCGATACAGGAAGTACGGTCAACATCATCTTCCGCGACACCCTCTATAGGATGAACATCTTACTTAGGGAAGTCATCCCAGAGCCAAAACCTTTGACTGGGTTTTCGGGTGTCACCTCCATGACCCTCGGGAGCATCAAGCTCCAGGTCATTGCTAAGGAAGTTTCAAAGATCGTGGATTTTGCAGTAGTCGATAACCCGGCCATCTACAATGCAATCATGGGAACCCCTTGGATCAACTCAATGAAGGCAGTACCGTCCACATATCACCTCGGCATCAAATTTCTGACTCCAACCGGAACCGCAGTAATCTGGGGGAGTCAGAAACAGTCGAGACTCTGCTTCCTAGCCGAGCACAAACTGCGAAAAGATCGGAACACCCCTGCAGGTAACCCGAAACGAGCAAAGGAATCACATAACATTCCTGAAAACTCGAAAAAGATGATCCAGAATCATCCAAACAGGCAACGATTCAAGACAGCGACAAAGTCTCCAAGTCCATCGCCGTAAAAGCAGACATCTCAACCCCCGCACAGACCACCGATCCGGCTAGTACGATCGGAATGGCAACACCCGGGGAGTAAAAACATCCGCAGCAACAATCAGAACTACGAGATGGCTAGATCCTCGAAAGAGGTACGTAGGCAGCTCGTCGAAACCCGGCGAGTTCAGCTATCCCCCTCACCAAAAGCGGGGGGGGGGGAGTGGGTACGTATACTCCTATACTCCCACAAAGACGCGAAATACCCGCACATGTATTCGAAATTTTCGAAACATTTTCAATAAAATTCTTTCTATCGATCTTTCAATGCGTACTTAATACAGTAACGCATAAAAACTTCGGAAAAACGAAAATTATATCTTCGGGGAAACGCGAGACGTCACAATTTCCCAAAGGTATCAAAATCGCATCATCCGTCAAAACAGTCTACCTGCGACTTCAAAAAAAACAAATGCCCGTCGATCGGCCCCGACTGACGAACACAGAAACGTTTCACTAATACAAATCCGTAGTTAGACCTTTTCGCAAGAATAAGGTCCTCTTACATCCGACAAGGATATCATAGCGCGCTATACAAGAAAACCCAAAATTTTGGTTTAGCACTCCGGATATTCTCTGGAGATAGCTCGATTCTTACTACACAAGTCGCATAAGCCGGCGCCAAGTCGCGGACTTTAATCAGGAAGAATCAGGAAGAATCAGGAAGAAATCACTAACAGCCGATCAGTCATCGCATAGCCTTAAAGCTGAGAGTAAGCCTAGGTCTTGCCCTAAACCCAGCCTTGTTGGACCTTAACATCTCACAGACATAGTATCAACACCAGATACGAGATCCAAAAACATGTCTCTCATCGCTAACACCTAAAACACTCACTACAAAGTAGTATACGGACCTAGCGACAAAGTAAGAGTTAGAATACGAAGTGACTACTCGAATTCTACCCTCTACACTTGAAAAAAGTATAAATCAAATCACAAGGCAAATTTCTGCAAAATCTACACATAATATATATTTAAGCCGCGGAAACGGCAGGAATTCAAAGCCATCAACGGCCAATCCCGAAATATACAAAGTTACGCGACCTCCTACGGTCGCGGAATATACAAATAAATGGCCACACCCGGCCAAGCATACAACCATCAAGATAAAGGGATACAATCTCAACGATCCTCAGTAATTGAGGTCAAGGAATCCGGACATGGAGATCCCGAACGAATCCAATGGCTGGTCAACTTCTTCATCTATGCCTTCCGCGTTTCCACCTGCTCCGGTCTCCACTGTGTCCTCCGAAACCTCGATGGGGTCCCAAAGCTTCCGGACCCTTCCCTCGATCGGAGGAACCAGGATTCAGCATGAGCGCATTCGCTCATGAGACCTTTCATCTCAGCGATCACGGAGGAGAAGGAGAAGTCCGGGTTCTGTGACTTGTAAAGGTTAGCAACTGAACCCCGACACTCACGGAAATCACCCACAGATTCTTGAGCTTCCTTCAAGCTCTCGAACTCGGTGGCAAACGATTCAGCCCTCCGCGCCATCTCGGCAACGATCGCTCTCCTTCCTCTCCTTTCCGAACGCACGAGGGCTCGAGAATGAAGTTCAGCCTGCTTCCAGCTTTGTTTCTCAACCTCTTTCCGGAAACGGAATAGTTCACGTTCGGCTTCCTCGGCTTTGAAGCGAGAGATCCTCGATCCTCGAAAGCTTCCATCAAGCGCCGCTCCGAACACCCTCATTCCCTGTACGAACTTAGGATCAGAAAAATATATATGCATTAATAGTAATATATACTATCAAAGTTCAAAGAATAAACCTCATTGATTAGACGAGAACCCTCGGCAAACACATTCTTCTTCGCTTCATCCTCGAACGACTCATCGGTAGTAAACGCTGGAGGGAGACCATCGAAAAAGTTGCTAGGCAGGGGAAACTCGCTAGTTCCACCCCCTTCCCCCGGAACAAAGCTGGGGTTTCCTCCTAACAGCGAAGGATCTCCCGAGACCGTCTCGCATTTGACCTCTTTGCCTTTCCGAGACCTATGTCTCCGCCTCCGAACAGGCAAGACATCAATCGGCTCGACATCACATGCAACATCAGAGGGATCGATGGAGCTCCACCGCATTTCGAATCCGCTCGACGGAAAAGGTACTCCAAAAGAACGACCTTTCCCGAAGAAGATCTCGTTTGACGAAAAGATCAGCATGAGTGTGTGCAACAAGCCTGTTCACTGCACGATAAACAAAAGTTTTATCTTCATGCGCGTTCAAAGTACGAAAACGAAAAACAGAATTATTCGTATTACCGCGATTGAAGTTCCACTCTTGAGGGAATAGGTGAATGCAGCTTTCCTCAACGGACTACTCGTCTATTCGGACAAAGAAGAAGCGCTCGAACCACGATTTGGGGTTCGAAGTAGTCCCCTGAATTATGGCCATATTCTTCCTTGGGATCATGGAGTACGAACCTTCGATCCCCGTTGGCTTAGAATACCAAAATTTCTCAAAATCGGTAGGGCTAAGGTCCATGCCTAGCTCGTAACTCAAGACTAGCACGCCAAGCCAAATCTCCAAGGATGGGACAGTGAGCTGGCTGATCGAAAGCCCGAAACGATGAAGCGCACGGACAAGGGCACCGGGGATCGGGAACCACATGCGGCAGTACACGAGAAAGGCTTCATAACAAGTAAAGAAGCCCTGCGGAGGATTCCTTGCACTCTCGCCATCGGTCGGGATCCGGAACGTAACCCCACTCGGAACTTGGTAAAAGTTTCGAAGAATCGTGAGGTACTCGGGAGAGACCATGTTTGGTGAGAAGGACGCGCCCGGCACCCTCAGAGGTCTCCTGGGGATAGGGATGTCCCGCGGGGGCGGAGACGAGCCACATAAAGCTTTGTAGTATGCCTCCCTCGCATCTTCCTCAACTCTTTCCTCGTGCTTTGGAGCAACCACTTCGTCGACGGGAGAATCACCCGAAGATGAATGACAAGAAGAATTCTTCTTAGAGGATCTTGATCTTGACGACATCTTTTCTTGAGAGAGAGATTTTAGAAGGTGAAATTCTTGTGATAAAGTAAGAATGACTAAAAATTCTTACTCCATCTTTATAAAGAAGGAAAATTTACTATTTACTCCGACTTTCGGCAAACAATTGCGTCTCCACACCTTCCTATCTAGCTATACCGCGAGCTAGGACCTGTTACCAAAAAACCATGGTCCTAGCTAGCTGGGGGGCTAACTGTTGGGGTCAAAAACGTTCAAAGACGCAATCAACGCCCGAAAGTCCTTGGAAGGAATCAAGTGACGAATAAAACCAAGAAAAACTAGTTACTCGATGAAACGCCGGAAGGGATGATCGAATCGTAGTCCCGGACACCAGCAGAAGCGGCCACGGCCTGGCCCGGGCGCTGGCACCGGCTCGCCCGTGCTGGTCCCGGGCGCCGGCGCCGGCTCGCCCGTGCCGGTCCCGGGCGCCGGCGCCGGCTCGCCCGTGCCGGTCCTGGGTGCCGGCGCCGGCTCGCCCGTGCTGGTCCCGGCGTGTCGGTCCCGGGAACCGGCGCCAGCTCGCCCGTGCCGGTCCCGGGCGGCGGCGCCGGCGCCGGCTCGCCCGTTCTGGTCCCAGACGCTGGCGCCGGCTCGCCCGGACCGGTCCCGGGCGCCGGCGCCAGCTTGCCCGCACTGGTCCCGGGCGCCGGCGCCGCCTTGCCCGTGCTGGTCCCGGGCGCCGGCGCCGGCTGGCCCGTGCTGGTCCCGGGCGCCGGCTCGTCCGTGCTGGCCACGGGCGCCGGTGCGAGCATCCGTGTCCAGGTCCCGAGCGCCTGCGTGCGGACTACTCGACAGGTGCGACCTTTTCCCCGCAAAACCGTCTCGACAACTAGTCCAATTCCGCGTTTTGCATCTTTGCTCGAAGACTCACCGTTCAACTCCTTGAAGACGTGAAACTTAAGAACCCCATTTCGTTTTGGTCGGAATAAATCGGAAAGGCTTCGGAAGACCACCAAAGGTTCGGTTGACGAATTGATTTCGATTCATCGTATAAAACTATCACGGTTATTCTAAAAACACCAGTCATCTCGACTATACGAGAAGTTGGGGTTCCTTCGGCAAAACAAGTACCATAACAGGCTAGTTTCTCGTGAAATCGTAAAACGTCCACGGTCAAAACAACGGCCCAGAAGGCCTGAACGCGACCAAGCGGCCCACTTACGACTTTCCAGAGGATCAAGTCGAAATAGACATGACGGCCCATGTTTATCTTTACATAAAGAGATAAATGTCAATTTTCCCGAAGATAAATGTCAGGTTTCCCGAAGATAAATGGCAAGTTTCCCGATAAACATGAAGATCGACGAAAATGGAAGAAGCCCGATTCGCGATAGATTCGGCCCAAAGGAGGAATAGACCGTCCTAAGAAGAGTATATAAAGAGAGCTTGGGGCGAGGAGCAAGAGGAGAATTTTTTAGAGCAATCTTAGTAGCAACATAGCACTTAGAGCAACTTAGGCATTTTTTCCGTTTTTACTAGCGAGCTGCGACTCAACTACGTTAGATTTAGGCGGCTGGACTAGCGAACTCATCGATAGCTCTTGTAGCCGATCTCTTTGCTGTTGTTCACGCTTAAACGCGAATTCGGAAATAAGATCTTTTGCTCTATCTTTTGTTCTTACGATTTTTACATTCCCATTTATTATATATTGATTGTGTCGTGTGTGGCCCAGAAGATAACCGGGACCTTCAGAGAAGGCTAGGTTTACTTGGCTTTCCTCCGATCAACAAAACTTGACAGTGTGAATTTCAGTTCCCACAAGTATTAAATCGATACGAGATCCAAAAATATGACTTTTTGCTTATATTTAAACGTTCACAAAAATTCGGCGGAGTTAAGTTTTACGGAAAACTCTCAACACGGACCACAAATATAGCAATTTACCCAGAGTTAGATATGAGATGGCAATTCGTAATCTTCCCTCTACGCTCGCTCGAATACCCATAAGCTCTTAAAACACAAAACGCAATTCATATAAAAGCCGTAAAGCGGCAGGGATTCAAAGCCACAAGCGGCCAGTCCCAAAATGAAAATACAGCCACACCCGGCCGGAGCAAACACAAACCATAACATAAAAAGTCTTGAATGAGACAGCAACCTCACTCATCCTCCAAGCACGGAACCTCACCTTCAACCATCACCTCATCCGAGTTTGGAGCCGCACTATCTCCGCCTTCCTCAACCACAAGATCTCGCCCCTCCGGGTTACCAAAACACGAAAAAGGACGCAATCGGATTTTAGGCCAGCGGGATCAAACCAAAGTCTCCCTCCATAGCTGCCAGCTCTTACCAGCAGATAGTTTGGCCTCTTCGGCCTGAAGAGAGGGGGGACGCCTCACACTGAAACAACTGAACCTCATCCATCCCTCCATTGATGGTCGCTAAAGCCATATCCCTATCGCGAATGACCATCAAGTAATCAAGGTCATTGGCGATCCTCGCCAAACATACCTGAAACTCGGCGCATCGAGGATCCGTAAACTCTTCAATCCCGCAACTCGTTGACCCTTCTCCGCTCCAAATATGGCGCTGAAGTCGACGCGCCTCCGAGGCCTTAGTCTTCCTGGCCTGTTTTGCCTTAAGCAAAGAGCTCGTATTCTTCCTGAAATCTCGCTCAAGCTCGCCAATACGGGTCTTGTACTGAGAAAATTAGGAAGAATGAGAATCTTCAATAACTTTCAACCTTGCCTCGAGCTGCGATGACTTATCCTGCGATTAGCTAGCTCTCTCGTCAGACGTTCAACCTCTGATCAACAGTCATTGATCATCCCATCGATCAAAGACACAAACTGCAAAACAAAACAATGATAAGAGAAGAACTAACAAACTCATGAAAAGACACTTTCAAGACAAACCTTGGCACAATGTTATGGCATCAGAACCAAACTAGACGCTCCTACAGAAAAAGGACCAACCGCAATGACTTTGGTGCATCTCCTCTTCTTAGCCTTGTCAGGATTACCGTATGGCCTTTTGCAACCCTTCGATGTAACAGTCGGAGTGGCGCTGGGAGCGCGCAGTGCTAAAACAATCTCTCCCTTGGCTGGGGGAGGATGCATCGACTCAGGAGCTGGGTCGGCTTCGACAACGGGAATCGAAGTCGTGGTTGAACTCGGCTGTTGGGCTACAGCCTCAGCCATGGGCGTTACTGCGACAGCCACCTCTCCGTCGGAAGCAACATCGGGCAAGGTTGGTACTTTGACTGAGGAAGTTAAGGTGTTAGCTGGAGCGGGGAGACTCGGCGGGACGGTACGGAATTACCACCTCCTCGGCATCTAGGCAGTCCATCTCATTATGAAAGAGAGAAACTTTGTAATGTGAGCCTGAACGGCTCCAGGAGTAGGAGAGTCTGACGTTCTCGCATGAAGGGTACTGCCAATCTCAGCGTCACAACTATTCTGGCCGCTACGGGAGGAAGTCATCTTGGTGAAGGAAAGCTTTGAGAGAGAAGGTAGAGAAAACTTAGAAAGGTGAGGAAGTGTGGAGAGAATGAAGAATGGAGTCCAATACTTCTATAAGAATAAAAGGTGAGGCAATTCTCGCATTAAAATAATCAAAGAAAGTCTTTCGAAGAAATCACTCCTAGCTGTAGATTTCTATTAACAACATCACTCGCCCAGAAGAATCATGCTTGAAACTTGCGAGCTGGGGACTAACTATTGGGGTCAAAACGGTAATCTTGAAATCAACGTCTAAGATTGCATCTCTTAGGAAAGCATTCCCGAAATAATTTTGAAAAAGATCCTAAGTAGATAACTCCTGAGAAACGAAACGATCAATCTCAACCGGATCGACCACATCCAACTCGCCATCAGGCGAGTTGGATCGACATCACGCAACTCGCCCGATAGTGAGTTGGATCAGGCTCCTTCAACTCGCCTGATGGCAAGTTGGATAAAGCTCGTCCAACTCGCCATCAGGCTAGTAGGATTGACATCGTCCAACTCACCTGATGGCTAGTTGGATCAAGTTCGTCCAACTCGCCATCAGGCGACCTGGATCAGTCCTCATCAACCAAAACTTGGCTTCTCCTTCGGACCTTGATTGAACTGTCCTTTGTTCAGTCTCGATTGGAGTTACTGTTAGAATTTTACGAAAAAACAGCAACAGTTAGCTTAGCAAGTTTGTTGCCCCAACAATGCGATTGAACTGAATTGTTTCTTAAAACTGACGTCGTCCCAGAGTTGATCTTTTGAAGAAATCGTAAAAACAATAAAGTCGAAAAACGGCCTGAAAAGGTCTAAAACGCGTCTAAAAGCCCACTTAAGGTTTTAGGCAAAATTGAGTGCAGGGTTACTATGACAGTCTATCTATTATTCGCATGAGAAGATAAATGTCAAGTTGCAAAGGATAAACATGAAGATCGAGGAAAAATAGAATATTCCCGCGAAGCGATAAACTCGACATAGGGCCAGAAAAGGAAAGGACGACCAACCCAGAAGTCATATATAAGGAAAACTAAAGCAAGAAGTGCAGGAATCCGAGAATTTAGACCTAGAGAACTCCTGTTAGGTTATAAGAACTTATAATTTAGGTGGCTAGACTAGAAACTTCATACTTAGAACGTTTTTCCGCTCTATTCTGCGGTTCTATTTGTTATCAGGTTTATATACCGTAGATTTGACCCACTTTTACCCATGGTATATAGGTGTTTTAAGATATACTTATTATGTTTTGGAGTCTATTAGGTATGTTTTCAGGTTCATGAGTGTTTTGGATCAAAGTGATGATTTTGGAGCATTTTGGAGCATCAAAGAGATTTCACCCGAGCTGACCATCAAACCAGACCGGAGGTCGACATTCAAAATCAATAATCGATCGATGCACACTCTGTGCTATCGATCAATATCGAAGAAAGGTCTACGATTGAATATAATAATCGATCGATGCACATCCTGTGACATCGATCGACGGTGAATCGAGCAGAAGACAGCCGACTTAAAGCCCAAGACTTCACCAAATTACAAGATTGCCACTCACGAGTTTTTTAACCTAATATATATAGCTTTTCTAAGTGCTTAAGAAAGGGAGAGCTTTTCTATTCAATTTTTTTACGCAGAAAAAGGTTTTAGGGATTTCTAGAAATGGAGAGAACATCCAAAAAAAATGCGGAAACTGATCTAGAAACCCTTAGTGAGCATTCATTCAACCCGAACTCAAAGCTTGCTAGAGCGCGTCGATCGGTATTCCTATAGAATAATCGATCGACGGTGCAAAATGTGTATCGATCGATATTCCGCTAGAATAATCAATCGACAGTTTCTAATTGATTAAGTCGATTGGTGAGATCATTAGACATAGTCAATAGACAAATCTATAAGGCGAAAGCTGATCGATTTGTTCTTATGAAGTTGAGCTCTATAATATCATGCAAACAACTGTTAGGCTTCTATAGGATTATAATCCTGATTACCTGAATAGAAACCTTAAGTCTAGCTACTTTCCATTTATTGTTAAAACCTCAATCAAACCAATCGAGCAACTACCTTCCTCAAAACCTGCAATTCAAGTTTAATCATAATCGACCTATCTTAATCACTCTGATTAGATCTAAATGGTTCCCTAGCTCCTTGTGGATTCGATCCCTAAGTACTACAACTGAACCTTTTATTTGAGAGAGTAAAGTTGCTCCTAGGGTAATTTGAGCACGTAACAAATTTGGCGCCGTTGTCGTGGAGCTTTGATGGCCATTAAATTTAGTCTGATTTCGTCTAGGTTACTTCTTAAAACCACTTTCTGAATCCAACTTTTTCTTGTCTTTTTCAGGTGCATGCCCGGTACTTGAAGCAACAAGGAAACACAACTGCTATTTTCAGAAGATCCTGGAAGCTTGGAACGTTCGATCCGCCAAGAAAGACGTTCCGCATCGATCGACAACAACACTAGTTCGTCGATGACATTCGCACACCACCGTCGACCGAGACTCCTATTCCGTCAGTCGACACTCGTTCATCACCGTCGACCGAAGCCACTCTTCCATCGACCGCCATCTTCCATCCGAAATCGATCGACACTTCAGTCCAAACATCGGTCGATACTCAGCCGCGAGACATGGTTACGACACTGATTCTCAGACAAGACGAGAATGGGAACCTGCATGATCTAGAAGGCCATCTGGGTAATGCAGCAGGTCAGAGGATAGATGCTCAGGGGACTGTAATCAATGAGCCTGATACTAAAGCTACAGGAGCTGCTCAACCTGTAGATGAGGCTGCTCGACCCAGAATGTTGGCTGATTACAACCGTCTAGATCAGTTCTATGCCAACAGATCAGCCATTCCCCTCTAGCTAACAAGAGAGGCGATTTCGAGTTGAAGCCCTAGTACTACACACTCGCGGGGAAGACACCCTACTGTGGGTTATCTCACGAGCATCCTATGGACCATCTGAAGAGGTTCGAGGATCTCATATCTGCTATCAAAGCCAATGAAGTCCTCACTTGCTGGAGAAGCTTCGCAACGGCTTAAGCACTTACCACCATGATCTCTTATATCATGGGCCGACATCAAGAATGCATTCCTGCATAACTTCTTTGATGAGGCACTTGTTGAAGACTTGAGGAGCAAGATTGCTATATTCACACAAGAGCCTACGAAATCATTCAGAAGCTCCTGGATCAGATTCAAGTCTTACCAGAGAGATTGTCCACACGACGGATTCAACCAAGTGCAGCTGCTCAACACTTTCTTCAGAGGCATCGCGCTGCAATATCAGATGGCTCTGGACACAGCTAGTGAAGGTAACTTCAACACTAGGAATCTAGAAGAGACTGTGAGACTTATAGAGAATTTGGCATCCAGCAATAGCACCAAGAACACTGATTTTGAGAGAAGGAAATCTTCTTCCATCCTTGGGAAAGAGCATAAGGATGAAGTGAAAGCAAAGCTGGACAGTGTTCACAGGAAGAAGGTTTGCTCAGTGGAGGATGCAGAGGCTGTAGACACTGAGGATTGAGCAGAAGTAGAGGAAGAGGTGAACTTCATTGGCGGAACTGGATTTCAGAGGTCTGGAAACCAGAGTGGAAATAGAAACTTCTTTGGACAAAGAAGTAACTTCAACCAGAGTTCGCAGAAACCCTACAGCAACAACTACATCAATAACAACAGGAGTTATGGAAACTCATCTTACCAGAATCCACCACCACGGACTCTGGAAAACAAGATAGAAGCAATGCTTGACCGGGTTTTTGAAGGTTAGCAGAAGCTAACAGTGGATTTCAATGGGAAGATTAATTATGTCTACACCAACCTGAACACAAAGTTTGGAACTTTAAGCACCCATGTGAAGAAGCTGGAGATGCAGGTGGTTCAGACATGAGAAGCTGTTAAGAGGCAGGAAGCCTTAGCCAGGGGGATAGGTGAAGAAGCAACGAAGCACCACGTGAATGCCATCATAGAGGATGATTTCTGGTAAGTGGTGAAGCATGAGAAGCTGCAAGAAGGAGATTTCAAGGTAGAAAGCTCGATGAGATTCGGCGGCTCGCATTGGTGTCGATCATCCCCATCCCTCGACCATCGATCGATGGACTCCAAAAAAATTCGATCAACGAGCTTCAACAAATATCGATCGACATCAGCAGAGTCAGTTGCATAGTGGAATGCCGTGAGGATTATGACTCACGAGGAGTTCGCAGCAAGGCATCACTTTCCACCCAGCCCTTTTCATGTCAATATCGATCGGCATCAAGAACCAGCCATCGATCGACAGAGAGAGACAACCGACGATTGACAACCTCCAGAACCAATCGATCGACGAGCACCTCTCACATATCGAGTGCAGTTACCAAAGATTGATGTAGTATGACTCAATGCACTCAGCCATCCATCCAAACCTTCAGATAACCCACCAGACACCACCAGAACTCAATCTAAAGATGCACTGGAGCCTATGAAGTTGATAAGGCTACTGAAGGGAGAACCCTGAAAACAAGGAAGGAAAAGGTTCCTAAGCATCTGAAGAGGGTAATGAGAAGGAGATTGATAGTTTCACAAAGAGAGTTCTCAGAATCCTGCTAGATAAGCCATTCTAGGAAGCCTAATTTACCCACAGGTTATGGATGTTCTTCAGAGAAACCAAGGAGACAGAGGAGGACATTAGGAGAATGTTTCACCAGGTCAAAGATAAGATGAAGCAGAGGATCACATTGAAGAAGAAGAGTGATCCTGGAAAGTTCACAGTATCCTGCTTGGTACAAGGTATTGAGTTCCCACGTGCACTTTCTGAGACAGGAGCTTCAGTCAGCATCTTTCCTAAGGTAATGGCAGACCATTTGGGTCTGAAGATAAAGCCTTCAGAGGACTTGTTCACATTTGTGGACTGTTCTCAAAGGAACTCAAGAGGAATCATCAGAGATCTTGAGGTGCAGATTCGTAATGTCTTAGTTCCAGTAGACTTTCATGTCCTGGATATCAGACTTTCATGTCCTGGATATCAAGCTGAACTGGAACACTTCTCTACTACTTGGGAGACCTTTCCTGGCTATTGAAGAAGCAGTTTGCAACATGCAGACTGACCAGTTGTGCCTGACACTCATAGATCTGAACGTCTACTATGATCCAGTTCGAGTTGTCAAGACACTGATGCCCAGCGTAGAGATTGGAGATGATCCGAGATTCATAGCAGCATGCTACTGTGGAGTAGAGAAAGATTCAGAAGTCGAGTATGAAATAGAATACTAAGAATCGATTGGCGATGACATGGAAAATTGATCGATCTTCATATCAAAGAATCGATCGACACTGTTAGGGAAGAATCGATCGATAGTAACTTGGCACATTGGGAAACAACTACCCAGATGGGAATTTTTCGATTGATAGCTGGGAAAGTGATCGTTATCACCCACCTTTTGCAGTGGACACTGCCACATCCGAGTTTAGTGATGAGGATTATAAGGAGAAGCGAGCTATAGAGTATCATGGTCGTCTTGCAGAAGAAGAAAGGATGCACCCAGAACTCATATATAAGGAAAACTAAAGCAAGAAGTGCACGAATCCGAGAATTTAGACCTTTAGAACTCCTGTTAGCTTAGAAGAACTTAGAACTTAGGTGGCTAGACTAGCAAGTTTATACTTAGAACGTTTTTCCGCTCTATTATGCGGTTCTATTTGTTATCAGGTTGATATACCATGGATTTGACCCATTTTTACCCATGGTATATAGATGTTTTAAGATATAATTATTATGTTTTAGAGTCTATTAGGTATGTTTTCAGGTTCAGGAGTGTTTTGGAACAAAATGATGATTTTGGAGCATAAAAGAGATTTTCCCAAGCTGACCATCAAACCAGATAAGAGATTGACATTCAGAATCAATAATTGATCGATGCAAACTCTGTGCAATCGATCGATATCGAAGAAAGGTCTACAATTGAAGATAATAATCGATCGATGCAAATCCTGTGACATCGATTGACGGTGAATCGAGCAGAAGACTGCCGACTTAAAGCCCAAGACTTTACCAAATTATAAGATTGTCCCTGACGAGTTTTTAATATAATATATATAGTTTTTCTAAGTGTTTAAGAAACGGAGAGCTTTTCTATTCATTGTTTTACACAGCAAAAGGTTTTAGGGATTTCTAGAGTTGGAGAGAAGATCCAAAGAGATTTGTGATTGGAAGTCCATTATTATCTTTTTATCTATCTATCTAGTTTTCTTTATACCTTGTTGTCATGAATTTCTTAGCCATGTCTGAGTAGTTCTATTGTTAGATTTAGGTTTCAAATAGGTTATGAGGGATTAGCCCTGATATCTTGCATATTTACATGTTTTTAGCATCCATATCTCATGCATTTTGATCATATAAGTTAGGCATTAGGCATCTTTAGGTCCATTTTTCATTCATTTGTCCTTATCAGGTGTTGGAGTATGCTTTGGTGTGATTTGAGGTGTTTGGAAGCCTTATGGCCCAAAAGGAGGTGAAGAATCAAGTTTGGCCATGAAAAGAGAAGTCAATCCATGATCTGGTCAAGACAAAGATGAGCATTGACAGAGGCCTTAGAGATGTCTTCTGTTGCTAAGATTTTTTGAAGACACAGCAAATTGAGTTAGCTTTCCAATGGAAGTGGTTTCAAGTCATTTGGAGCGGTATTGGAGGAGTTATGATGAGTTTACTAGAAGCACATCAAGCTGGCCGGGAAGACTGGTCCGGGTACTCTCACCCGGTCGGCTGAGACATTGCTGGACGACCAGGCTGGGGAGGCAGGACCGGGTAGGCTGGTCCGGGATGAGCTACCCGGTCGGGAGAAGCTTGAGATGGACAAGGCAGGACCGGGTAGGCTGGTCCGGGTTGAGCTACCCGGTCGGGACGGCTGGACAGCCAGAACAAGGCTGGTCCGGGTTGGGTCATTTCCTCAACCCCTGACCGAATTTCAAGCTGGTTTCCCATTGGCTGAAGCCTAATTGATTCCAGGGACTTCTTTTCTCTCAAAAACACTTTTAGATCTTGAAGAAAGTCTGGATCTTTGATCCTTTTCATCTCATTTCTTTTGTGTTTATTGGATTATCTTCTTCTCTAATCATGTATAGCCTTGAATCATCATTGATTTTGAGGTTTTCCATGGCTATTAGTGAGTAGATCTATCTAGAGTTCATGGGCTTGGGAGACTAAGGGTGATTACGTTTAGATCTAAGATGTCTGAGTGTTAGATCTATCTTTTCCTTGCTTGATTGAGTGTTCTTCTTGCTATTTTGGAGTTGGCCTCTTCAAAATAGAGCTATAGGCATTTCATGCCCGGAAGGTGTTCTATGAAATGTCTGAACCAACTCATCAATGCTTTTAACATCCTTTACCTAATGGATTAGTTGTTAAAGGTGTTAAGATAGCTAGTAGACTTGTTCTTAATGATTGCTTTCATATTATTCAACCTAAGGGATTAGATGCTTGAGATATGTTAGTGAATGAGCATTCATCTAGGGATAGAGCTTGCTTAGGATTGTGTCTAGGCTTAAGGTGTTAGATTGATTGAAAGTTTGCTATCTTAGATTGAAGCTTGATCACCCAAAGTCAATTCCCTTGTCCCAAGAACCCCCTTGCCTCATTGAGAAAGAAAGTTCACTCTTTTATTTCATTTCTAGTATAGTTTTAGTTCATAATCATCTTCTTATCATGGTTGCACTTAGATTAAGCATAGACTTGCATTCCCTTTGCATTATAATCACTTAGGATTGGATTGACATCTCGTATACTACATCATTTGATTGGACCCTTGAAAAGTCTTTCATCAAATTGGCGCCGTTGCCAAGTTCTAAGTTGATTTTGACATTGAAATTTAGTCATTTGCTTGAGACTAAGTCATTTTTCTTTTATTGTGATTCTGCTTCTTGCTCTTTTTCCCTTTGCATTTCAGGTGTATGATAACTAGAAGCAGAGGTGCATCAAACTTGACACCGACTGTTGAAGAAATTGTTATACTTGAGAGGAAGATTGCAAGAAAGAGAAGAGAAGAAGAGCAACAGGCTCACTTGCAGAGATTGGGGTTTGATATGGAGAATCAGCCTCAAGATTGTGATGCCCTAGGTAGCAATGGTCCAAGAGCTGACAACATAAGACCAAAGCGCCAGCCACAACAGCCACAGCGCCAAGCTAGAGCCATTGGAGCCTATGATCAACCTCACATTCATGGTCATAAGTTGGGGATAAGAGCACCACCTGCGGAAAACAACAACTTTGCGATCAAATCAGGGCTGCTGAATTTGATTGAGAACAACAAGTTTCATGGCCTTGCTGTGGAGGATCCCCTTGATCACTCGGACACATTTGATAGCTACTGTAGCTTGTCCAACACTAATGGAGTCTCTGAAGATGCTTTCAAGCTGAGGTTATATCCCTTCTCTTTGGGAGACAAGGCACATCTATGGGAGAAGGCTCTTCCAAGTGACTCTATTACAACTTGGAATGAGTGCAAGAGGGCAATCCTAGAGAAATTCTTCTCTACCTCAAGAACAGCCAAGATCAGAAATGAGATCTCTAGCTTTCAGAAGAAGAACCTTGAGAGCTTTAGTGAAGCATGGGAGAGGTTCAAGGGCTATTGGTCTCAATGCCCACATCATGGCTTCACCAAGGAGAGCTTGCTTAGTACCTTCTACAGAGGTGCTCTTCCAGAGTTCAGGAGCAGATTGGACACAGCCAGCAATGGGTTCCTCTTGGGCAGAACTGAGCAGGATGCTGAGGAGCTGGTGGAGAACATGGCCAAGAGTGACTCAGTCTACAGTGAGGAGCATGATAGGGTCAACAGAGGCAGTGATGAAGATGATCAGCACACAAGGAAGGCGCTGAAATCTCTCCAAGAGAAGTTGGACAAGATTATTGCAGAGAAGGCTAAGCAGGAGCAGATTAACTCCATTGGGAACCAGCAACAAAAGCAGCCTGCTGGGACTAATCAGGTTAATGGTGTAGAAGTTCAAGAGGAGATATGCTTCATCAATGCTAATGGCACATGGTACAGGAAAGAGCCCAACTTCCAATACCAAAACAACTACCAGCAAAGACCTTACTACAACAATCAACAAGGAGGTTACCAAGCCAACCAGTCTAGTCAGCCCCAAGGAAGCTCTTCTCAAGCTCAGGCTCCAAGTTCAAATTTGGAGTCCATGTTCAAGCAACTCTTAGAATCTCAAGAAAGAAATGCTAAGAACATTGGTGATGAGTTCAAGAACATCCATGCCAAGATTGGTGGAACCTATTCTGACCTCAACAACAAGTACATGCAACTTGCCTCACGTCTTGAAGCTTTGGAGAGCCAGGTTGCATCTATGTTTTCATCCTCCAAGAGCCCAATGGGATCTCTACCAGGAAAACCAGAGAAAAATCCCAAGGAATCTTGCAATGTCATCCTCTCTACTACATCTTCAGAGATTGAGATGTGTACTCATAAGACAGAGAAGGATGAGATTGACATGTTTGGAACTGAGTTTGGGGATGTTGAGAGATTTGTTGTGGCCATAGCTGAAGCACATATTCTGAGGGATGCTGCCAAGAAGGCTGAGGTAAAGAGTCTGCAGCAAGCTGAGCCTAGAGCTGAGACACCAACTGTGAAGAGAGCAGACAGCAAGCTGAAAGAAGTGAAGCAGGAAGACACTGAGTTTGAGCTATCACCATATGATAAGCTCCCCTTTCCCCAAAGAGTTCTCACCAAAGCTCAAAAGAAGGTGATCTCAAAGTTCAGAAAAGATCTTAGTGATGTTGGAGTCAAGCTTCCAGAGATATCAGGTATGCGTGAAGCTCATGTCCAGATGATGCTCATCAAGGACATTCTAGACCACCAGGCTGGTGCAGCCTGGGTATGGCTTATACTCTGGATCACTTGAAGGTAGATGGATAGAGGGTTGTTCTAAGAGGCTACTAGCTCTCCTTTGAACTGTGGTCGTCTCCCTGAGCTTATGGTTGGCGTCAAGGATGGTTTGCTACTCAAAGACACAAGATTACCTTGTATTGTCTAACATGGTTTCACTAGGAATTCCTTCCTTTAAGTGAGATCAATGTTCCTTTAGCTGAACAAAGAAAGCAAGAGAAAAGAGCAAGCTAAGCTGCTGTAAATTATTAGATTCAAAGTTGAGAAGAAACAAAAGGCGTCCCCCTTGGCTATAACAAGTCGCCAAAACCCTAAGAAGTAAACCAAGCTGGTTTAATTCTAATTCTAGTCCTAATCCAATTGAAATTGGGTTAATAAAATCCTAATAGTTTTGGTTTAAATTAAATGAAAACCAAATAAGCCCAACCCAATTACATTGCAATTAAATTGAACCAACAAGCTGGTTTATCTTGATTTTCCCTCCTTGGACCAACCCCCACGATTTGGAGCAAGGCATGGAGACTCTTATCTTGTGCTCTCAGTCTTGATCTAGTCACTGGTCCACTCCATACATTGGCTAGTCCACTTGATACATCTCTCTGGTGCTGGTTCTCTTCAATATCATCAGCCTCACTCCCTTCTTCTAAGGTCATCTCTTCCCTTGGTTCATCACTTGGCTCTTCCTCATCACTCTCACTCAGCTCCTCCTCCTTGTCTCTGGTCATGGCTACACCATCCCCTCCTCCTTTAAAAGGATTTGACTTCAAATCCAAGTCATCTGCAATAAAAGGATCCAAGTCAGAAACATTAAAAGTAGAACTGATTGAGTACTTCCCTTCAAGATCAATCTGGTAGGCATTGTTGTTGATTCTTTTCAACACTTTGAAAGGTCCATCTTTCCTTGGCAACAACTTTGATTTCCTCTCAGCAGGGAACCTCTCTTTCCTCATGTGTACCCACACTTGATCTCCTGGCGCCAGGACAAGTTCTTTGCGGCCCTTGTTCTTCTGCCTTTCATACATCTTGGTCCTCTCCTCAATGTTCTTCCTGACCTGTTCATGCAAGGACTTAACAAACTCGGCCTTTTGCTTGCCATCAAGGTTAGTTTGTTCTTTCAAAGGTAAAGCAAACAAATCAAGAGGTGATAATGGGTTAAAACCATAAACAACATGAAAAGGTGATAGTTTAGTAGCTGAATGCATTGCTCTGTTGTATGCAAACTCTACATGTGGTAAGCAATCTTCCCAAGTCTTAATGTTACTCTTAATGATGGCACGCAGAAGAGTAGACAATGTCCTATTGACTGATTCAGTTTGGCCATCAGTTTGGGGATGACAAGTAGTTGAAAACAACAGCTTAGTTCCCAACTTTCCCCATAGAGTTTTCCAAAAATAACTAAGGAACTTAGTATCTCTATAAGAAACTATAGTTCTAGGCATTCCATGCAACCTAACAACTTCTCTAAAGAATAGATCAGCTACCAAAGATGCATCATCAGTTTTATGACAAGGTATGAAGTGAGCCATCTTAGAGAACCTATCAACAACCACAAAGATACTATCTCTTCCTTTCTTAGTTCTAGGCAATCCTAAAACAAAGTCCATAGAGATATCAATCCATGGCGCAGTAGGAATAGGGAGAGGTGTATACAAACCTGTTGGTTGAACCTTGGACTTGGCTTGTTTGCACACAACACATCTTGAGCACACACGCTCTACATCTTTCTTCATGCTCGGCCAGTAGAAGTGCTCCTGCAAAGTGGAGAGTGTTTTGGCGACTCCAAAGTGCCCCATCAGCCCTCCTGCGTGTGCTTCCCTGACATATAACTCTCTCAAAGAACCACAAGGAACACACAGGCGGTTATCATAGAAAAGAAACCCTTTCACCTGATAAAATTTACCACTAGCATGCTTTTCAGATTCTCCAAACACATTTTTAAACTCAGGATCATCAGCATAGCAAGATTTGATATGTTCAAAACCCAAAAGTTTAGTTTCCATTGAAGATAACAGAGTGTACCTTCTGGATAATGCATCAGCCACTACATTCTCCTTACCTTTCTTGTAGTGGATGACATAAGGAAAGGTCTCAATAAACTCTACCCACCTGGCATGTCTCTTGTTCAGCTTCTGTTCCCCTTTAAGATGGTTAAGAGATTCATGATCTGTATGGATCACAAACTCCTTAGGCCAGAAGTAGTATTGCCACACTTGCAGAGCTCTCACCAAGGCATACAGCTCCTTGTCATAGGTAGGGTAGTTCAATGTGGCGCCCCCTAGTTTCTCACTGAAGTAAGCTATGGGTTTCCTATCCTGCATCAACACAGCTCCAATTCCAATTCCAGAAGCATCGCATTCAATTTCAAAAGTTTTAGAAAAGTCAGGAAGTGCTAGCAAGGGAGCACTTGTTAACTTCTCTTTTAGCATTTGAAATGCTTCTTCTTGGGCTGCCCCCCAAGTAAAACCTACACTCTTTTTAATCACTTCAGTCAGTGGTGCTGCAACTGTACTGAAATCCCTCACAAACCTCCTGTAGAAGCCAGCAAGTCCATGAAAACTCCTGACCTCTCCAATTGATTTGGGTACCGGCCACTCTCTGATGGCTCTCACCTTCTCCTCATCAACCTGTATGCCCTGTGAAGTCACAACAAAACCTAAAAAGACAAGGTTATCTGTTCCAAAAGAACACTTCTTGTAGTTAGCATACAGATTCTCTTTCCTAAGCACATCTAGAACCTGTCTCAAATGGTGAACATGTTCTTTCATAGTCTTGCTGTAGATCAGGATGTCATCAAAATAAACAACTACAAATCGCCCTATCAAGGCTCTCAAGACATGATTCATTAACCTCATGAAAGTACTAGGTGCATTAGTGAGACCAAAAGGCATCACAAGCCATTCATACAATCCTAGCTTAGTTTTAAATGCAGTTTTCCACTCATCTCCTTCTTTCATTCTAATCTGGTGGTAACCACTCTTTAAATCAATTTTAGAAAAGACACATGAACCATGTAACTCATCTAGCATGTCATCTAAGCGAGGGATAGGATGTCTGTACTTAACTGTGATGTTGTTGGTAGCTCGGCAGTCTACACACATCCTCCAGCTCCCATCTTTCTTGGGCACCAAATGAACAGGTACAGCACAAGGACTCATGCTTTCCCTGATATGTCCCTTCTCCATCAGCTCATTGACTTGTTTCTGGAGCTCCTTGGTCTCCACAGGATTGGTCCTGTATGCTGGTCGGTTTGGTAAGGTAGCTCCTGGCACAAAATCAATCTGGTGCTCTATCCCTCTAATTGGCGGCAGACCAATGGGATTGTCTTCTGGAATTACATCCCTATACTCCTGCAAAAGACACTCAATCTCCTCTGGGATCTCAGGAGTCAGGTTAGTAGTAGAACTCAATAATTCCTTATAAACCATTAATATCAAATTTGATTGATCAATCACAGCTGTTTTGATATCTTTAGCAGTAGCAAAGAGATTGAGCTTACTTACCTGGCTGGTCTCTCCAATGAGTAAGGTCTGGCCGGCTGCCTTGGACTCTCCTCTGTTCATCTTAAGATGCATCTGGTCCTGGTGTACCTCCTTAGGTGTCATAGGCGCCAGGGTGACTTGTTTACCCTTGTGAACAAATGTGTGCCGATTGGTGAAGCCATCATGTACTGATCTCTTATCATACTGCCATGGTCTCCCAAGAAGTATGTGACTAGCTTCCAATGGCGCCACATCACAAGTGATCTCATCCTGGTACTTTCCCACTGAAAGTAAAATTTTCACTAGCTTGCTGATCTTTAAACCACCCTCATCATTGATCCATTGCAAGAGATATGGCTTGGGGTGTTTGTAAACTTCAAGACCCAACTTCTCCACTAGCTCATCACTTGCAACATTGGTACAACTGCCTCCATCAATGATCAAGCTACAAACCTTATCTTGTATCAAACATCTGGTGTGAAACAAGTTTTCCCTTTGCTCATCTTCTTTGGCTCTAGGCTGTGCATTGAGAAGTCTCCTGGTGACTAGCAACTCTCCTCTGACTGGATACTCCACGCCATCCTCATCAGTTTCCTGGCCGGCATCTTCTTCTTCAGAAACTACCTCCCCATTGGCTAGAATAGTCATCACCTTCTTGTTGGTACACTCATTGGCGTAGTGTCCAAAACCATGACACTTGAAACACTTAATGTTCCTGGTTCTGGTAGGTGTGGCTACTCCTTTTCCTTTGTCATCTCTTTTGGTATCCGCTGATGAAGCTCCCTCCCTTGGCTTATCTGATGACTTTTCATCCTTGGAGTACATTGGTTTAGAAGTAGAGCCGTATGGTGACCTTGTAGAACCCCTCCTCTTATTCTGCTGCTCAATCAGAATTGCCTTATGTAGTAGCTCATCCATGTCCTCATACTCTTGTAGCTCCAATCTGTCTTGTATGTCTCTGTTAAGACCTCCTTGGAATCTAGCCATGGTAGCTTCTACACCCTCTTCTAAGTCAGCTTTCACATGAGTGTCTCCATTTCCTGGTGATAGTCCTCTACACTCTTAGAACCTTGGGAAAGCCTTCTCAGTTTCTGGTGGAGATCTCTCCCATAGTGAGTAGGGACAAACCTCCTCTTCATCACAGTTTTCATCTCAAACCAAGAGGCTACTTGAGGCTCTCCATGGCGTCTCCTGGTAGTAGCAATCTGATCCCACCAGCTTATAGCATAGCCACTAAATTCAGTAGCTGCTAATCTCACCTTCCTCTCCTCAGTAAACTGTTGGCAATTGAAGACCAGTTCAATCTTCTTCTCCCACTCCAAGTAAGCATCAGGGTCATTCTTGCCATGGAATGGAGGAATTCTAAGCTTGAGATTGCCTAGGTTATCAGCTGGCCGTCTGCGGTTATGGTGCCTTCTGTGCTGACTAGCTTGAGACTCATCATCACTTTCATCAGTGTTGGTGTCAAAATCGGTCACGATGGAATCAATGACTGAAAGTCTCTAGAAAGTATTTCTTGATACAAAAAGTCTCGGATAATTTGAAAAGAAGTTATACGAGATTTTCTCAAATTAGAATATCCGCTCTCTGTGAGATCGGAAAACTACGGGCGTGCGCGGACGAGAGTCCCCGGAAAGATCGGTCCGCTCGCCCAAGGACATCAAGATTCGATCGCCACAAAAACCCTAAACACAAAAGAATCTGCCTCGAAACTTCGAAGAGGTCGTTCTCTCAAACCGTGAGAAACCAGAAAACGATCAAGATATCAAATCGAAGCCCTCGCCGAGATCTTCAGCCTGGAGCCGACAACACCCCGTCCTGGCGCCGGCGGCACGCGCCACGCGGGCCGGCCTGGCGCCGGCGGCACCCCGGCCTGGCACCGGCGGCACCCATGACGCGGGCCGGCCTGGCGCCGGCGGCACCCGACCTGGCGCCGGCGGCACCCGTCACGCGGGCTGGCCCGGCGCCGGCGGCACCCGTGACGCGGGCCGGCCTGGCGCCGGCGGCACCCGTCGCTCGGGCCGGCCTGGCGCCGGCGGCACCCCGGCCTGGCGCCGGCGGCACCCGTCACACGGGCCAGCCTGGCGCCGGTCGACGGCCCTCGTCCTAGTCTCGGTCCCATCGTGTTCGGTCTGATCCCATCTTGACTTGTTTGGATCAATCATCGTGAGTTTGGGACGATCACGGCTACGGAATAAACATCCTTCGACTCGATTGGAATCGTCCTCGATGTTTTACGACAAACACTAGAAGGATTGGATTTCTCGTAGAAGATATCGCATAAAACAAGGTCGATTAACTTGAACAACGATCCTTTAGGCTATACGGTTTATTTTACGAGAAAGATAGTCTTTCCGAGAAATCGTATAAAACGTTCAACGACTTAAGACGAGTCCACGGACTTACTTACGATTTTAAGAATTCAAGCCCAATCAGGCTATGACGGTTTATCCGATTTCCCGAACATCGGATAAACATCAAGTCACCGAAAACTCGAGGATAATTACGAAGATCGACGAAAACGGAATATTTCCTGAAGAGATAAACTTGGGCCCAAAGGCGAGGTCCATCATCCTAAGGCAAACCAACCTAGGAGTGAGTATATAAGGAGAACAAGAGCAGAAGAGAAGGAGATCGGAAAATCCTAGAACCTAGACTTAGAGAACTCCTGCTAGCTTAGAGAACTTAGAACTTAGGCGGTTAGGCCAGCGAGGCAGGACTTAGAACGTCTGGCCGCCTCTTGTTCTAGTTTTATCTTCTCCGCAGACCCATGTTCCTCTCGGAAGGATCTAACTATACTTTTACTTAAGAGCTCCGCACATAGAAACCCTAGGCATTATCTTCGACATGCCTGTTTCTATGACAAACGCTCATACTAGACGAACCCGCCCAGACGGTTCGATCTCTTGTCCAATTCTTTCTAACTGAACTACGTCCGACTTGATCCTCGAAAGGGGTACGTAGGAAGCCTTTCTTAAGGTCCAGTCCCAAATCTTAACAAAATCTTTTCCGCATTTATTCGGTCACTTGTCGTTGGCTGTCGCAGAGAATCCGGACCTTCAAGGAAAGTCGGGTTTACTTGGCTTTCCTCCGCAATCTTACTTATTAAAATTGACGGTGCGAATTTCGGTTCCCACAGTTTGGCGCTAGAAGGAGGGGGGGGGACGGATTCTCTAACTCGAAAACCACCGATCGATCGAAGTTCAGTATGACTTCTTCGTCAGCCCGCAACATCGTATCTTTCGAGGATCGAGCAACGGCCCGTACGGTCAAACCTCACAACGATCTCCTCGTAATAGAACTCACGATCCAGGGTATTGACGTAGCAAGGGTATTAGTCGACACCGGATGCTCGGCTAATATTATCTACAAAAGCACCCTCGAGAGGATGGGAGTCGATCTAAGCATCCTTACAGATGACCCCAGCCCAGTATTCGGACTCTCGGGAGAAATTATTACCCTCGGCTCGACTAACCTCCTAGTCAAAGCCGGGAGCGTCGCCAAAAACACGGAATTCCTGGTGATCGATGGTCCAACATCCTACAATGCGATAGTTGGAACTCCCAGGCTAAACTCCATGAGAGCGATCCCATCAACATTCCACCTATGCCTCAAGTTCCCAACGCCTTTCAGGGTCGAAACAATACATGGTAGTCACGGAGCAGCGCAGATCTACCTCGCTACCGAACTTAAACGGAAAAATAAAACTTATGCTCCTCGAAACCTTGGGGAAACCCTATATTACTCGCAGAACAGAAGCACGGCAAATCGGTTCACCGATAACCACTGCCATACTTCTTACAAACAACTCTCGAGGAATAAACGGGAAAGCGAAAGGAGGTCGGAGCTTAATCTTACTAGGACGACTTGCCATAGGGTAAGACCAATCTTCCCAGTCCGCCTTAGTAAGAGCCCACTTTGTTCTCCTTTGTGTCTAGGTCAAAATGGCTTTCGTTCCATCTCAATCGGAGTTTCCGTTGAGATTTTACGAAGAGAACAAAGTCACTGTCCCGGCCACCTCGCCGTGGGCAAGGACAAACATTACCGAGGCCACCTCACCCTCCGACATGGCTACCTCGCCACAGGGCGAACTCACCTTCGTTATCCTTTGAGTTTAGATCAAATTGGATTTCGTTTCGTCTCAATCGGAGTTTCCGTTGAGATTTTACGAAGGGAACAAAATCACTCTCCCGGCCACCTCGCCCATGGACGAGAACAACCATCACCAAGGTCACCTCGCCCATGGCAACATCGCCTGTGGAAACCTCACTTTGCTCTCCTTTGAGTCTAGGTCAAGATGGTTTTCGTTTCGTCTCAATCGGAGCTTCCGTTGAGATTTTACGAAGAAAACAATGTCGTTGTCTCGACCACCTCGCCCATAAGAAGGATCTCTCTGTCCCGTCATAGGACGAGACCGGTCCTGTCTCAGTACCATGCATCTTTGCCTGAGTATTTCGTAACTCGGTCTTTGAGTCCGTGAGCCCCGGGGATCGACGAAGGCAAGCAACAGCAGAAACGGCGGACGCGGGACACGGCACGGGCGGCAGACCGACCACACCGCGCCTGGCGCCGGCGGCAGGGCGCCTGGCGCCGGCGGCAGGCTCGTCCTCTCCCGTCTGGCGCCGGCAGCAGGCCCATCGTTTCCCGTCTGGCGCCGGCGGCAAGGGTCCTGGCGCCCATCCGTGCAGTCGTCTCGTGATCTCGGGCAACGGCAACATCTTGGTCCCTTAAACCCATGTTCGGATTGTTCGAAAAACACGACGATTCTTCCGCAAAGCCTTCTCGATTTCTTAACAAAGTTCGTATTTTAAAATTTAAGTTCGAAGCCTCATTGCTCAAACCCTTGAAGACGGAAAGTCTACAAATCTAAGTCCATCTCAATCCCGATACTCGAGGAGTCTCGTTGGATTAGAAACGATTATCTCGAAATCTACGGCTAAAGATCCTCCCAAACTCAAAGATTTCCCGCACGAACGACTAACGAGGGAAAGATCGAACAACGGAAAACCCACGGACGGCAAGACGGTCTGGCACCGGCGGCACGCGTCACGCGAGCCGGCCTGGCATCGGCGGCACCCCGGCCTGGCGCCGGCGGCACGCGTCACGCGGGTCGGCCTGGCGCCGGCGGCACCCATCACGCGGGCCGGCCTGGCGCCGGCGGCTCCCCGGCCTGGCGCCGGCGGCACCCCGGCCTGGCGGCGGCGGCACCCGTCACGCTGGCCGGCCTGGCGCCGGCGGCACCCCGGCCTGGCGCCGGTCGACGGCCCTCGTCCTGGTCTCGGTCCCATCGTGCTCGGGCCGATCCCATCTTGGCTTGTTTGGATCAATCTTTGTGAGTTTGGTACGATCACGATTATTCTAAACACCAATCGTCTCAACTATACGAGGAAATGGGATTCCTTCGGATATGCCGAAACCTTCAAAAGACTATTTTCTCGAAAATTTTTGTAAAGGTTTTAATTCTTCGTAGGACAGGAACAAAAACGTCTTGAAAACTGCCGTAGAATTGAGGGAACTTAGGACCTAGGTGGATAGTCTAGCAAGCTAAGTCTTAGGAAATATTTCCAGTCTCGTTTCATCGTTCCTTGATTGTCCAGGCAGAACATGCAAACCGATCTAGTCTCTCGAAAAACCGAGAAACGATCGCCACGCGTTCTAAAAGCATACTCATCCCGCTTCCTAAAAGAAAGAAAAAACGTACACAAGCCTTCGGAAGAACGGCCAACCCGTTTTCTTTCATAAAAAGAAAAGGGAAGTAGGTATGTATACTATACCCGTATAATCCCATCTTCGAAAACTTTTTGCTTCAGCATCAAGACAACGCTTTTGACAAAGCAAACTCTCGCAGCAATAAGATTCGTCTAAAAGACGCTAGCGGCATAGCCCAACCGTTACAAGCATAGTCTTGAAAACTCTACGTCGTCTCTCGTCGCAAACTCGCGACTAGAAACGTGTACCAACGTCAGACTAATAGCACGACGGTGAACTACGAAAATAATGAAATAACCTTCCGTAAAACTCCATAAGTAGTTCGAAGCAGCTTTCATCCAAAGGTCGAAATCATAGCGGAAACATCTCCCGTGTAATCTGCGGGAACATCGCTACTTTAACAATCTGCGATTTTCTATCTCCATGAAACCGGTCATCCATTACTTTCGTATAACAAGAACATTTTAAAACAAAACAGCCTATGGAAAAAGCATGATCGGTCTCATGCAAAACGATTTCGCAGTACGCAAAAGTGAATGAGGAAAACATAATCCGTGGTCGCGAATATCGCAAGTAATTTGTGAGAAACGCTCTCCGGTTACCTTTGCGAAAACCCCCTTACATCACTTTTACGAAAAATCCTCTGTATGGTCGAGTCAATTCATACAAAGCAACTTTCGTAAAATAAACATAATGGGTCCAACGGGTAACTGACAGTTTTCGCTCCACAAGGTTTCTGGCTCCTGCTTTCACTCCCTGCGGTTACGTCCGAGCAGGGAATAATCACGCAGACGAACCCGCATGTGTCTTGCGTCGATCCCTTAAACTTTGTCCCCCTCGGATAAAATGAAACGATTTTCATGCAACAAAAAAAAATTTTTACGAACCATTCATCGTATAACTGAGACCTAAAGTGGAAGATCGTTTCTAAAAGCCATCAGCCATAACTCAGAAAACTCCGCTATGCTTGGCATGTCTATCTCGGCAAACGCAATTTGGCCCTCGGCCAACTACGCCCTTCCGTAAAGCCCGTACCTGAATTCGGCATCCCCATTAAGGACAATCGTAAACTAACATGACCTTAATAAGGGTCATGGTCTGATCGTTTACCAAACAACTTCCTTGGTGATACGGCTGAATCTAGCCTCCATGCCAATCCAAAGCTACTGAGCGACCACCGCTCCAATCACTTAACGGCTAAAAACAACAATCCACGATTTGTTCATAGAACGCCAAGTGACTATTACGCAAGCAATTTGTCGCATAACCCAGAATCGGAAATCATACGATAAACTCTCCATACCAAAACTCAATCCTAACAACCATATGGTTAACGGAAGATTTAAACTCATCGTCAATCGATTAAGTTCTATACGCCCCGTAAACACGGCATGAAAAGAAACACTCGTGACAAGGCTCCAAGAGTTATACGAGTCATCCTTAATATATACAAACAAATCCTGGAAGGCCAACACTTCACGAAGCACTGTGAATGTAGACGCTTCTCCCTGGGTCGAACTTACGCGACCTCTTGGTCCTGCGTCTAAACCGAAACAACAGTTTCTGGCTGCGAACATTCGCAAAACATCTCCAAAGCCCGTGAACATTTCAACCACGAAATGCGGCACAAGGGAAACTCGACCTTCAGCACTGCGAGACGTCGCTAACGCTCGAAGGACATTCTTTTCCTCAAATTGTTCCAGACGAAATCCTCGTCTCTAGAAATCAAAACATACAAACACACCTCTAAACGGTAACATGCCTCTAAACTGGCATCATTTTGTTGTTGCTGATCACAACAAACGAACTCTAACGTCCTAAACAGACAAATAGCCGCCCTTCAAGGGGTAGGCTCTCTTGCATCCGACAAGGATAAACATAGTGCGCTATACAAGAAATCCAAATTTTGGTTTAGCTCTTCGTAAAGGAAGTAGCTCGACTCACACCCAGACAAATCATATAAGCCGACAACAATTCGCGGATTTTAAATGGTACGAGTCAGGTTAAAATCGCAAACAGGCAAAACGAAAGCCGATTTGTCATCGCAAAGCCTCAGTCCGAGAGTAAACCTAGGTCTTGCCCTAAACCCAGCCACGCTGGATCTTGACATCTCACAGACATAGTATGGTATACGAGATCCAAAAATTTGTCTCTTCACTTAAGCATATTCGTTTCACGAACTTTCCGCGTAAATTGGTAAACCGCGGAAAATCTTGCTTTATGCAAACAATAGGTACGGTGATCATCAGGGAACTAGGAATGAGACGACAACTCACACCCTCTTTCTCATACTTCGAAAAAACTGAAGTTCATAAATAATCGAAAAACAAATACATCAACAGCATCATGCTCCAAAGTCTCTCATGACACATAACCAGACCATATAAGTCTCGCTGGAAAACAGATCACAAGGGTCTTAAACTCCAAAACAAACTACGGAAGGCTTGATCCCAACAACAAGGGTACGTAGGCAGCCTTCGAAAGTCGCAGCTCCAATCTTACCACTTTCAACGGAGCCTTTCAACCATTAATTCCGCCTATCTTACCTGATATGTCTTATCACTCGCAAGAACATCACAAAGGTTCTAACGAGCTGGGGGGCTAACTGTTGGTGTCAAAATCGGTCACGACGGAATCAATGACTGAAAGTCTCTAGAAAGTATTTCTTGAAACAAAAAGTCTCGGATAATTTGAAAAGAAGTTATACGAGATTTTCTCAAATTAGAATATCCGCTCTCTGTGAGATCGGAAGACTACGGGCGTGCGCAGACGAGAGTCCCCAGAAATATCGGTCCGCTCGCCCAAGGACATCAAGATTCGATCGCCACAAAAACCCTAAACACAAAAGAATCTGCCTCGAAACTTCGAAGAGGTCGTTCTCTCAAACCGTGAGGAACCAGAAAACGATCAAGATATCAAATCGAAGCCCTCGCCGGATCTTCAGCCTGGCGCCGGCGGGTACCCCGCTAGCGCGGCGGACAGCACACAAGCGGGCTGGCGCTGGCGCGGGGCACGGACTTGGCACCGGCGGAACCCATGACGAAGGCGGAAGGGCGAGGCGGCACCCGACCCGGACGCGGACCGGACGTAAGAGGGCGGGCCGGCGGGCAGCGGCAACAAGACATGAGGGCGGCAACCACGTGACGCGGGCCGACTGGAGCCGGGGCACCCGACATGGCGCCGGCGGCACCCGTCGCGCGGGCCGGCCTGGCGCCGGCGGCACCCGGCCTGGCGCCGGCGGCACCCGTCACACGGGCCGGCCTGGCGCCGGCGGAACCCCGGCCTGGCGCCGGTCGACGGCCCTAGTCCTGGTCTCGGTCCCATCGTGTTCGGTCTGATCCCATCTTGACTTGTTTGGATCAATCATCGTGAGTTTGGGATGATCACGGCTCCGGAATAAACATCCTTCGACTCGATGGATCGTCCGCGATCGTTTTACGACAAAAACTAGAAGGATTGGATTTCTCGTAGAAGATATCGCATAAAACAAGGTCGATTAACTTGAACATCGATCCTTTAGGCTATACGGTTTATTTTACGAGAAAGATAGTCTTTCCGAGAAATCGTATAAAACGTTCAACGACTTAAGACGAGTCCACGGACTTACTTACGATTTTAAGAATTCAAGCCCAATCAGGCTATGACGGTTTATCCGATTTCCCGAACATCGGATAAACATCAAGTCACCGAAAACTCAAAGATAATTACGAAGATCGACGAAAACGGAATATTTCCTGAGAGATAAACTTGGGCCCAAAGGCGAGGTCCATCATCCTAAGGCAAACCGACCTAGGAGTGAGTATATAAGGAGAACAAGAGCAGAAGAGAAGGAGATCGGAAAATCCTAGAATCTAGACTTAGAGAACTCCTGCTAGCTTAGAGAACTTAGAACTTAGGCGGTTAGGCCAGCGAGGCAGGACTTAGAACGTCTGGCCGCCTCTTGTTCTAGTTTTATCTTCTCCGCAGACCCATGTTCCTCTCGGAAGGATCTAACTATACTTTTACTTAAGAGCTCCGCACATAGAAACCCTAGGCATTATCTTCGATATGCCTGTTTCTATGACAAACGCTCATACTAGACGAACCCGCCCAGGCGGTTCGATCTCTTGTCCAATTCTTTCTAACTGAACTACGTCCGACTTGATCCTCGAAAGGGGTACGTAGGCAGCCTTTCTTAAGGTCCAGTCCCAAATCTTAACAAAATCTTTTCCGCATTTATTCGGTCACTTGTCGTTGGCTGTCGCAGAGAATCCAGACCTTCAAGGAAAGTCGGGTTTACTTGGCTTTCCTCCGCAATCTTACTTATTAAAATTGACGGTGCGAATTTCGGTTCCCACAATCAGCCTCATCATCTTGAGCTTGCTCACCATAGATCCTATGACCTCCAACCTCAAAACGTGGTCCCCTTATAGGCCTCATGCGTGCTCTCCTAGCTCCTGCAACAGCTGCTACTCTCTCCTGTCCTGCATCAATATCAACTAAATTATCATTAGCTTGCTGAGCTTGGTTGAAGTTAGCTTGCATCCTTCTAGTTATCTCAGCCATCATAGCCTCAAATTGGACTTGATTGAGATTGATTTGCTGGACAGCCGGTTCTTCTGGCTCCTCTGGTTGCTTCCCAGCTCGCCTCTCATCAGCCATTGTAACCTAAAACAGTTAGAGAACACAAAAACAAAGAAAACAAACAACTCTCTCTCACTCAGTTTTTTAAGCTGCCAAGTCTCTGCTCTTCTCACAAGTTCAGTTAAGATTCAAAGCTCTACACCTAAGATCTAGAACTAAACCCCAATGAATCAGAGAGAAAGAATTAAGAGTTTAAGCACCAGCTGACTTTACCACCCTGAGCTGGATTACTCTTCAACTAGCTGGATTTCTCCTCAGCTTTCTTATTTATTTTTTTTGTTTTGGATCAAAGATCTTTTTTTTTTTTTTGATTACCAGGGTTGGCTCAGCTGGCTTACAATAGATAGATAGATAAGAGAAGTGTTTAGATGGATAGAATGATCTGAGTAGTCAAGATCGCAAACCCTAACCTTCAAGTGGCTCTGATACCACTTGGTGCAGCCTGGGTATGGCTTAAACTCTGGATCACTTGAAGGTGGATGGATAGAGGGTTGTTCTAAGAGGCTACTAGCTCTACTTTGAACTGTGGTCGTCTCCCTGAGCTTATGGTTGGCGTCAAGGATGGTTTGCTACTCAAAGACACAAGATTACCTTGTATTGTCTAACATGGTTTCACTAGGAATTCCTTCCTTTAAGTGAGATCAATGTTCCTTTAGCTGAACAGAGAAAGCAAGAGACAAGAGCAAGCTAAGCTGCTGTAAATTATTAGATTCAAAGTTGAGAAGAAACAAAAGGCGTCCCCCTTGGCTATAACAAGTCGCCAAAACCCTAAGAAGTAAACCAAGCTGGTTTAATTCTAATTCTAGTCCTAATCCAATTGAAATTGGTTTAATAAAATCCTAATTGTCTTGGTTTAAATTAAATGAAAACCAAATAAGCCTAACCCAATTACATTGCAATTAAATTGAACCAACAAGCTGGTTTATCTTGATCTTCCCTCCTTGGACCAACCCCCACGATTTGGAGCAAGGCATGGAGACTCTTCTCTTGTGCTCTCAGTCTTGATCTAGTCACTGGTCCACTCCATACATTGGCTAGTCCACTTGATACATCTCTCTGGTGCTGGTTCTCTTCAATATCATCAGCCTCACTCCCTTCTTCTAAGGTCATCTCTTCCCTTGGTTCATCACTTGGCTCTTCCTCATCACTCTCACTCAGCTCCTCCTCCTTGTCTCTGGTCATGGCTACACCACAGGCTGAAGTGGCTGAGCTTTTGGACATCTCCATTCTGAAGATTGATCCACCCACCCCTCCAAAGTCCCTCCCTAAACTTGAGTCTCAAGGGAAGTTCACCTTGTCTTGCTCCCTTGGTCAACTAACTATGGATGATGCTCTTGTTGATAGTGGTGCTAGTGTGAATGTCATTTCCTTAGATATGGTGAAGAGTCTTGGGATTTAAAACATGGAACCAAATACTCCTCCTCTCACCTTTGGGGATTCTTCTTCTACAATCCCACTTGGCATAATCAAGGAATTCCCCTTGAAGATTGAATCCTGCACCATAACTATTGACCTCACTGTTTTAAAGATGGCATCTGAAGAAAGAGTCCCTTTGATCCTTGTCACTCCTTTCCTCACAACAGTTGGAGCTTGCATTGACTTTCCCAACAAGAAGGTCACCCTCATGCATGTCAACAAAGCTGTCTCCTATCCTCTCCAACCTCCAATGGAATCAGACTATTGTAGGACAATCACTTGTGATGCACAAGGTGTTGAGAAGCCCCAAGATGAAGAGGTTGTTGGTAAGAAAGAAGGTCTTGATGGAGAGTCTTCAAAAGAGTTGTGTGATGAGCACTTGGAAAGTGCTAAAACAGAGGGGATGAGTGGAGCCTCAAAGGCCAATCATGGCAAGAAGAAGATGGTGAAAGATCCTCATCCTCCACCTCTTGATTTTCTCCCACACACCCTCACTCTCCATCCTAAGAAGCTCAAGGCTGGTATCATTGAGTACAAGATCAAGCATAAGGGCAGGTCCACACGATTCTCAAGTGCTAGAGCCATCATCACTTCTCAGCTCCAAGATTACCCAATCAAGCTTCA
Organism: Brassica juncea; assembly: GCA_018703725.1. NCBI lineage: Eukaryota > Viridiplantae > Streptophyta > Magnoliopsida > Brassicales > Brassicaceae > Brassica > Brassica juncea. The sequence continues at coordinate 22,968,412 of CM031935.1, forward strand.
AGAGCTTCTCTCTCAGGTCCTCACCATCACACTTGAAGGTGGGAAGGATCCTCCTTCTCACTAGTTCAAAAGACAAGGTATTCAAGCTAAGTGACTCAAAACAACTTGGGAGGAAGTCCCATAGTTATCCTTGTACATAGCTTTGCAATTTCAATTTTCCTTTAACTTTTTAAAAAACTGGTCAAGGTTTTCAGGTTGAGCCAAGCACTAGAGGAGAGAAGAAAGGTGATTAACCACCTGAGCCCTATGATCACCATGTAGCAGCCTCCTCTAGTTGCTATGAACCATGCCAGCTCCTAGCCCTGGCACCAAACACCATGCCTAAACCTCCTTCTTAGGTATCACTCCAACCCTTCTTGTATATACATTTGCTTTTGTCTTGTTGGGGTATCTACTTCTCTCTTACTCACACAGAGACTGTGTGATTTAAGTGTGGGGGAGGTACCAAGTATTTGATCATGTTTGCTTTGTGATTTTGAGTCTCATGCATTGCATTGTACATTCATATTTGCATAGAAAATCCAAAAAATTTTAAATTTTTGAATCTTGTAGATTGCATCACTTGCATCCTTAAGATTGAGTCTAGAGCATATATGTTGCATTCATTTGCATATGGAGCATTGCCTTGTAAAGAACACTTGTTTGCACTGAATTTGGCACCCTAGTTAAACATATCAAGTAGCTTAAGCATCTTTTGAAAGGCTTGCATGCTTTGAGCCTTGAAAACTCTTCTTGAAACTTGCTTGCTTGCTTGATATTAACATTGTTCTTGAAACCAGCTCCAACCTGAACTTAGACTTGAATGAACTTAATTTCTCTTGCATATGGGCATTTGCATACTTGATCATGGATCTCATACACATTTGGGTTATCTTTCCCCATTATACCACTCTTTATTAACCCAAATGGCACTTCCATACCCTTGAACCCTAGCCATTCTTTGAAGCCCACATTGATTTGCATGTGTGAGGCCTTTTCTGATAGCTTGTCATGTGCAAAATCTTGAGAGTATTGGGAGCGACATGGATTTGTTCTCATCTCTTGCTAGCATAGGGTCCTCATTTGAGATAGCTTATAGGATGGTGAGTGGGGTTTTTGTTCCTTAAAGGCTTATGTCTTGGGTTTGGGATGTGACAATGTTGAGATTGGTGAACAAAAGAATGTATTTAGAAAGAAAAAAAAAACTAGGGACCTAGAACAAAAAAAAAAATAAGAAATCTCTTGTGTAATGTTTGAGACCTTCCCCCTATATATAAAAGAAAAAAAGAAAAAAAAAAAGAGAAAAAGAAAAAGGAAAAGAAAGATCCAATAAGATAGTGGGGAAGGGAAAACAAAAAGTGTTAGAGCTTAGAAAAGTGAATTGTGAATAAAAAGGTCCTTAGTGGTTGAATCTTGAAAATAGAAAATTGTTCATTGGGTGAGTGATGTGAGTATGTTTTTCATTATGGGTTATGGGATGAATAAAAGGGGTGTAGAACTTGTAATCACTTACGATTGGGTAGAATGATGAGGATGGATCCATGTATGCATGAATTGCTCCTAGTCTTAGATAAATTTTGCATAATGATCAAGCTCCTTGATTCTTGAGTGATAGCCACCTTAAAAAGATGCATTGAACCCTCATTTTCATCCATATTTGACCATTTGATCACCTAGCCAAATGATTGAGATCATGTGCCCATTTGTGAGAACTCACCTTGAGTGTGTGTGTGTGTGAATCAATGTGAGCGCTGGTTGAGAGAACTTGTTGGTTGATAAGCATTGCATCTTGTGTAGAGGCATAAGAGTAATTGATAAGCCTTGTGAAGCTAGAGCATAATAAGAGAGTTTTGCTCATGATATTTGCTATGTTTCTTTAGGATGTCAAGTTGAGTGCTATGAGTGTTTCTTTTGGCTTTGCTTCCATCTCTATGTCTCTCCTCCTTGTATTTTGAAAAGATTACTTGAGGACAAGTAAAGGTCTAGTGTGGGGGAGTTGATATCTTGCATATTTACATGTTTTTAGCATCCATATCTCATGCATTTTAATCATATAAGTTAGGCATTAGGCATCTTTAGGTCCATTTTGCATTCATTTGTCCTTATCAGGTGTTGGAGTATGCTTTGGTGTGATTTGAGGTGTTTGGAAGCCTTATGGCCCAAAAAGAGGTGAAGAATCAAGTTTGGCCATGAAAAGAGAAGTCAATCCATGATCTGGTCAAGACAAAGATGAGCATGGACAGAGGCCTTAGAGATGTCTTCTGTTGATAAGATTTTTTGGAGACACATAAAATTGAGTTAGCTTTCCAATGAAAGTGGTTTCAAGTCATTTGGAGCTGTATTGGAGGAGTTATGATCAGTTTACTAGAAGCACATCAAGCTGGCCGGGAAGACTGGTCCGGGTACTCTCACCCGGTCGGCTGAAACACTGCTGGACGACCAGGCTGGGGAGGAAGGATCGGGTAGGCTGGTCCGGGATGAGCTACCCGGTCGGTAGAAGCTTGAGATGGACAAGGCAGGACCGGGTAGGCTGGTCCGGGTTGAGCTACCCGGTCGGGACGGCTGGACAGCCAGAACAAGGCTGGTCCGGGTTGGTTGTACCGGGTTGGGTCATTTCCTCAATCCCTGACCGAATTTCAAGCTGGTTTCCCATTGGATGAAGCCTAATTGACTCCAAGGACTTTTTAGTAATTTTTTTAATGATGTTCCTAGGTTTTCTAAGCCTATGTATAAATACTTATGTAATCTCCTTGAGGAGAATAACTTCTTTTCTCTCAAAAACACATTTAGATCTTGAAGAAAGTTTGGATCTTTGATCCTTTTCATCTCATTTCTTTTGTGTTTATTGGATTATCTTCTTCTCTAATCATGTTTAGCCTTGAATCATCATTGATTTTGAGGTTTTCCATGGCTATTAGTGAGTAGATCTATCTAGGGTTCATGGGCTTGGGAGACTAAGGGTTATTATGTGTAGATCTAAGATGTCTTAGTGTTAGATCTATCTTTTCCTTGCTTGATTGAGTGTTCTTCTTGCTATTTTGGAGTTGGCCTCTTCAAAATAGAGCTATAGGCATTTCTATGAAATGCCTGAACCAACTCATCAATGCTTTTAACATCCTTTACCTAAGGGATTAGTTGTTAAAGGTATTAAGATAGCTAGTAGACTTGTTCTTAATGATTGCTTTCATATTATTAACCCTAAGGGATTAGATGCTTGAGATATGTTAGTGAATGAGCATTCATCTAGGGATAGAGCTTGCTTAGGATTGTGTCTAGGCTTAAGGTGTTAGATTGATTGAAATTTTGCCATCTTAAATTGAAGCTTGAACACCCAAAGTAAATTCCCTTGTCCCAAGAACCCCCTTGCCTCATTGAGAAAGAAAGTTCACTCTTTTATTTCATTTCTAGTATAGTTTTAGTTCATAATCATCTTCTTATCATGGTTGCACTTAGATTAAGCATAGACTTGCATTCCCTTTGCATTAGAATCACTTAGGATTGGATTGACATCTTGTATACTACATCATTTGATTGGACCCTTGAAAAGTCTTTCATCAAGCCCCAACTATAGATTGCTAAGTTGTGATATTCATCATTAGAATGTTCTTAATGCTTGTGTTCTATGTTAGCTAACTAGAATCTTGACCTAGGATATAAGTTATTACTTAACCTTGTCCTGAACCTATCCTAATTGAGCTAGGATTGCTAGAGAATGGCGGAAGCTGATCTAGGAACCCTTTGTGAGCATTCATTCAACCCGAACTCAAAGCTTACTAGAGCGCGTCAAGCCGATTGGTGAGATCATTAGATAATCGACCGATATTCCTCTAGAATAATCGACCGATATTCCTCTAGAATAATCGATCAACACTTTCTAATTGATCAAGCCGATTGGTGAGATCAATAGATCTAGTCAATAGACGAATCTAGAAGGCGAAAGCTGATCGATTTGTTCTTATGAAGTTGAGCTCTATAATATCATGAAAACAACTGTCAGGCTTCTATAGGATTATAATCTTGATTACCTGAATAGAAACCCTATGTATAGCTACTTTCCATTTATTGTCAAAACCTCAATCAAACCAATCGAGCAACTACCTTTCTCAAAACCTGCAATTGAAGTTTAATCATAATCGACCTAGCTTAATCACTCTGATTAGATCTATTTCGTTCCCTAGCTCCTTGTGGATTCGATCTCTAAGTACTACAACTGCACCTCTTATTTGAGAGAGTAAAGTTGCTCCTTGGGTAATTTGAGCACGTATCACAGGTCTCTATTAATCCTGTTTTTCGGTGAAATTCTGTAACATTTGCCCTTATCAATCAATAAACCCCCTCTGTGCAACTTACTATCAATATTTTATTATCTTCTTCTTTTTAGTATTTGTGTGTTTACGCAGATAATCAGAATCCTCTGGGAAATTTTGCGTCTCTTAACTATCCTTATTTTATGGAAATCGACAGTGCAAATTTGGGTTCTCACATAAATCTATTTTTAAATTTGTTGAATCCTTTGTTCTTCGGAACATCGTAATGCCTAGGAGTTGATTCTCTGAACGCACTTCACCTTTGATCATTGTTTGTGGGAACGCCTCTCAGGATCACTGGCACTTCTACACAAGGGATTGATCCATCCGCAAATCAGTATGTGAAGTTCATCATCCATCTTCGACTTAATCCATCATCCATTCCACCTTCCTTTGGTCGATTTCTCGATCAAAGCCAATCTTTCACCAACCTTCGAGTGCAATCCTTGGGAGAGTTTCTATTATTTGGTATGAGAGCCGCTTGAGGATTTGGTGTTCGCATCTGTCATTCATCATTCTCCTCTTTCCATCTTCTAAAAAAAAGTTCTACTAGAAGCCAAGATATCATCCCATCTGAAGTTAAACCGAGACAGCTCAATCATCTTTCGTAATTTTTTTTGCTAGGCGACTGATTCCTGAAAGCAGACCATATGCGTATAATGTGGGACGACTCTCACGGCCACCGGTTTTACATTATGAAGGATTTGAGGACAAATCGTTTTAAAGGAGGAGGGGATGATGTAACCCTATTCAGCAACAAACATATCAATTGAGGGTTTGGCTTATGGGCTTGGGTTTAAATGATATGAGCTTGAAGATTTACTAAAAATGTGCTTATGATCTTACTTCCAAAGAAAGATAGTCCTCACAAGAAAACACAACCCATGGTCGAATAATATATCAATCTGACGGCAATCCAGAGACCGTCGACCTTGCAAAAGGAAACTACCAGCCGAAGAGTTTAGCGTCCACAACTTTCAAAATTCGGTCAAAAGTCTTAGTCTTTGGTCAAGTCCACCTTATTTATGTAGTTTGTATTTTCTAGAATAAGTTTAGACGTTTGGTCTAACCCACAGCCTATTATATAAAGGTTTTGATTTGTATTGTTTTAATCATTCAATCTTTTTAATAAATCTACTTTTAAATTTGTTGAATCTTTTGTTCTTCGGAACATTGTAATGCCTAGGAGTTGATTCTCTGCATGGCACTTCACCTTTGATTATTTTTTTGTGGGAACGCCTCTCACGATCACTAGCACTTCTACACAAGGGATTGATCCATCCGCAAATCAGTCTCAAAAGTTCATCATCCATCTTCGACTTCAATCCATCATCCATTCCACCTTCCTTTGGTCGATTTCTTGATCAAAGTCTATCCTTCACCAACCTTTGAGTGCAATCCTTGGGAGAGTTTCTATTAGAAGGGCCGGAGTCTCAATACTTGAAAGAAAGGAATGATGGCCTGATAAGGGTTCTAACAAAAATCCCTTGGTAGTCCCCTATGCTTCTAGATCAAGGATTCCTGCATCCGGGCAAGGCAATAGATCTTCTAAGTCAGACTTCGACAGACAGACATGATCTTCATCGATTAGATAGGAATGTATGCCCATGTAGCATGTCACTGCTAAATTTTCTTGGTCCAGGCTAGAAACCGTCGACTAAAACAAGGAGATCGAGTACCCACTGCAGTACATCAATGATCCCTTCATCTGATTAGACCATGCACTATTCAAACCCAACTAGTAGAATGCTACATGGCATCAAGGCTTTTCAGCAGCAAACTAATATCGTCATCCACTGAAATGCGAGAATAGGATCACAAATCCTCCAAGATTAACCGATTTCTTTGGCTCAGAGCCTAAAAATGCTTCTCGAACAACAATCGTCCTTTGAATATTCATGACTATGTCTCAATTTTCGAGTTTATATGTGGTCTAGGACAATCCGAAAAAGGCATTAAAGAAGTGGTGTCCTGCTCTCGGTAAACTTGCTGAGACGGAACAACTTCGGTCGAGCGAAGTGCACAAGTATAATTTGTATGGTTTTGTTTGGTTATATGAAGATTTTTAGTATAATTTTTTTTGGTTATACTATATGAAATTGTTTCATATAAGGTCTTAATGAATTGTTGGTAAATTCGGCACAGCGTATGTGGACTAATGTCTCAAAAAAAAATTGGCTTGCTTATTTTGATGATCCATTATATCATAACTTTGTGTTTTTGGCTGTCGATGAATTTCGAACCCAAAAATGTCTATTTTACAGCATCTCAGTCCTCCTCTTTTACTATATTTAGTACTTCATAGTAGAATCTATTCATTTGTATTTAGAGAATCTCTGTTTTTTCTTTTATAAATTGGGTTAAAATGATCTTTTAACTTTTATTTATTTTTGTTTAAGAATACAATACATAAATTTAATGTTTCAGTAATTAATAATATAAACTAATTCATATCTGATAAATTAAACTATTATTTAGTTAATGTGAAAATCAAACATTTTTAAGATAAACAGATTAACTATTACCGAGACGAAATAAATATTGTAAGTTTTGGAAATTGTTTTTCTCTGCATGCAAAACATTTATTTTCCTAGAAAATAATGTTCTCAGAATGTTCAGTATTTAATTTAGAGACTTTTCTTGCAATGTTGTATTAATATGTTGTTTGTTCTGAATAATTACCAATGATAATTATTCTTCTCTCTTGTATTCTTATCTATCACGACTCTCTCAGTCTCCCTCTTTCTCCTGTTAGAAACTCTCTCTCTTATCAAAATCTCACATGGTATCAGCGCTTTCTTCTCTTATATTCACTGTTACTTCCGCAAATCTTTGTTTCTAAGACCATCTCCAACTTATTGTTATTTTCATCTCTGAATGCTATAATAGAGGTAAAAGCGCTCCATCCCACCTCTATTTCCACCTTTAAAATAGAGATTGCCATTTTTTCTATTTATAGAGGAAGAAATAGCATTCCTCTATTATAGAGTCATACATCTTTATTTTCAAAATATTCTTTTAATTTTCAAATTTTTATAGTTATAGCCAAAATAATTATTTTTATAGAGAAATACAGTTTTTGTAAGAATAGAATTACATTTTTATTTACATAATAGTCTTTTAATAAAACTTTAGTTTAAAAATATATATATATAATTTTATGAAAATCTTTTAAAAGTTAAAAGTACATAAGGTTAGTTATCAACTTTTATAATTAAGAGGTACTTCTTATAAAATTAAATAGAATCTTTTGAGAATATTCATTTATAGAGGCAAAAATAGAGGAATACATTGAAGATAAACTCATCTCTATTTTAGAGCTAATCTATTTTAGAGGTAAAAATAGGATAATACATTGGAGATGGTCTAAATCTCTATTTTCTAGATATATGTTACTTCTGCTTCATATCCCGATCTGGTCTAATGGAAAACAACAAGATTTTATCTATTCATGTTACTCTCAAGGGGATCAACTATTTGTTGGGCTCTAGGAGTACTAGGTAATTGTGGCCTTTCCAGTCATGTCACGACATGCAAAGCTCCACAGTAAACTTTTCAACAAGGTGGCCAGGAAATTATTGTGGTCGTTGAAAAAAAAATGAGTCAAGAGGATCTGATGGTTAAGTCCATCATTCAAGATTATACTGAATCCATCTATTATGGAGGTTTACTCTTACTGTGAGACAGCCAAATATATAGGATACACTTTAAAAAATGTATTCTAATATATCTAATCTTAATCCTGTGTTTGAATTCAAGAACCCTTCAGGAAGTTCAGATCTCTTTGGGCTGAACTTGATATGATCATGATGTTCTCAATGAAAGGCCAGAGCAGGATAAGGTGTTTGTATTCCTATTAACTTTTAATCCAACCTACAATGACCTCATCAAACATATCCTGAGGTCTGTGAAACTTCTTACTATTGAAAATGTTTGTGCTCAGATTCAAAAGGAGCAAAGGCCCTTGGTTTATTTGGTGGAAAGGGAAACATTTTCATTGCAAATTTAGCTGATATAATTCAGAATAACAAAGTGATGTATAAGCATGAACAAACGAAGGTTTTTTGTGATCATTGCAGGAAATAAGGACATCTTAAATATAAATTTGGATCCTTCATCCGCATCTTAAGCCAAGCAAGTTTAAGAATAGGAAAGCTAGAGCTCTTGTGTCAACTGATGTAAGGGCATCTTAAATATAAATGTTCGATCCTTCATCCGCATCTTAAGCCAAGCAAGTTTAAGAATAGGGAAGCTAGAGCTCTTGTGCAACTGAGGCTACTGAAAAATTTGGTCCATATTCTTACTTGATGAGTCCCTAAAATGAGATGATCAGGAGGACTGACATTGATGCTCTCATTAAAGCTCTCAAGAAAAACTCTGGTGACACTTTTGTTATCTCCTTTGCTACATTAACATGTCTAAACTCTTAATTGTTGATTTTGGTGTTTCTCATCACATGATAAGTGACACTAGACTAATTCAGAATATTGAACCTGCTGTTGGACATGTTATTATTTCAAATGGTGATAGAACACCAAGCAAAGGAGTAGAAAACCTGAAATTGTTTGATAAAGAATCCAAAGCTTTTTAAATGCCTGATTTCACTACGAATCTCTTATCTGTTAAAAAAGTTACTACTGATTTAAACTGAAATATTATCTTTAGTCATAATGATGTTAAGTTTAAGGATATTGAGAGCAGTAAGTTGATTGGAAAAGGAGTTGCAAAAGAATATTTGTACTTGCTTGAAGAAAAACAAATCTCTTTCTAAATTTACTTGCGCGTTTAATTCTTCTTCTGTTTTGAATAATGGTACTTTGTGGCATGCTAGACTTGGCCATCCTCATGTTAGAAGTTTTAACTTGATTTTTTTCTAATGCTTCTGTTAAGAATGATGATTGTGAAGCTTTCATTTCGGGTAAATATTACAAAATTTGTTTCCAAGAAATAATACAATTTATGAAAATTGTTTTAATCTTGTTCATTATGATGAAAGGAATACTCGAGAAAATAAGAACTATGTCACCTTCACAAATGAATCGAAATACACTTGGATAACTTTGCTTAAGTCTAAAGATAGGGTTCATGAAGCATTTAAGAATTATCAGTCATTCATTGCAAACCACTTCAATGCTAAGCTCAAAATTTTTAGATACGATAATGGTGGAAAATATACAAGCAATTCCTTCAAACAACACTTGACTCACCACGGAAAAATTCATCAAATTAGTTGTCTATATACATCACATCATAATAGTGTTTCTGAAATGAAAATAGGCACCTAATGGAGGTTGCAAGATCTATGATGTTTCACACAAATGTTCTAAAGATATTTTGGAATGATGCTATAATCTCTATCTCATCAATCGGATTTCCACCAAGATTCTCAAAGATATCTCCCCATTTGAGGTTTTAAACAAGCGCAAATCATCTTCAAAATCATTTGGGTTTGGATGTCTTTGTTATGTTTTTGTACCGGGGGAATAGAGAAACAAGTGTGTGACAAAGAGTTTAAAAGTAATGTTCATTGGATATTCAACAACTCATAAAGACTATAAATGTTATGATCCTATTGATAAAAATGTTTTTGGTATCAAGATAAATAAATTTTATGGAATCGAAAGGGTATTATGAAAAGAAGAGTGTGGATGATCTCAAAAGCTCATATATACAATATAATAATTTGCCATAATTCTGAACATAATTATATTATTGTTTCTGACCAAAAGAAAAAAAAAATAGAGATGTGTCATATATTCCTTTGTCACAAATCTAGCTTTAACAAATAAAAATACGTAAATGGTCCTTGCTTAAGATGAAACCAGAACTATGTGAAAAGAAAATGAAAGAAAGAAAAAGGAATAATTAACAAGAAGAGGACATCAAGCACAGAGATTCTGCAGACTGCAGGTGACCAATGGACAACTTTAATAAAATCATACCTACTCCTCTACATTTGCAACTTTGCAACACAACCCTCTTTCTCTAATTACTGTGTCTCTCTTCTTCATCATCAATTCTTCTCTCTATTTCTCTATGGCGACTAGGATTCCTTTCACTGAGTCACAATGGGAAGAGCTTGAAAATCAAGCTCTTGTCTTCAAGTACTTAGCGGCAAACGTTCCAGTTCCTCCTCATCTCCTCTTCCTCATCAGAAGACCCTTTATCCTCTCTTCTTCTGCTTCCTCTTCGTCCTCTTCATCTTCCAATTTCTTTTCTCCACACTGTAAGCAAACTTTTTCTTCTTCGCTTTTGACCTCTATTTTTTATAATCAATTGCAGTATCTTTTGGGTTGATTGGTTATAATGTAAAGACTGTAACATATTTTTGTGTAGTTGGGTGGAATGTGTACGAGATGGGAATGGGAAGAAAGATAGATATAGAGCCAGGAAGATGCAGAAGAACTGATGGAAAGAAATGGAGATGCTCTAAGGACGCTTCTCCTGATTCAAAGTACTGCGAAAGACATATGCATAGAGGCAAGAACCGTTCATCAAGAAAGCCTCTTCCTCTTCCTCCTCCTCCTCCTCCTCCTCAATTATCTTTTCCTTCTACACCAAGTATCTTTCTAGACTTTCCTCTCTCTTCTTCCAGGTTTGGGACACTAACACTCCTCTCTTTTAGTTTTTTTTTAATTCTATTTTGTTTTTTTTTTTCATCCTAATGGCAACAATAAACTTGAGCCTGCTTTCTCTTAATGTGAAGAGTAAGAAGTAAAAGAACTGGACACATGGACGATTTCTTCTCAATAGAGCCTTCCGGGTCAATCAATAGCTCCTCAGGCTTAGTAGTGGAAGATAACGACGGTTTTTGTAGATACGAGTCTCTGAAACAAAGGGAGAAGCAGCCTGATCGAAGTTGCTTTATCCTTGGCACTGACTTAGGGACGCTTGAGAGTCCACTAATGGTCGAGGAGAAGCTGAGACAAAGTGATGGTAAAGATTATGAATTAGAAGAAGAGCAACGGAGTAAGAGATTTTATAAGTTTCTTGATGAATGGCCTTCTTCTAAGTCTACTGTTTCCACCTCTCTCTTCATTTGATTATCTTTTTTGTTGTTGATGTTGTTAACGTTGTGTTTCTTATTCAGTTACTACTGGAGATTCTCTCCCTTTTGTTTTACTTAATTAAGAGTTTTTTTGTCCTTGCATAGACAACTCTTGAATTATATTAGTATAAAATTTTGTTTTTTACCTATATAATTTGGTGATGGAATTTTATTTCAATGTTTGAATTAGTTTGCTAGCTTCAAACTGTTCGTACAACAAAACAGACATGTTACAAAAAGCAAGTTTGTAATAGACAAAGTTATACCTCGCTAAGTAAAATTATCTAAGCATTAAGGGAATCAGATTATTTATTTGCTTGTTGCAAACCAAATCGGTCATTAATTAGCAACAAATTTAGCATTTCAATTTTCTACTAATGTATTATGTCTGATAGGTTGAGTCATTTGTCAAAACCTTGTTCTTTAAACATATACTGTGTAGAGTAGATTTTTTTTTCCTTTGGTTTTACTGTAAATTCCAAATGTTGTACGAGTAACTGTTTTGTACCGATACTTGCATTACTAATGAGATAACAAAATAATATACATGATTGATTTGTCTACGAAGTAAACTAATAATATCTACTTACTATTATCATGTTTCAGAATGGGGAGACTCATTGGCAGATTTAAAATATAAAGAAAAAACAAAAACAAAAGGTTGGTGCAGAAATCATAAGTATTATGGTATCATGTAAGATCATAAGTATAATGATATCATGTAAGCATATGGTTTGCTAAATGAACATGCTATTTGGTTAAATCACACGTAAATTTTATATTACCTATTAAAACGTACAAGTAATTTTATTTATAACTTTGATATTCATTGTATTTTCCAAATAAATAATCAATATACAGTAAAAAAGGAAGAAAATATTGTACATATTGTGTGAAAAAGAAAATATAAGGAAATGATAAAGTGAAAAAGAAAAAGAAATGGTGCGTGAGAGTCAGGAGTGATTAGGAAAAAAACAGGTTTGCATTGAATTGAGTTGAGTTCTGTTCCCTGACATTGGTCAGGTCTGGAAAAGCCACACACCCAATCAAAAGCTTTTTGCTCTGACTGAGGAGAGAGAGAAAGATGACTTATCATTCTCATCAAATTGAATTAGATAAAACATTGGTTTCGTTTTGAATCTTCTCACTAGGAGATGACATTTTATTCGTTAAATTTGATTTGATTCATTATTCGGTTCAATTAGATCCAAAAATTCCGAATATCCGTAAACTTTCGAAACAAAGCAAATACTAAAAAGTATTACCCATTTAAAATCGAAGTAAATCACAAATATTAAAATTTTAGAAAACGAATATCCGATCCGATTCGGCAATATATAAATACATGTATATCTTGATTATATTTTAAAGTTTTAAATGTATAAAAGTATATAATTATTATTCTAACATATGATTTGACAAATTCTATTCACATTATTACTTATATAAAAGTATTACACAAAAAAAGAGAAAAAATATATGACAATTATAAATTTTTTTCTTAAGTTTTGTGTTATTATAAATGTTAACTAAGTTTGAAAAATTTACAAAATATGTAGATTCACTACTTCTTTTATTTTTTAATTTAAATATCATGCAAAAAATATTTTATAAAACAAACTTGTAACTAAGTTTCTAAGATTATTTGTATTAATCAAAACAGATGAGATATCCGTAAGTATTCGTAAATATCACCAAATATTTATTTATTTTCCGAATATCCGTTTTTCCGAATATCCGTATTTTTCCGAAGCAAAGCAAATCGAAAAATTAGATATCCGTAGCATTCGAAGCAAATCACAAATATCTTCAAAAACCCGAATATCCGATCTGTGCCCAGACCTACTTCTCACACAATGCAAATGCTAATTTTTTTATATCTTTACTTATAAAATAAACAATTAGAGTCAATATGTTCTGAAAATTTGATATTGATTGTTGAGTTTGTGGTTCGATTAAGCATTTAATAAATAGACTAGGAACAAAGCACATCTGAAATCTCGTTTATATCATAGATAAACTGGGATAAAAAGATGTTCCAAATATGAAGCGAGTTTAATTATCGAATCGAGTTCGCTATGCAATAAGTATTGAGGTTGCAAGTTTATCTTTAAAATTTCTATTTATAAGTAAAAAAGAAAAAGAAAAGTTGGTCTTTTCCCGGCGACTGAGTCCTTCTTTTATGTTGAAGAATACTCTGAATGCAACAGATTTAGTGTACCATCTATGAGGCTGAGATCATATATTCAATCCTATCAAATGAGGTTACATATCCCCTATGACGCGGATACAGCTCGCTTTGTCTTAAGGTATTAAATGCTGATCAATCTGTATCATCCGTACTTGGTGACCAATTTGAGCATATTTCTCATCGAGTATGGCCTTCCTGCAGAGCCGTCTCTCTCTTCGTCAATTTTGTGATGTGGGTTTTAAATTTGAATGTACTCTATTTCATTTTGGACCGGGCATTGATGGGGTGCAAAGCCTTTGCACGCCCTCTAACAATAAATCCCTCCTCAAATGTTTGTTGGCTTTGTGAGATTGTGAATGACTTATGGTCGGGATGTCCGTTATAACTTATAATTGGGCCTGTTGTTGGGGTCAAAATTGGGCAAGATGAAATCAACGAATAAAATCTTCCGAGAAATTATGTCTTAAACAAATATAAGCCGAAAATGTCGATGAAACTACACTGCTTAAGCAGATCCTGTTTAAATAAAGATATGAGAACAAAACTTTGTATATTTCATCCCGGACAAAGAACAAAAGATTTTCTACCCAAACATGAAAAGAACGGAAAAATTCTTGTGGAAAGTTTTGGGGATAAATGATGAGTTTTACGAAACAATCTCTGTAAACTGAGAAAAAAAACGGAAAGCTTCCGCGGAAAAACCTCGTAAGAAAATCTATGAGATAATCTTACGTCAAACAATTTTCAAAAAATATTTACAGAAAAAACTTACGTAAAACAAACAAAATAGTTCCAAAAGTTATGAAGCAATCAACGGAAGGAATGGGAATAAGAGAAAAGGCCTCATCGCCCTTCTCAAATGCCCTTATCACCCTTCATGATTCCATGTCACCCTTCTCTCCCTCTCTCCTTACTCCATGTCACCCTTCTCTCTCTCTCTCTCTCTCTCTCTCTCTCTCTCTCTCTCTCTCTCTCTCTCTCTCTCTCTCTCTCTCTCTCTCTCTCTCTCTCTCTCTCCATTTCGCCTTCCTCTCTCTCCTCACTCCATGTTGCCCTTCTCTCTCTCTTCATTCCATATCGCCATTCTCTCTCTCTCTCCTCATTCCATGTCGCCCTTCATGCTTCCACATCTCCCAATGGCCTTTCCTCATCGCCCAATGAGGCTCCCATCATGTCCTCCTTTAAATCTCGTTCCTAGTGTCTTTTTTTCGTCGCAATCGGAGTTTCTGTTGAGATTTTATGAAAAAAACAAGCAAGACATTGTATTCTCGTAAAAGTTTAGCTCAAACGTGGAATCGAGAATGGTTAACTCAACATCATCGTATTTTCGACTAAATGAATTGATTTTCATGTTCGTAAGACCAACGATAAAAACATACATGGACAAATAGACGATTTTCCGAGAAAAATCGTAAAAACGCACAAGTTGTAAAACGGTCTGAAACGACCTAAAACACGACGAACGCCCACTTATGATTTAAAGTTAGAACAGGCCCGTCTAAAATGATGGTTTGCTCGACTTGGATAAAGAAAATGGGAAAAATGATAAATGTGAAGTTTCCAAGAGAAACATGGAGTTTGGAAAGATAAGGAAATATCTTCGCAAAAAGATAAACTCGATTCAGATCGGAAAAAGAAAGACGTCCGACCTTGGATACATATATATAGAGGACCTAGGCGAGAGAACAAAGAAAAAAAATCGCGTAGAAACTTAGCATTTAGAATTTCGTTTTTGGTGGTCCAGAAAAAAAAAGCAATTTCGTTTTTGGTTTAGAGTAACGAATCAACTAGGTTTAAGGCTTAAGGTGGTTAGAAGTAGAGAACTCACTCACAGCTGTTGCGCTCATAGCTTTTATAACCAGTTGTAACAATCACAACGCTCTTACGCGGAAATGAAATAAGGACATCTTTCTCTTTATGTTGGCTTTGCAGAAATCCGGATCCTCAAGGAAAGTTGAGAATTCTTTACTTTCCTCCGTTAACTAAAATTGACAGTGAGAATTTTGGTTCGCACAGTTTGGTGCTAAAAGAAGGGGGGGGGGTCAGATCAATCTTACACACAGCCAAATAACACTTGGTCAAATATGTCTGAAAACACGCAAGACAATAGACCAGCTCACCATGACAACATCAACGTTCACAATGTTGAGAACACTCGAGTAGCGAACTCTCTTGCGGCCAACGCTGATGCACACGCTGAAATGCTCGATGAAATTAAAAAAAAAACTGGTTTTGACTCTCGTCAAAAAGTCAAACAACTAGGATAAGCTTATGATTTCCCTCTCTAAACAAGTTGAAACCTCAAACGACAAGAACTATGGCTTTTTCCCACGTGGAGCTATGAGAATCCGCAGTGGAAGGAGACTCGACTTTGCGACTCCACGAGATTGGCTTGTAAACCTTGCAGAGAAACTCTCGGATCAAAACAACTCCGAGGAAGTAACCCATGTTGTAACACAGAAAAACGTGGAACCCCCCCCCCCCCCCCCCCCCCCCCGCCCACCTCTTAATCGAGAAATGGGAGAAAACAAAGTTGAGCGTGTCAATTGGAACACCAACGATCAATCCGACTCATCAGAAGAGGGCGCTGATGTACATCCAAGAAGGACATGAAGCCAGAGAAATCGGCTAAACTCATCACTCAAAAACCCATGACGGAAGAAGAGGAAAACATCTTCTAGGTAGAACAAGAAATACTTGCCTAAGAATAAGAATGGGCTACACGCTGCAAACGCCGACTGGTTCGGAAAACTACTGACGATGATCTTGATGAGATGTACGATATCCGTGAATATATCACAAAATAGCTGTAGAAGTAAAAGCTGTTAAGTTTCACATTCACCATGCTACCAGCACTGCGCCTGAGATCGACAGACTACTCGAAGAGGCCCAAAAATGCCCTTCACCTCCCATATCACAGGAAAAATAATCTCAGATATTGGGAAGTTTAAGATCCCTTCGCACTGCGGAACGACCAAGCCGAGGCACATTTGAAATCCTTTCAGATCGCCGGAAAGACCAAACTTAGAGAGTACGAAAAAGATTCAGGTTTTTGCCTTCTCTTTGTCGAAAATCTCCAAGGAGCAGCACTCGAATGGTTTTCTTGCTTAAAGCAAAATTATTTGAAAATTCCGCCACCTCTCATCAGCATTTCTCAATTATTATTCCATGTGGAACTTAGCTCAAAGCTAACATGAATCTCTACGAGATTTCATAAGAATGTTTTACGCCGTAATGTCAAGGATTAACGGAATTAGTGACAAAGTGGCTTTGTATGCACTAAAGAAATCGCTCTGGTATAAGTCTGAGTTCAGAAGCTTGGTCGCTCTCGAAAAACCACGAACGATTCATGATGCTCTCAGTAAAGCAGGACTTCATAAGAGATGAAGGTGTAGTCGCAAAAGCATAAATCATCGAAAGAACCCAGAAAAGACGCTGCATAAAAACCAGATCCCTTAAAGAAGACCTTTCGTAACAACAAATATGTTTATTATGAAGGTGACTATGTGTAATGAGTGCATAACTACACCATCGACTCCACATCCGAACGAGGAAGAACCTCACGAAATACTTGGACCCAAAACATGTCTTTTGACGCGAACGCCTTTTGCATGTTTCATCAGAATAAAGGCCACTCTACGACGAACTTCAAATTTTTCGGTGCTAGGTTGACAGCATTATTACTCGCAAGATAAATATCTGTTGTAACCAGCATAAAAGATCTCGTTCCTGATAGTGACTATTCGGAAAAGTCCGACCAACAACCTCCAATGGGAAAATGCATCTCAAGGGAATCGAACGGGCGAAAGCGGTAAATGCGGAAAAAGTCAGATGACAGAAGAAATGACAACAATTGTTGCAGAATTAACGTGAACATCTAAGGATCACAAAACTATCACGACACCATTTTCTCGGTAAAAATTTACCAGCAAAAAGCCAAATCAAGCAAGAACTGGATCCGCCTCTCAGCCTCCCAAACGATATAATCACTTTAGAGGAACACAAAATTGTAGGAATCCACAAACCTCACAGCAATCCACTCGTAATTGAACTTGTAATCAGAGATCTCGAAGTCGCAAAAATCCTCGTAGATACGGGTAGCACTACCGACATCATCTTCCTAGGAACTCTCCAAAGAATCAACATCGAATTGTCCGAAGTCATCCCATTAGGTTCCCTGTTCTGGCCGATGGTTTAAGAAAAACGTCGATTTTTTGGTAGTAGACCACGCAGACATCTATAACGTAATCATGGGAACGCCTTGGATAAACTCCATGAAAGCTCTATCATTGACTTACCATCTCTGCATCAAGTTCCCAACTCCAAATGAAACGGAAACAATCTTAGGAAGAAAAAACAGTCGCAGCTGTGTTTCCTAGCTGAACATAGGCTGCGGAAAGAATCATGACTACTTCCATGGTAAAACCTAAACGTACGAAAACGACTCAGTCCACAGCTGAATACACTTCAGGACAAGATGACCTAGAATCGTCAATTCAAGCAACGGCTCCCGACAAAGAAAGTAAGCAAGCTTCTGATCCCAATGCTCTAGACAACTCAGAAGAATCAGTTCCGGAAAAAGTTGTCGATCCAGTAACAGTCACCTCGTCTACAACGTTTGACGCAACAGCGCCAAACAAGTAAAACACACACGGAAACAAACTGAACTACGAGATGGCTTGATATTTGAAAGAGAGTACGTAGGTAAATTTTCGCAGGACGAGTTCAGCTGCCCCCTGTCTAAAGTATCCGCTCGTTCAAGTAGTAGTTGGAGGAGTTAGGGGGCGTTGGGATTCTGGTTGATTTGTGCAATGGGCATCATGTTTGCATGTCTCAGATTTTCTCTGCGATCAGGATGTGTTGTACCTTGTTTTTTGCAACTGTCTTTTGTTCCACCAATGTTTGACTCCACCAACTGTTTAATGAATACATTAAGGACAAAGCTTGTTGGAAATATTGTTAATAAATCGAGATTGAAAATTTAAAATGTGAAGCGAGTTGGATTATCGAATCATCTTGGTATACAATGAGTATTGAGGTTGGTAATTTATCTCTCTAAAATCAATCTCTTTAAAATCAAGGGTCCAATGCCGGTCTTTCTTTTGTTGAGAGAATTCTCCTTTTACAGTTGAAGAATGTTATGAATGTGACAAAACATAGTGTGTCATCCTTGAGGATAAGTTTATATATTTAATCTTGTCATATGAGGTCATATATTCTATCGACGTAGATACAACTCACCTTTGTCGTAAGATATTAATGCTGAACATACTATATCATTTGTACTCATGGAATGATTTGACCATGCTTCCCTTCATATAAGTACATGGGCTCATTGCTGAGTTGTCGCTCTTCGTGATGTTTTATCCTTATGCGACGTGAATTTTGAGTAAACTATTTTAATTTATACCAGTTATCAATAGAGTGTGAAGCTCATTTCAAATAGTAAATTTTAAAGAGAACAATATAAAACTTAAAGACCAAAAAAAAAGAGTAGTAAAATATCCGAACGGTTAATAATGAGCACATATCTATTAATCGCTCAACCTGTTAAAATTTTAAATAATTAGTTAAGTTAATTGTAAATTTTAAGTATTATAAACTTGAATGAAGATTTTTTTTTCCAAATCTAAAATATCCAAATCCGATTCGATATAATGGAACCCAAATATCCTAAATCGATCCGATAGTAAAAATATTCATATGGATTTTAGACCTCTATATCGAAATGTTCAAAAATTTAAGATATCCGATCCAAACCTGAATGGAAATCATAACTCCCAGACATAGATGAAACTGTGGAAGACCGAAGAAACAGTATCAAATACTTCAAGACCACGCACCCACGTTTCTGACTCTTCCACTTCCTTCTGACACCAATATTTTCAGTTACTTATTTATTTATTTATTTATTTATTTACATGATTTTAGACACATACAACTTTCCATTCTAACCATTCTCTTTGTGTGAAGTTAATAATTAACTTGTTGTTCGTAAAAAAAAAAAAAAAAAGAAGATGTCATAGGTAACTATGTTTTTTTGGCATCCATAATTAACTATGTTAGAACCGCAATTGACGAAGTAAAAATTCAATTTATCCCTTCCATTATTATTTTATTGGGAAAATTGTTTTTTTTGGACCAAAAAAATGGTATCTATGTCCCATTAGGCTAATCTTGTATAATTTATGTCCCATTAGACAAAATATTTTTATAATGACAATAATACCCTTAATTTTAATTATAAATTATAAATTTTAATTAATAAAACAATTGATAAATATTAGAATATTTGTAAAAATCGTTTTGTCTAAAACAAAATATAAAAAAAAAATTCA
This sequence comes from Brassica juncea, assembly GCA_018703725.1. Lineage (NCBI taxonomy): Eukaryota > Viridiplantae > Streptophyta > Magnoliopsida > Brassicales > Brassicaceae > Brassica > Brassica juncea. Next base: position 22,988,275 of record CM031935.1, read on the forward strand.
GTGAACAAAATATATTTTTTTAAAAAAATCGTTTTTAATATTATATGGAAACAAAATATTTCAAAATATATTTTTTCCATATTTTCATAACTGATTATTCTTATCCGTAGAATTCAGTAAATCTGTAGAAATCGGTTTCTACAGATTTTTAGATTTATAGCAATGTGTAGAAACTTCGTTTCTACAAGTTTTAGATTTATAGTAATGTGTAGATTTCGAATTCTACATGTTTTAGATTTTTTGTAAAGTGTAGATTTCGATTTCTACTGATTTTAGAGTTGTAGGTTAGGCGCGGAACATGTATTCTAAATATTTTTAGAGTACTATTATTTACGTAGATCACATATTCAAAACATAGTAGATTCAATGAAAATAGTGGATTTCATTTTCTACTTTGTAAAATGTCAATTCTACTTTTTCTAGAACAGAAAATAAAATTATGATTTAAACATTTTTAAAACTGGAAAAAAATATCACTAACTTGATATAGGTATTTCATCACTAGTTATTATTTTTCCGAATTTTTTTGGTTTGTAAAACTATTTATTTAATTTATTTTAGAAAAAAAGAAAGGGTATTAAAGGAAAAAATGGTACAAAATATAAATTAGCCTAATGAGACATAGATACCATTTTTTTGGCCCAAAAAAACAATTTTCCCTATTTTATTTGCATATATTGGATATGGCGGAATCAGCTAGATACACGATATGCTAAAACTTAGATATTTGGGTGACAGATAATTTTCCATTTTTAAGTTTCAAGTTAACCTTGAAGATTAAGTTGCAATATTTATTTTAAAATTCATTTTTACTATTTTAAGGTAATTGTTAGGTGCTGATTAGGGCTGTTCAATATGGTAAAACTGAACCGTACCGAACCGAACTAAACTGAAATAGATTATATGGTTTGGTTTTGGTATATACCATATAAACCGAATGGATATGATTTTATAAAACCGTATGATTTGGATATGGTTTGGTTTATAATCGATTAAACCGAATAAACCGAATAAAACCGGAGTAAGATGAATAAACTCTATCCTATTGTGTTTATGAGATTTTTAAAGAGAATCTCAACTCTATCCTATTGTGTTTGTGTGTGAATAAACTCCAATGGAGTAAGATGAGTTTGTTTTGGCGATTTGAGAGAGAGAGAGAGATTGTATGAGTGTTTATGTTTATGAGAGACTAAGAGATTGGTGTATAAAGAGACTTAGAACAAAACTATAGATTAAGATTTTCTTTCTGGTTACCAAAACCCTTCCATTGATGAAGGAGGAGAGGAAACCCCTCTCTCTCACTGAAAGATACAATTTCGCCAACATAAGCTTATATAAGAGCTTTACAACTTGCAAACTCATAAACCTAAATCTAATGGATAGAAATGCTTGAATAGAAATGGATGGATCAGATGGGGAGTTGTTTGGCTCATTTGAATCTGGTCAAGGTGAAGACTGGCGCCTGATTTGTTGCTGTGAGGCTCCCTTGAATGTTCCCACATATCAGGCCAGATACGAAGTTTCCTTTACTCCCTTTTTACAGCCAGCAACCAGTCTGTTCCAGCCTGTCTTCTTGGCGCCCCTTCTCCTTTCAAACACAAAGCATCTTCTTAGATTCTTACTTGATTCCTCTTGACCAGACACCTTTTCTAAGTCCCTAATCTTGCATAGACCTTGCATAAGCTTCTCGGGACATCAGGCTGCGCCCTATTTTTGCACCAACTTCATAATGGATCCGTACGGTCTCGCCCTAAGTTTGCACACTCGACCACTTGCTCCCAAACACACTTCTAAGTCCCTCCTGGACTTGGCCCTAACTTTGCACACTCTTGAGGACTCTTCTGGAGCTTATCAGACACTCCTGAAGCCTTGCAGACAATCTCTGCAAGCCTGACCCTATTTTTGTACTAGACCCAACTCCTCCACTCTTCTTCTCTTGACTCCATTTCTTTCTTCAAGTTAACACTCTCCCTCAAGCTTGACTCTTAGGAGATCCTAAGTCAAGCTTGGAACCTTGAAGAACTCTCTCGTTAAAAACCTTACAAGGAAAACCCTTTGGGACAAAACCTTGTAAGGGAAAAAGAGTAGATCCTGCAAGGCCTAGGGATTGGCCAGTGAGTCTTTGTGCCTTACCAGCAATGTAAGGGACACAAAGACTCTGGATCATGGCCCTCATGTGATTCAAGATAGATCACCACTTCTCTTGCTCATCACCAACACTTCTTGTACTCTTCTTCAGAACATATCTTGGTCTTGGTCTCTCCCCCTTTCACCTAACCTCCTGTTAGGCTCAAGTGCTCAGACTCACCACCAGATCTTTTCTTGATAGATACAAGTACCTGATACATCATCCCACAAGTGTATAAGTTCTCAAGAGATAAACCTATCATGAATATAAGTAAAGCATAAGATCAGGTTTACTCCCTTGTGTAAATGGTGAGGAGTGGCTGTTTATGCTTGCCACTTGAATCCCTCACTTGCTGAGCCTTGGTTGCTTCTTCTTCATGAGACGCCACCTTGCTGCAGTGTTGTGAAGATGCCTTGTCTCTCTTCAATCACCTCAACACTAGAAGCCGCCTTGAAGATCACTTCACCATCTTTCACCTCACTTCCAGACCAGGTTGGCTCCTCTTCTTGAATACCCACCAAGGGCTCTCTCAGATCATAGAAGCTTCTCAACACTGTTGTGTTTCGTATTTTTATATTTTAAAATTTCAAGTTTTGATTTTAATTCTAGATATGATTATTTTATTTGATGGTAGAAGCGTTTAATTTTTGTTCATTTATTTGAACATATAATATTTTTTTAATAAATGAATGTGTTGAAAACATGACACTAAAATTCATATAATATGATCTCAAACTAAATAATTATGTTTTTGATATAAAACCGAAGAAACCAAAAACCGGCGGTATATAAACTGAATCGAACCGAAGTAAATATGGATTTAGAATGGTAGTGATATTTTACTAACCGAAATACCGAAAAACGGAAAAAAAACAAACCAAAACCAAACCGATATCCGGATTGAACACCCTTAGTGCTGATGCATGTATATTAAAAGAAAAAAATTAAAAAAATCTAATAATTAGTTAATATTTCACTTTTATTTTATTGAAAATTTGAAATTATTGTATAGTACATATATATAGATATATGAAAATTAAATTGAAGACTGTGTTAAATTACATAGTTAAGTAATCTTAATGAAATATGTGGTTTCATGTATAATAATTTATATCAATTTAATTATTATTTTGTGTATATTGGTTTGCACTATTCTTTTAAATTGAGCCATACTTCTTTTTGGTTCTAACTAGATTAAAATTAAATTAAATTACTTTCATTTCATTTACTTCTTTTCATTCTTTAGTTCTGTAAATATTTTTGTAAAGCTTTTTATAATTTCTGTATGTTTTTTAGAAAAAAGCAAGGTTTTAATGTTTGGAGATATGCATTAGCCAATACAATAAGTTCATAGGAACCAAAATGTAAATAACTCTTCTTGTTATATTTATAAATATATATATTAATATATATTTCGTAAAATGTGTCACTACTGGAAATGTTGGTATTAATAGCATCAGATTATAGCGCTTATGACAGTTCTGCTATTGTATATCATCACTTGCTTTATTTATAGCGTTTGATAATTTAAAACGCTATATTTGTTATCGCGGGATAATAAAAAAATTTAGCCACGTTAATTTGCTAAGTGTAGACGCCTTACTATTGCAGATTCAAAATTAAACGCTATCGTAAATGTAAATATCTCAAATTTTAGTCAAAATACTTTAAGTTAAAATTTGACCAGGACTAAAAAAATAATATTTGTCTCCAAATTATATTTTCCTCCATAAAATTTGGTTCCGAAAATTGGCTCCAATGATATTTTGGATTTTGGCTCCAATTCAATTTTAGCCCAAATTTATCATTAAGTCACAAGATACTTTTCCTGGTCTCGACACTTAAGGAAAAAAATCAAAACTATCTCTCTCGAAACGAACGAGTCTCCTCCGACTCTCCTTCTCGATCTCTCCTCCGACCAGAATCATTGTTCTCTCTTCTTCTTTTTCTTCTGCTGCTATTTATTGTTATGTATTAGTCATCGAGTAGGGTTTCAATTAGTTTCAGTGTTAGGGTTTTGAATTGGGGATAAATGATTGTTCTGTATTACTCCTCGATTAAGATTGTTCTTATCTCTGGTTTGATTTTTCCTGAGTCTTTCCATATGTGTTTATGTGTCTGGATTTCGATTTATGGTTCTCTATGTTGTCTGGTTCTCTCTGTGCTACCATCAAATCTTGTTTCATTGTAAGTACATAATCAATGAGTATAGTTTAGTAACTGGTGTGGCTTGTTTTAGTTACGTGTTATTCTTGATTTGGGAGCTTAAAAGTGCTTATAGCTGCGGTGTTGTGACCTTCAGGTACCATGGCTCCACTCTAAAATCAGCAAGTTTGTCCGGGTAAGATCAAATATAGTTCCTCTATACAAGTGCCAAAAATGATATGTGCATTTGAAAGATGATACTACTATGACCCCCAAAATCTATGGAAAACAAAAACAAAAGTCACTAACCATTTGTATTTTGTTTGGCCTTCAAGGTGATATGTGCATTTGGAAGGCTGGGGACATTTTTGTCTGTGAAAAATACAACATCAAGCAAGATCTTGTATCATTAGCTAAAGTTCAAGGACTTCCGAGATTAGTTTTTCTACTCCTTTCTCCTCCCACCTGCACTCATGTCAACTGTTTTTTGTGTTATTAACTTTGTGGGAATATCTCTGCAGAGCCTTGGTTCAGATCTTGTATACTGGTTGAATTTTGCTGTGTTTTGGAATGCTGGGAGCCTGAGTTCCCAAGAGTATTGGCACGTGTTGAACTTGCTATTTGAGAGGCTTATTCTGGACAGAATCAAATCAACGGGATCTTCAGACTTGAGTTCTTACTATTCCGATGTTCAGGTATCTCTGAACCGTTGGGGTGGCATTGTCTTGTAACTGGCTACTGAACCAAATCAACAACCCAGAACCAGAAGATGCTCAAGCGGAGAAATTTATGTCAACTCTGGAGAGGAATGAAGACGCATGTGGACCAGGACAGGTTCTTGGGGTTCTTGAGAGTTTCATCACACCCAGCGAAGAGTCAGAAGTTGTTAGCCGCATCTTTGAAGCACTGAAAACATGGAGCAAGGCAGATTCACCGCACAAAACAGTCATGGCGCAACAGATAGTCCTCCGTGAGTTTCTCCAAATCTGTGAATCTAAGAGAAAGCTACTGGAAAAGCTCAAACAACAGATGTCCCATGTTTGATCCTTTTTAATCACAAGAACACATTAGAGGGAAACGTCGCTGCTTCTTTTTTTCTTTGGCAATTTCATACTGAGAAACACATTCATGACAGAACACACGTTGATGTGGTGATGTTTCATTTCAGTACAATTTTTAATATATAAGTAAAACAATTTGTAGTGCAACGCCTTTCATGTATTTGACTCTGTATGTTTTAAATTTTTAATGGAAAATATATGCTTTTTTGGTCAATTTTGGTTAAGGGTATAACCCTCCAAAAACCCTAAACCCTAAACTCTAAAACCCTAAACACTAAGCTCTAAAGACAACCCCTAAAACTCAAACATTTTCTTATTTTGATCTTACTTCTTAAGTTTCATTAAAATTTTATCATTTTAAAAAAATCATTGAATATTGTCACCCTAAACCCTAAACATGTTTTCTATACCCTAAAAATAAACTTCAAAACTTCAATCTAATTTTAAATTTAAACTCAAAATTTAATCATTTTAAAAATCTAAGCTTAGATATTCTAAAACTCAAACCATATACATAACTCTAAATCTAAACCCAAAACACTATATTCCTATTGAATGATATTTATAAAGATTATGTTTAATAAATAGATTATCTTTTATATTTATAAAGTACCTAACTAAATAAATTATATATATATATAATTATAGGGTTTAAACCCCTAAATATAAATTTTAAAACTTCAATCTTAAATTTAAACTCAGAATTTAGTCTTTTTAAAAATTTAATCTCAATTTTATATTTTAAACCTCAAACACTAGATCTTAAATCTAAAGCTAAATACTTTAAGAGTGAGCTCGAGAAGCGAATGAAATTGAGACTGACGCATGAGGTCAGATTCATTGAGGATGAATCTATGGAAAGAGGAAGCATGGTAAGGCTTCTATGTCTATATCTTTCACTACAAACAGATTTAAAAAATATTCCTCCAGTCTCCTATTAGTAAGGAAACGTCTCTCAATGATGTTGATTGGGCTTGAGAAGATTGATTAATCTGTTTCTGTTTATGATTGATCTTATTTCAGTTGATACTGTTAAGTTTAAGACAATTTGAAAATTTATCTGAGCTGTTAGGATCTGAGTTTCAGTTTGATCAGTTTCTGATAGTGTAAAAGTTCGATCAAAACTATTCTGTTTTTAAAAACAAAAACCTATTATTTCTGAACGTCTGTGTCTGTTTCTTTAAGAACTTGTTACTGGTTGTATTCTTTCTTGTGTTTCATCTTTTAGAACTTGTTCCTGGTTGTATTCTTTCTTGTGTTTCAGTAATCATGGAAAGAAATCAAGAAGGAGAAATCAGCACTGCCAGACTGCTACTTTACTGGTTGTATTCTTTATTGAATCTGTGCTTACTGTATTTTTTTGACCTGAGTTTGATATTGGGCCGAGCAAATTTGTGTTTTTGACCTGCAGTTAGTGGTGGGGACATTAGATGGAGTAGGAGTCGAGCAAGATAGAAGAGAGGAGATGGAGTTGGTTCAGAAACGAGGGAAGAGAGCTAGATGAGAAGCTTGCTTGATGGTGGTGGAAGAGAGCTAGATGAGAAGGTTGCTTGATGGTGGTGGAAGAGCAGAGATGTTAGGGATGATTGTGAAGGGTTATTAGAGGTAGATTGATAGTATCTTTGGCTTTGATGGTTTGTGTAAACAAAGAAATGTATTATGTTTTTTTTTTTAAATTATGATTAATGATTTTTGTTACAAATATTCAAAATAAGTAATACATTTTAAAAAATAAATTCAATTTGTAATTATATTTAAATAAATATTCGAATAATTAAAAATAATTTTAATAACATGAAATATTTGCTAACTTTGTATAACAAAATGTTATAGGTAAATTCAGATTAATGAGTATTAATAAAAATTATAACACGTTATTATAAATATTAAAAATTGCATAGGTAACAACGCTATCGTTATCATACACCAGATCCGCTATCAAAGGTGTCGGACCTATTATTACAGGCGCTGTGAGAGCGTTTTAGGGAACACTATTATATCGAATTCATAGCAGGTTTCGACCGCTATTAATACTCACATTTCTTGTATTGTGTTTTGGGTTAAGTTAAAAGAGAAAAATTGAAATGCTGATCAGTCCAGAGTTGACTAAACAACCATCAATAGGTTTATTCTGTCGTAACATCTTCTTTAAAAAAGTTGAAGTACAAAAAAATTATTTTCCTAATTTGAAGTCATTCTTTCATTTTTTGTTCATTTCTTTTTAAACTAATTTTAACCGCTTTATTTATTGTATTTTCCAAATAATTCGACATCATTTAGTATGGAAGTACAAAATATAGCATATCTGTTTTAAGTGTTTTATTACATCTTTTACATTCCTTTTTCAATCTTTCAAACTTCTTCATTAACTGTATTTACCATAATAATTCGACGTTATTTATTTACGTGTTAACCATACTAATATCACATGTACAAATGAAATTGTTCCATTAGTGACAAGACTTTAAACCAGTTAACAAAGAATTTTGTTTTGTTTACATAATCAATTAGACATTGGTATTCATCTACACATTCAGATACAAATTGATTTTTCGGGTATTGGTTTTCTTTTAGATTTTAAAATAAATTCAGTTCGGTATTACAAATTTTCACATGGATTCAAGTCGATTCTTTGGGGTCCGGATAGATTGTAGGAAACTAAAAATATCTAAATAAGATATATCTATGTATTTAAAATGTCATTAAATAATTTATAAGAGGATAAAAATTAATCCTGCATAGACGCGCAAATCAAGCTCTAGTTGTACGCTTATGATAGTTGGAGAAAACTAATTGAAGAAATTATTCTTTCTACTTAAAAGTATGACATTCTTTTTTTCTTCAATTTAAGATGATTTCTGGTTTTTGGGACGTAATTTCTTTCTGCTTTCAAGGAAAATAGAAACCTTATGTTAAGAGGAGATATTTCCATATTCAGTATATGGAAGGATATAACTTAATTCTCGACTACCAGGACTTATAAAAATGGTTCTTCAACTCTATAATAAATGATCGCCTACTGCGAACTGTGAATATATAGTTAGACTTAAAAGTTATGGTTCGATCAATAATAAACAAAACTTGATCCTATACTTATGTCTTTATTACTTGTTTTATGTTTCTGTAGTATCACGAAGAACCCTGCTTAAAATTATCTTAACAGTTTAGTGCTAGAACAGGGAGGGGGGGGGGGTAACCATGACTGTGTGACAATGATAGAATGTGAGCATATCGAGCTACCTTTGGCCAACATGGTAAACAATGAACTATTTTCCCACCTTGAAGGCATGCAGAAGCAAATCACTGAGACGAATCCTGTACATGAAGGTAGAAGTAACCCCCCCCCCCCTCCCACATAGACAAGCCTTTAATCATCTCAGAGATCCAAACTTTGAAAGATAGGATGGAAGAATACTTCAAACAGTTAGAGCAAAGCATACATAACCTATCACAGATTAAAGCCGAGAACCTAGTTATTCGAGAGGAAAACTCAGCCCGCACCACCGTAGTAAAAAAATGACGCAGGCTACAAACCCGCATTCAACCTATGCAGCCTTTAGATACCCCAGCTAACAAAGGCAACACAATCTGACAAGAACCACCCCTGAATGGAGAACGGACAGACACCAAGAGACTAAGCCAAGTGATTCCAATAGAAAATGAAGATGATTCTGATACAAATACAGAGATGGAGATAATGAAGCAGCCGTATCAAAGAATTAAAAAGACGGTTTACCTGGAAAAAATTTTCTTTAAGAAATTCAAAGTTGTATGGTCGCTTATAGAAGGACTTCATGGTGTTTCTCCCCCTTTTAGGAAAAGTGCAACAAATTCCTACTTGGATACCCCGTATTGGACAAGATCACCCTGATGGAGATGCCAAGAAACTCCTCCTTTTCAAACATGAGAACGTAGGACAGAACCATTGACCGAGATAATCATGTGGCTAAATACAAACAGCAGATTCATAATATACAATCCAGAAAAAAACTCCACGGAGCTACCATGTGAAAGGGTTTCAGCTCAACACCGACTGGACCCGCCCTTCAATGGTACATACAGTTTCCTAATGGGTCGATACACTCCTTCGCAGCCCTAACCAACCAGTTTGTAGAGAAATTTGTGAGAAGCAAGAATCTAGAAAAGACGACTGACTATCTTTACGAGATCATACAGCACGTAGGAAGGTAATGGCAGTGTCAACATCTTGAATATCTCCATCTCGAGACTGAAATTTGTCAACGTGAGGCAGATGGGCTCAGAAGTTAAGTGGCCTCAAAAGATGAAAGCACCAAAAATATTCCAGAATCCAGACTGATGGTATGAATTCCATAATGACGATGGTCACAAAATGGAAGACTGCATCTCACTGAAGATGGAAGTCAACGAGCTACTAAAGGAAGGATACCTTTAGTAGTTCCTCTCAATCACATGCAAGAATCTCCTTAACAATAGGGAGGGGAACAAACAACTGTCGAGAACTACTCATGCCTCACAACCTCAACATCATAGAGTAATCAACGTAATATTTGGTGGCTCCAAAGCAAGTGGCATCACACATGAAGCTGCCAATAAAATCACCAGAAACGCCAAGAATTATCAAGAAATTAGGAATGCAAACGCATGCTCATGGGAACTGATAAAATAATCTTCACAGAAAAAGAGCAGAAGTATTGTCTCCTAACCATTACGCCCTGGTCATGTCTCTCACGTTGGAAAATTATTTCACTACAAGAAAACACGTTTTTAGCGAGGAAAAAAATTCCTCGTAAATTTACGTCGAGTCTACGAGTATCTTCCGAGGAAAAAATAAATCAACGTAATTTCGTTGTAAAAGAACGACAAAAAATTTTCGTCGTAAAAAATATGTAATTTGACGTGGTTTTTACGAGGAAATAAGGTTTCGTCGTAAAGTAGACGTAAATTTAACAAGTACGTTACGACATAACGTATTATGTGGATTTAATGATGTAAACTCGAGTGTACCAACTTTTTAGTTGTAAACATGTTTTTTTTTCGGCTATCTTTCTATATTACCTCGTAAATTCCTAGTAAAATTTCACCTACCAATTTCGAAAACTTCCTATAACTACGTCCATTGTGTTTCATTTGAAAAACACATTAAAAACTAAAAACATGAAAGAAAAAAAAATATCGGGTGATGGAAATATTTTCGAGTTACGAAGGTGGATGTGTACGCACAGAGATGCTAACGGGAGAGTTACGAAAGAATATCTCGAAGGGCTGGAGACATTTATGCATCAAGCAGATTCTACACCTCTCGCCCAGAAAAGTGATAAGATGTTATGTCCTTATTGGAAATGCAACAATTCAAAATTGGCAACTCGTGAAAATGTATGGAAGCATTTAATAAATAGAGATTTCACGCCAAATTACTATATCTGGTTTCAACGTGGAGAAAGTTATAATTATGGGAATGAAGCTAGTAGTAGTAATTATCAAGATGAACCGGTTGATCATTTGCATAATGAACATAGTTACCATCAGGACGAGCAGATGGTAGATTATGATAGGATTCATTATATGGTAGCTGATACATTTGTAACTCATGATGAAGTTAAAGAACCTAACGTAGATGCAAAAAAGTTTTATGAAATGTTAGATGCTGCGAATCAGCCAATTTACAGTGGTTGAAGAGAAGATCTCTCTAAATTGTCGTTTGCTGCTAGAATGATGAATATTAAAACATATCACAATCTACCTGAAAGTTGAATGGATGCATGGGCAGACTTGTTTAAAGAGTATTTTTCGGAAGACAATGTGTCTGCTGAATCTTATCATGAGATTCAGAAACTGGTTTAGAGTCTTGGGTTGCCTTCGGAGATGATAGACGTTTGCATCGACAATTGCATGAACTACTGGGGAGATGATGAGAAGTTAGAAGAATGTCGATTCTGCAAGAAGCCACACTTTAAACCGCAAGGACGAGGACGTAATAGGGTACCGTACCAAAGGATGTGGTACCTACCAGTTACAGACATATTAAAAAGATTGTACCAATCTGAGCAGACTGCTGGAGGGATGAGATGGCATGCCAAGCATACTCAGACGGATGGTGAGATGACTCATCCATCAGATGCAAGAGAATGGAAACATTTTAACAAAGTACATCCACAATTCGCTAGCTATAGCCGAAATGTGTATCTTGGATTATGCACAGATGGATTTAGTTCATTTGGAATGTCAGGGAGACAATATTCATTGTGGCGATGTCTTTCTTACGCCATACAACCTGCCACCGGAGATGTGCATGCAATGGGAGTTTCTATTCTTGACCATATTAATACCTGGTTCGAACCATCCAAAAAGGTCTCAGGATGTTTTCCTACAACCACTGATAAAAGAGTTGAAAGATTTGTGGTCAACAGGGGTGAGGACGTATGACTGCTCAATGAAGACGAATTTTAAGATGCGAGCGATGCTTTTGTGGACCATAAGTTACTTTCCTGCCTATGGAATGTTGTCTGGATAGACTACACATGGGAGATAATCTTGTCCATATTGTAATGGAATGACATGCATTTCAACTGAGGAATGGTAGGAAGACAAGTTGGTTCGATTGTCACCGTCGATTTTTCCCCATTAACCATCCGTACCAAAGAAGCAAGAAATTGTTTAGGCACAAAAGTGTTGTGAGAGACACTCCTCCTCCATATTTAACTGGAGAACAAATTGAAGCGCAAATCGATTACTACGGAGCTCAAGAAACAGTCCGTCGTGGTGGTTATTGGTTTATTTCCGGTAATATGCATGATTTTTACGAAGTTCAACACAATTGGCACAAGAAGAGTACATTTTGGGAGTTGCCATATTGGAAGGATCTTCTTTTGCACCACAACCTCGATGTGATGCATATAGAAAAGAATTTTTTTGAGAACATCGTGAATACAAAATTGAATGTCCCAGGGAAGACAAAAGACATCAAAAGATCGAGGTTGGACTTGCCTGATATTTTCTCAAGAAGCGAGTTACATATAAAAAGAAATTGACAAGTTCCCGTTCCGCTATTCAGATTGTCTTCAGATCAAAAGTCGGTGTTGTTCAATTGGGTGGCATTAAAAGTTAAATTCCCCGATGGGTATGTTTCAAATCTCTCTAGATGTGTTGAAAAGGGTCAAAAGTTCTCCGGGATGAAGAGTCATGATTGTCATGTCTTTATGCAATGACTACTTCCCTTTGCCTTTGCCGAGCTACTTCCAACAAAAGTACATGAAGCACTTGCATGTAATATATTACGTATGCATTAATTTTTTATTACTTTATAATGTGTACAAATAAAAAATACGACTACAAATTTGTTTAATTGTTTTTGGAATATACAAGGCATTGTAGCATTTTTCAGGGATCTGACACACACACTCTTAACGAGGATGTCGGACAACAACTTCATGAGAACATTCCCAGCTTATTGTGCAACTTAGAAAAGATATTTTCTCTGGCATTTTTTGACGTCATGCAACATCTAGTTGTCCACCTCCCGCATGAGGCATTGCTTCGTGGACCTGTATATTACGGATGGATGTATCAGTATGAGCGGGCCATGAAATATTTGAAGGGAAAAGCCAAAAACTTTGCAAAAGTTGAAGGTTCTATAATTGCTGGAAGTTTGACGGAAGAAACATCTCACTTCACATCATACTACTTTTCACCCAAAGTACGTACTCGGAAAAGAGCTCCAAGAAGATATGATGATGGTGGTGTCGCGCCAACATATTCGGTTGATGGTGTTCCAGACATCTTTAGCCAAATTGGGCAAATGGGTGGAAAACTGAAAGAGGTTTGGTGGTCGAGTAATGAATACGCCCATAGTGCACACACTTATATTCTACTCAATTGCGAGGATCCATTGATGCGTTATTTCGAAAGGTAACATATATGGAAACTTCTAAACACATATATGTATAAAATATATAATTTTCAAAATGAGTAATTAATAGAAAATGTGATTTTACAGCCTATTTGTTACTCAAGTCGAAGAAACATTCCCAGGTATATCCACAAGTGAGGTAAACAGAAGAAAAAATCAACACTTTATTAAATGGTTGAAGAGTCGGGTATATATTCACCTTAGTATGATTAATTTTTTTTGGCATACATGATCTGTATTCACCGTTAGTATGATTAATTTCAACGTTCTCATTATTTTTGCAGGTTGATTATGACGATCCAGATTATCATGAATTAGTTCAAGGTCACCACATCACCGATGTATTTCACATGAGGCTTTACTTTTCATACATATGAGTATGGTAGGCACCGGGCGACCAAGTAATTATGAAATATGTGTGAAAGGCAAAACAGATTTCTACGGGATCTTGCAGGATATTATTGAAGTGGAATTCCCAGGATTATTGTTGCTGAATGCGTCCTCTTCAAATGTGACTGGTTCAACCCCGTCATCAACAGAGATGTTCGGTTTAAAAAATTTGGTGTAGTTGATGTCAATGGTGGACGGAGGTACAACAAATTCGAGCCTTTCATATTAGCTTCGCAAGCAGACCAAGTTAGATTCCTTCCATACCCTCGGATGAGAGAATCGGGAATAAATTGGTTAGCCGTTATCAAAGTTACACCTCGTGGACGAATAATCAGTGGAGAAGAACTACCTTTTGCAAGAAGAACACATCAATGAAGTCGAGGAACCTGAACAACAAATTGATGACATCCTTCTCATTGATCCGCATAGTCGTGAGTACGAAGATCTTCCCAACAATACCACGGACGATGCTGTTGAAGACGAGTTTAATGAAAATGATGATGTTTCTAGTGATGACGAAAATGTCAATGATGTATCCGAATGATGATGAAATTTTTTTCAGTCTTAATGCATGACTTTAGTTTGTTTAATCAAGAAAATTAACATTTTATAATTTGAGTTTGTGTAAGACGATGGGGTTTTTGGTTTGGAAAGAAGAGATTAAAATGTATAAGTTAAGGAACTTGGGGTTTGAGGTTTGGGGTTTTGGATATTAGGGATTTACATCATTTCCTCGTACAATCCTCGTGAAAAAAACACGGGCCTTGTTAATTATTCGTTAAAAGTATTCCGTCGTTAATTCCTCGTTAAGTTACGAGGACTTTACGATGAAATATAATTCCATATTTAAATCGAACCATCTCACTTCCTCATTTCGTAGTGATTTCCTCTCCTCCTCCTCGCAAGGTACTTCCTCTCTAGTTTAGCTTAGGTGGTTAGTTTAGGGAATTTGTAGTTAGTGTAGGGAATTTGTAGATAGGTTTATGGAATTTTTTGATAATATATGATGATTTTTAAAATGTTAATTAATAATTTACTTATATGTTTTCTTTTCAGATGGTTAATAATATTTTTTTTTCTACAGATGGTTAGAAAGAACAAGCTTACAGCTCATTACAGAGATATGTTTGGTGAGCTTGGTACTCGTACAGATGCATCATCTTCTTCAGCTCCCAGTTCTTCGGTTCTGGAGTATGTCCTCGACTCTCAGTCTTCTCAGAGAGTCTCCCACTCACCTCCTATCCGTGCACCACAGGTTCCTCAGTTTGATGCACCTCCTCCGATGCCCGCGCATCCTGATCATGTTCCAGAGGAGGCACCTCCTCAGATGGCAGCCGGGATTCATCCCGATTTGCAGGTACCGCCGTCTGCTCCCTTTGCTATGTACACTGTCGAGGATCTTCTTGCTTAGCCAGGCAGAGAAGGTTTACCAGTATTAGACCCCGACCGACCGGACGGAACTTTGTGGTACGTTACATTTTATTGTGAAATTATTTTATAACAATGATAAATAATTAATTTATATATTTAATTTGTTTTTTCAGCTTTGGGGTTGACGGTTCTGTCTCTCGGGACGTAACCGAGGTGATGAAAGGCTACTTCTCCGAGCCTTATCCAAACTGGAAAATGACGCCGCACCACGTCAGAAAGACGTGGTTCTAATTAATTATATAGTTTTTATTTTTTATTATTAAAACTCTTTATTATTTCTAAAGTGATTACTAATCTATATTTTTTTGTTACAGCAAAAATATCAGTGGTCCGTAGGAGTGCACGAGAGGGTGAAGAAAGTGTTTATCGGGAAGGCGAAAACTTGATTGTTAGACACGGTATCCAACTGGAAGGATGATTGGATTGTGAGGGGTTATGAGCGGGGAAAACCTGCTGAGCTCAGAAAGGATGTGTGGGATGGCCTCATCAGTTATTGGAAGCTGCCATTGTTGGGAAAAAATATTCTATGAAGAGATTACTCCAGCCTCCAGGGTCCTGCCTCGACTTCAGGTTCCTGCCTCCAGCTTCCAGGGTCCTGCCCCCAGGTTCTGACTTCCGGCTTCAAGGCCGAGTGATTTCTCCTGCCTTAGGATAAATGAAAATCTTTCTTAATATAAGGAAACCAGCTTAGACAAGAAGGAAACTCCCTAAATCCAAGGAAAAGAGGAAGTATCCCAATACATGCACCATCCTTAAGAATAATGGAACTATTCTATTATCTAAAGATATAATGAATATTTCAAAATCCTAAGAAAGATGCACGACCTCCACTATAAATATATGTTTCTAAACCTAAAGAGAGGAGGAGGAGATGTTCATCCTCAGAGCTCATCATCTCTACAGCCGCCTAGGCAAGGCTCCATGCCTAGAATACCATCTTTATCGAGATGCTTACAACCAACGAATCCCTGCGATTACTACCAACCAGATGAAGATATATGCTCACTGCAGCACGCCTCCAACTCTACATATTGGCTTAGGCCATGATCTCCTGCCCAGCAGCAGGAAGGCTCCATGCTCACTGAAGCATACCAAGACTCCATGCTCACTGTAGCTTATCGACGAGTCTACCACCTATTCCGGCCATGCGCTCTCTAGAACAGATGACTCTTATCAACTACAGAGCTATATGCTCCTTAGGCCACGTGCCCATTAGGCTACATGCCCACTAGGCTACGTGTCCATCTAGGCCACCCACCTCCTATGTACATGAACTATGAATGGCTTGATCCCCCACAGAAGGGTACGTAGGCAATCCCCACTGAAGGATGCAGCTATAAATCCAAACACCTTCCATAGTTCCGCTCATAGATACCCAAGGGCCGGCCTTGTTAGCCAGAACCCTCTACTGTAGATCAGGGGACACCCTAAGACTGACCCCTATAGTCGGAACCATCTACTACAGATCAAGAAGACCCTGCGATCTTCACTACTGACAGGCAGCTCCTGCCTCACGACCATTCTCTCTTGCTGCTACTAAGGCACTGATGACATATATTGGCCCATACCCATATGGAAGTATCCTAAGAGCAGGACCACTGGGTTCATCAACTACCAAAGCGGGATAATGCATTACGACGGCCTGACTACTTCTCCCTATCATTCCGTAGAGCTGAGCACGAATCGCTTGTACACAAAAATACCCTAACAGCCATCGTCCTTAAAGTCTCTAACAGTTTCTCCGCCTCCCGTCTGACGCAAGATGAGCACGGCAATGGGCCGATGCTTCACTTTACGGGTCAAAAACCCCACGCCGGTCTCCATTTGGATATGGTAAATATTTTAATTAATTAATTTTTTAAAAAAATATATTCTAACTTTCTTGAATGTTTTTGAGGCCAAAGAGATGGGAATTCTCCCTTCTCTTAAGGATCTTTACGAGAGGACCCATAAGAACAAGGCTGGGAAATTTGTAGATCCCAAGTCCGAGAAAATCTACAATGATGTGGTTGCTCGGATTGAAGACTGCCAAACCCAGCTGACCCAGCAGTCCCCCGATGGAATACTGGTCACATTGTCCAAAAATGAAGTGGATCAAATTTACAAGGATGTAATTATTTTTAAATTTTTTATTATTATTATTCATTTAATCTAATTTTTTATCACTAACATTAATCTTTTTTTTTAAAGGTTGTCGCTAAGAAAAAGGGACGTACGTTGGAGATTGGTTAAGTCAACGATGTTCCAAGAGCGACATCATCTTATGGTCAGAGGCGGGCTGATGAAGACGCTCAGCTGTGTTTCGAGTTGAACTCGACGCGGTCTGCCTTCACAGCTCATATGGATTCAGTCGAGGGTTTTCCGGAACTTATAACCGCTCAAAATCCTCAATGGGAGACCATGTTGGCGGAGACAAAGTCTCGTTCCAGAGCTACCCCGCACACAGGAGGATGAGGAAGCAGTAGAGAGGCGGAGCCGAGAATACTTCGAGGAGATGCAGCAGAACAACAACGACACTTAGGTTTTTTTTTTATTGTATTATAAATTTTAAACTTAAATATTTATAAATATTTTCGTATTGATTTTATAATTTAAAATTTTAATAATTTTTAAATAAATTTGATTATATTTTATTATTTAAGAAAATAAAGATTCGAAGCAAATTCGTTGCTAAGTTACGACACTGTAACGAGGTAATCTAAAAATATTTAACGGGGAATTTACTTAGAAATACTTACCGTCAACTTTACGAGGAAACGTTTACGTGTTATTTACGAGGAAGCACTTACGAGTATTTTACGTGGAAAAGTTTACGTGTATTTTACGAGGAAATTTAGCGTGTTCTTTACGTGGGAACCTTATGTGGCATTTACGACGAAATCTTTACCTTTACTTTACGACGAAATGTTTTCCTCGTAACTTCACGACGAATTTGCAAGTATGCGTTACGACGAACGTTTAACGACGAAGTGGGTTTCGTTGTTAATTCATCGTAAAGCCTATTTTACGACGAATTAACTACAAAATGCGTCCTCGGTAATCAGGTGTTTTCTTGTAGTGTTTGGTGAAGATGATATTAGTGGACAACACAAGCTCCATTAATATCATTTTGCCGGTCACCTACAATGATCTAGAACTGGAAAAAGACGCCCTAACCTTGAAAGTCACCACTTATATGGATGGTGTAACAGCGAAGTCAAACAAATAGTAAATGTTGTACATCTCGTTTACACAGAAGGAGTAAACATCTCTACAAAGTTCAGGGCAATCAACTCTGCTTCATCCTACAATATAGTAATGGACACCCCTGGATCTACCACATGGGAGTCGTACCTTTTATTATCCATCAGATAGTCAAATTTCCAACCCCTTGGGGCATCAAGAGAGATCAGGAAAAATCTTGCTAATGTTACCAAAAACCCTCAAAGGCAAGACCAAGGACTTAGTGAAGAGGATATTAGTGGCCAACACAAGCTCCATTATTATCATTTTCCTGGCCACCTACAACGATCTAGAACTGGAAAACGACGCCCTTATGATATACTATGGATTTTACCCATTTTTAGCCATGCTATATAAGTGTTTTTAGGATATATTTATTCTGTTTGGGAGTCTTTTTAGCATATTTACAGGTTCAGAAATGTTTTAGTGAAAACTGGTGATTTTGGGGTATTTTGGAGATAAAGTAAGAAGAAACTCGTAGTTTCCATCGAACCAGTTCAGACTCGACATTCAGAGTCAATATTGATCAACAGACATGATCTGTCGTCGATCGACAGTGAAGCGCACAAGGCCTGACTTGGTTCCCAGCCGACTTAAAGCCCAAGTCCCACATAATTACAGAAATACTCCTGGCCGAGTTTAGACCTAATATTTATGTGCTCTGCCATTGTCTTAGAAAATAGAGGCTATTCATACTTTCTTACTTTTCACAGCAAACATATTTAGGGTTTTTAGTAGTTTGGAGAAAAGATCCAAGACTCATTCAGAGCTTTGTATTGGAACACCAGTTTTGCTACTCTATTCTATTTTATGCTTTCTATTCAGATTATTATCATGTCTTGCTTGATCATGTCTGAGCAATTCACTTGTTAGATTTAGGGTTCATTAAAGGTTATGAGGGATTAGCCCAAACTATAGAACTGCTAAGGTGATAGAAATCCTTCAAGGAATTATTATTAACGCGTGTGTTCTAGAGTAGCTAACTAGAACCTTGAACTTAGGATTGTAGACAACTACATCAGTAGGTTCTGCACCATTATAGGTTCCGTTGAGCAAGGTTTGCTAGAGAAATGCAGCAGCTGATATAGTAAAGCTTTCCTAAGAGAACATCGATCGACGCTGTTATCATAGCATCGATTGACGTTCGATCCGTATCAAAACGCGATTGCTGAGGTACCAGACTTAGTCAATAAGATTGATTCTCAGTGAAAGCTGGAATACTTTCTCATAAGAATTCGAGTTCTAGGATTGATAACCTAAGCATTTTGTATCATATAATCCTGATGACCTGAAAACCCTAGTTCTAGCGCTTTCCCATAACTGCTTACAAACCTCAATTCAATCAACTAAACAACTGCCTTGTTCACCCTGCTTGTTTACTATTCTCATACTTTACCTAGCTTAACCACTGCTGATTAGGATCTATTCTGTACCCTAGCTCCTTGTTGATTCGATCCCTAAGTACTACAACTGAACCTCTTATTTCAGAGAGTAAAGTCACTCCTTAGGATAATTTGAGTGATATCAAATTTGGCGACGTTGCCGGGAGCTTTGATCGCCATTAGATCTTATCTAGTTTGATATAGTCTAGATTATTTTAATATTTCAATTCTCTCATAAAATTTTTCTTGTCTTTCAGGTGCATTCCCAGTAGTTCCAGAAGAAACAAGGAATAACCACTACTCTACTTAGATCATGCACGTTTGGAACGTTCAATCCGGAAAGAGAAACAAACCACATCGATCGACTACAACATCAGTTCATCGACCGATACTCGTGAGAAAAGGTCGACCGACACAATTCATCCATCGACCGACTTTCCTCAACAGACATTGATCGACACTAGTCACCGAACGCCGATTGACACTCAACCGCGAGACATGGTTGCCACTCTAGTTCTCATACATGACGAGAATGGAAACCTGCATGACCAGGATGGTCAGTTGCGTAATGTGATACTGATGCTGATACTGCTACAGCTGCTGCTCAAGCTGTAGATAAGGATGCTCGACCTAGAACCTTGGCTGATTACAACCGTCCAGATCAATTCTACGCCAACAGATCTGCTATTCGTCCTCCACCTATTCAGAGGAACAATTTCGAGCTGAAGTCCCAGTACTTTACACTCGTGGGACAGACACTCTACTGTGGTTTACCACACGCGTATCATATGGACCATCTGGAAAGGTTCGAGGATCTAGTTTCTGCCATTAAAGCTAATGAGTCCAGAGTATCTACTTTGCAAGCTCTTCAAGTACTCACTTGCTGGAGACGGTTCGCACTGGCTTAAGCAGTTACTACCAGTATCTCTTACATCCTGGACTGATATCAAGAATGTATTCTTGCGTAATTTCTTTGATGAGGCACGTGCAGAAGACTTGAGGAGCAGGATTGCTACATTAACACAGGAGCCTAAAGGATCATTCAGAAACTCCTGGATCAGATTCAACTCTTATCAGAGAGATTGTACACACCATGGGTTCAATTAAGTGCAGCTGCTCAGTATTTTCTTCAGAGGCATCATGCTGGCATATCAAATGGCTCTAGACACTGCTAGTGAAGAAAACTTCAACACTAGAAATCCATAAGAGAATATGAGACTCATTGAAACTTGGCATCTAGCAATAACATCAAGAACACTGACTTTAAGAGAAGAAATTCGGGCACTATCCTTGGAAAGGAGCAGATAGACGAAGTTAAGGCTAAGTTGGACAGAGTTTACAAGCTTCTCAAGAAGTAGGTTAGCTTTGCAGAGGATGTAGAAGGTGTAGACGTCGATTGTGACAAAGATATAGAGGAGGATGTGAATTTCATCAGTGGTACTGGCTTTCTGAATCAGAAGTCTGGAAATCAGAATGGAAACAAAAACTTCTATGGACAAAGGAGTAACTACAACTAGAGTTCATAGTACCAGAAACCCTACAACAACAGTAACAGAACTAATGGAAGTTCTTCCTACCAGAAGCCACCGCCACAAACTCAGGAGAGCAAGATAGAACCAATGCTTGATCCAGTTCTTGAGGGCCTGCAGAAGCTGACAGTGGATTTCAATGAGAATTAGACTTTTTCTACACCAACCTGAGCTCAAAGTTTGAAGCGCGCTTTGAATACAAATGTGAAGAAATTGGAGATGCAGGTGGTTCAGACAGGAGAAGCTGTTAAGAGAGAAGAAGCTTTAATCAAGGTAAAAGAAGATGAAGCTATGGAACACCACGGGAATGCAATCATGGATGACGATTTCTGGCAAGTGGTTAAGGAAGAGAAGCTTCAAGAGGGAGATTTCGAAGTTGAGAGCTCTATGAGTTTCGGCAGATCACACTGGTGTCGATCGACACCAAGGCACGAACATCGACCGATGGAGTCTAAGAAGCACCGACCGACCCATCCTGTCCAGCATCGGTTGACACCATCTATGGAGTCAGTTGCATCGTGCGAGACAGTGAGGATCATGACTCACGAGGAGTTTGGAGCTCGACACCCACATCTACCCAAACCCTACTGTGTACCAACGGTACACATCGATTGACACCATGAGCCAGTCATAGATCGATAAGAAGAGTTAGGCGACGAACGACAAGAGTTCTCCAGTACTGATCGACGACCACCTTTGACCTACCGAGTGAAAGTGCCTAAAATTGATGTAGCCAATTGAATGCACTCAGAAACCCATCTAAACCTTCAGAGATACCAATAGACAACATCAGTGAACAATCAGAAGATGCATTAGAGCCTATGCAAGTTGACCAGGCTACTGAAGATAGAACCTTGAGTAGAAGGAATGAAAAGGTTCCAAAGCATCTTAAGCGAGGAGATGGATAGCTTTACTAAAAGGATTCTAAGAATTCTCATGGATAAGCCATTAGAGGAGCCTTACTTTACCTACAGATTGTGAATGTTCTTCAGAGAGACCAAAGAGACTGAAAAGGACATTGAAAGAATGTTCCATCAAGTCAGAGAGAAGATGAAGCAGAGGATTACACTGAAGAAGAGGAGTGATCCTGGAAAGTTTGTAGTACCTTGCTTGATAGGAGGCATTGAGTACCCTTGTGCGCTCTGCGACACAGGTTCTTCAGTGTTGCAACCTGGATCAGCTTCAAATTCATGTTCTGGAAGCTAATGCAAGTCCCAGAAAGGCAATGGGCCATATCACAGCCTAATGGGATTATTGGAGAGCTTATCGGCCTTATTAATGAGGTATTGGACCGAGAGAAGACTATGGGTCTTGATGAGGCCTTAATAAAGAGAGGACTTACTTTGGACAAGCATGGACGCCTAGTATGAAACCTAATTGACCAGGAAATGGGCTGGACAAACCTGGATGGACAGGAAATGGAATGGGAAAACAAACATGATCGAGAACTAGACTGGTCAAACCGACATGGGCGAGAAATGAGTTGGAAATGGAAGATAAAGAACCCGAGCTGGAGATGGAACATTAGGAGTATCTTTATCAATAAAATGAGCTTCAGGAGGCAGTTGTTCAGACCAGGAACAAGATGGATCGAGCCCAAGCAAGAGTTGTTCGAAAAAGGCCTTTATCGGCCCAAAAAGTGGAAAGACAAGCCAGCTTGGAGTATGATTGGCCCAAGAAGATTAGGCACATCCAAGATGGTTTATTTTAAGTTTATTTGGGATTTTATTAAGTTTAAACTAATTAGGATTAAGTTGGGTTATATTAAAACCAATTAGCAATAGGATTAGGATATGATTTTCATTAAACCGATTTGGTTTTGGTTTAGGGTTTTTTTCTATCTTAGGATTTCGTTTTCTTCTTTGTTATTTATGTAGCCACGAGCCTCCATGTATCATTAACCATTGATTGAATAAACTTAAGCTTTGTTGGCTCAACAACCGTCTCCTTGGAGACTTTCATATCATTGTTCTTAGTGAAGAGCTTTTATCACAATAAGAAGAGTCATCTTCTGTGATCCATCCTAGACACCAAGCAGGGTGAACCTGTGTCTCAGGAGCAGCAAAAGATCTTTAGAACATCTCATAGTTCTAAGGAGAAGACCATCTCCATCACCTTTCATCCACCCACGCCAACTTCAAGTGATCCAGGGAGAGACAGCCATTCCAGGGCCGTACAATTCAGTCAGAATTATTCCTAAGGTAATGGCAGACCAGCTGAGTTTACAAGTGGAACCTTCAGAGGATTCTTTCACCATTGTGGATTGTTCTAAAAGGAATTCAGGAGGAATTGTCAGAAACCTTGAGGTGCAGATTAGTAATGCCCTAGTTCTAGTAGACTTCCATGTTCTGGACATCAAGCTGAATTGGAATTCTTCTCTACTACTTGGGAGAGCCTTCATGGCTACTGTAGAAGCAGTTTTCAACATGCATACCAACCAGTTGAGCCTGACACTCATAGATCGGAATGTCTACTATGATCCAGTGAGAGTTGTCATGTGACAGACGTCCTACATGGAGATTGGAGATGATCCAGTTTTATAGCAGTATGTTATTCAGATTCTGGAGCTGAACACAAATGGGATGGTGAAGCATCGATCGACACTCAAGTCAAGCCATCGTTCGACTGTCGCTTTGAAGCCACGATCGACAGAAACCTTGAAGGATTGATCGACAGTAATCCTGCAAATGAGATAGATGATTTTCTAGAAGGATCAATCGACAGTTGGGAGAATGACCACTACCATCCGAGTTTTGCGGTTGACACTGTGGAAACCGAAATTCGCACTGTCGATTTCCTTCGATTTAGGAAGGTTAGGAAAACCCTAATTTCCCAGAGATCCTGGATATCTGCTAAACCACATGCCAAGCATTCAAGAACACGAAAATAAACGGACGAAAAGTATGAGAATCAAAAAGAGAGCAAAGAAAATCTTATTCCGAATCTGCGTAAGAGTGTTACAACAAGGTAAGAGCCTTGGCTGCAAGAGCTGTCAGCGAGTTCCCTATTTCTAACAACTGAAGACTGTAAAAACCCTAATTGAATCGCAGCTCGATAACAAAAATGGAAAATTGCCTATTGCTCTACGTGCTAAGTTTTTTGCTGTGAGTTCAGATCCTTCTGTATCTTCAACCTTGACATCCTTATATACTCATCTTAAGGCGGTTTGCTCATTTCTTTTCTGGCCCTGGTTGAGTTTATCGCTTCGCGGAAATATTCCATTTGTCCCCAATCTTCCCGATTATCTTTGGAAAATTCACATTTATCCTCCGTACTTGACATTTATCTTCTCCTGCATAATAAAGATAAACCGTCATAACGATTGGGCCTGATTTCGCACAAAATCGAGAGTGGGCTTTTAGCCGTGTTCTGGACCTATTCAGGACGCTTTCCGACTTAAGCATTTTTTTGATGTTATCGAAATAGCGTGTTTTCAGAAATGACGTCGATTTACGAAAACTCGATTTTATCGTATATCGTATAGTGGAAGCAGTTCAAGGTGTTTAGTCAACTGTTGCCGTTTTACACGATTCATTTGAACTTCATAAACGAAAACAAGTTCTTGCGGTTTTTATTGTAAAGTTCCGATGGTGGCTCCGATATAGACGGAACAAGAAAGAGCTCGACCCCTCCGATGAGCCATTAATAAAAGTTGAATATCATAACTTCACAAGATGCAATGCCTATCAAAGCATCGGAGTTTATGGAGAAGATGATGATGATATTTTAAGTGAAATTTAAAAATATGACTAAATTATTTTAATGCGTAGTTGCATCCTCCAGTTAAATATTATGATGTTAAAAGAGGTTTGGAACCTTTTTATTTAACCTGTTTATTTATTAATTTTGCATATATAGTTTACTAATATTCATTTTATAGGAATAGTATGTTATTGTTTCTGAGTATTTTTCCGTGAGAGTTTCGTGTCGTGAATTGTGCAATGTTGGTTTGAGGTTGAACTACTTACGGCCTTGTCTTTCAAAATCATAGACAGCGGCAGCTCCAGAACCCTCTATCACTCGCCAAGATGGCGAGTTGGACCTCTTCTTCTTCTATTTTTTACCCAACTCGCCACCTTGGCGAGTTGGTCATGTTCCGAGCCCAACTTGCCATCTCCGCGAGTTGGAGGTGCTCCAACACGCCAAGGTGGCGGGTTGGTCTTGTTTACGGGTCCAACTCGCCAAGATGGTGAGTTGGTCTCGTCTTCGGGTCCAACTCGCCATTTTGGCGAGGTGGTTGCCTTGCCTGATTGATTCATTTGTTCAGTGAGTTTGTTTGTATGTTTGGATAGTCGAACTGTCATAATCGTCTCATTGTCCGAGGCTTAGAGTAGTCCCTCTCGAGATTTCTTATCTTCCAATTCCTTTTTGAAATCGAGTTAAGACTTGACTTAGGTTTCTCGCGTTCTTTGTATCTTTCTTTTTTAAAGGAAGTCATTTTTCGAGAAGTTTTTGACATTTGATTTCGTCGTGACCGATTTTGACCCAACAGTTAGCCCCCCAGCTCGTTAGAATTGTGATATTCTCTCGAGCGAGTTAGTATGCCAGGTAAGTTAGGCGGAATCTAAGGTCAGAAATTTTTGAAAGTAAATAATGGATTTTCTTATCTATAAGTATGTGCAGTAAGTTTTCAGTTTCTTTACTTGCTTACTTCCACAACGCTTTCTAAGATAGAAAATTCCTTTCTTTCTTCCCTCTCCTTGGCATAAAGAGAAATTTTTTTTTTTGAGACCATGTCTTCAAGAAGAAAATCTTTTTAGCAAGTTTCAACGCGATTGCTTTGTTTCCGGTGGTTCTAGCTCGCATTTTAGTGATGCCGTGCCGAAGGTAGAGTTCGAGATCCCTTCAGTCGATCCTGAGGAGGAAGAAGCATACTGGAAGGCAAATGGTGTGGTGAAATCTCCTAGGCCCAGGATATGGAATCCTCGTTCGTTCCGTGCCAATCCCGTGGAGGGTTGCCCAAGCAGGAGTTGTCCAAACGGTCTTGCTGCCATTCGGAGTTTCTGCCGAGTTCCCGAGTCAGTAGAGTTTTTCCTTCCCGAAGTCGGAGAAACTTCTGAATCGCAGCCCGAAGGATACTTTATATGCTTCGAAGTACACTTAATGCAATGCCATCTTTGGTTTCCCATCCCGGCAGTCACCGCGAAGCTTCAATGGTTTTAAGTTGTCGATAAGCCAGATTTACCCGTGCGGCTTACAGCACATCGTCAGGATTCTGGTGCTGAGTTACGAACTAGGTGTGACTCTCGATTTTAGCCATTTTGAAGCCCTGCTGAAACTTTGCGGAAATTCGACCATGGTTCATATAAAACTGTAACACCCGCATTTTCCAAAATAAAATAATAAATAAATTATTCTGAAATCTCCATTTATTACTCCGCATAAATCATCTCCATATTCCATAAATCCAATAAATAACCATAAAACCAATTAGTAGAATAAATCTCAAAAATAACAATAAAAAAATAAAAATCTAGTCTGGAAAAGCAAGAAATAAAACTCCCAAAATGCACCGATCCGATAGCTATCACTCCTGCTGGTCAGTCTCACCTCAAAGGGGAAGAAAATGGGGGTGAGCAACAGGGGAGTCGCTCCGTAAGGTATGGGATGCTAGATCCGCAAACCACTGACTAGTAAAACGAATCCCCACGATGGAAGTTTAACTCTAACATGAACAAACACGATGCCTACCGCATCACACAAAACAAACAATGCGCTGATGGTACATAGCTAGTCTACACACCCGCATTTCCCTCATACGGATATACGATAATATAATATGCGTCGCTATTTCAGACATCTCTGGACCCCCACACTCCACTACTATGAGTCGATATGCAAACGTCTTTGCACCCCGCACCACACAATATAAGTCGCTAGCTCAGACGTCTCTGGGCTCCCGTACTCATCCACTATGCGTCGCTAGCTTAGATGTCTGTGTGCCCCCTGCACTCTATACGTCACTAGCTCAGATTTCTCTGTGCCCCCGTACTCATATGCGTCGTTAGCCCAAATCTCTCTGGGCCCCAACACTCTCCACATAGTCCATATTATATAACTATATATATATATATATATATATATATTAATCATCACTTAACATCAAGCAATCCAAACAACAGTTGAATCCTCTATACCAATAATTCCGGTTAACATTCAATATTCTAATTACCACACAAGACTCAATTCAAACAGACTGATCATGCTTCGAAACTAAACTAACATAGGAAGAATTCTACACAATCACGGGATTAACGGAATAGCCCTCACCTTAGCAACTGCTTGGAATGAACAACGGAAGATGGTCAAAGAGGTCAACTGCAAGACGAGAATCAACGGTTTAGGCTCAGACCTCAGGAAATATAGTTTCCAAAAATGGAAACTTTCCTAAAATAAAAACTTTCCTAAAATAGAAACTTCCTAAAAAGGCAGCTTTTTCTAATCCCTTAGGCAAAGCTTTTCTAGCTTCTTTGACAACTAATCCCTTAGGCAAAGCAAGCTAAAAGCATAGATGAGTTGGTTCAGGCATTTCATAGAACACCTTCCGGGCATGAAAGGCCTATGGCTCTATGTTTGAGAGGCCAACCCAAATATAGCATTAAGAACACCAAATCAATGCAAGGAAAGGATAGATCTAACACTAAGCACCTTGGATTTACACTTAAACACTCTCAATCACCCTAACCCATGGATCTTAAATAGATCTACTCACTAATCCACATACTTATTCTTAAATCCATGAGAGATTCAAGCTTAAACATGTAGAGAAAGAAAAGAGATGAAATCAAACAATCAAGAACACAAGCTGAGATGATGAATCAAAGATGAAGCTTTACTCAAAGGGTTTGTGTTCTTAGATAAAAAATAACAGAAGTCCCAAAGTAGGGATAACAAGGGTACTTATAGTTAGGCTTAAAATCCCTAGAAACATAAAACAAGATTACTAAAAAGTCCTTGAGCTAAATGGGTCTAAACCAATGGGAATGGAGCATAAAATTCGGTCAGGGGTGAACCAACACCATCCAACCCGGTCCAGGTTACTCGGCCATCCATCTGGCCGCGTCCCTTGCTCCGTCCGGGTTCACCAAGCCGGCCGTCTCACCCCGGTCCTCAGCATCCTCTTCACGACCGGGTGCTCCTAGCCGGACAGGCCACCTGGTCGTCCCTCGGTCTGGCCGCGTCTTGATCTCCCGTCCGGGTGCTCTTACCCGGACGCGTCTCCCCGGTCCGTCCGTCGGCTTCTCATCGTCCGGGTGCTCCTACCCAGACTGGCCGCCCCGGACTGGTCTGCTCCGGGTTCCTCCTGACCGGGTGTCCCTACCCGGACGTGTATACCCGGCCGTCCGTCTCTTCTCCCGTCCGGTTGCTCGTGTCCGGATGCATCAACCCGGTCATCCGGACGTGCTGATCCAATCTGATCCGACCGGGTATGTGTACCCGGTCTAGGCTACCCGGTTGTGGGAACCGAAATTCACACCGTCAATTTCTGATAAAGACTTGTGGAGGAAAACCAAGTTAACCCGATCTTCCTTGAAGGTCCCGGATATCTGCTGGGCCGCACACGACACAATCAATAAAAATAGAAGTTGCGAAAATAGAAATCGTAAAAGATGAGCGGAAGAAAGATCTTATTTCTGAATTCGCGTTTTGAGCGTGAACAACAGGTTAGAAGTAAACTACAAGAGCTGTCGCTAGTCCGGTCGCCTAAGTCTATCCTAGTTGAGTCGCAGCTCGCTAGTGAAAACAGAAAAGAATGCTTAAATCGCTCTAAGTGCTAAGTGCTCGAAAATTTGTGATCTCGTTTGCTTCTTGCTCAAAGCTCTCCTTATATACTCCTCCTATGACGGTCTATCTTCTCGCGGGCTGAGTTGGGCTTTTTCCATTTTCGTCCATCTTTGTGTTTATCGGGAAACTTGACATTTATCTTCGGAAATCTTGACATTTATCTTCTGGAAACTTGACATTTATCTCTTATGTGAGGATAAGGATAAACCGTCATAGTTATCCTTCCTTTTCGGAAAATCGTACGTGGACCGTTTAGGCGTTTTTACGGTTTTTCGAAAGGACCGTCTTTGAAGGTCTCGGTGTTTCCGAAGGAACCTCAATTCCTTGTTTAGTCGAGGAAGTGGTGTTCTAGAGTAACCGTGATCATGCCAAACTTGCGTAGATTGATCCGAACAAGCTAAGATGGGATCGAACCGGACACGATAGGAACAAGACCGGGACGAGGGCCGTGGACCGACGCCAGGCCGACCCGTGCGACGGGTGCCGCCGGCGCCAGGCCGGGTGCCGCCGGCGCCAGGCCGGCCCGCGTGACGGGTGCCGCCGGCGCCAGGCCGGGTGCCGCCGGCGCCAGGCCGACCCGTGCGACGGGTGCCGCCGGCGCCAGGCCAACCCGCGTCCCGCGTGCCGCCGGCGCCAGGCCGGGTGCCGCCGGCGCCAGGCCGGCCCGCGTCCCGGGTGCCGCCGGCGCCAGGCCGGCCCGCGTCCCGGGTGCCGCCGGCGCCAGGCCGGGTGCCGCCGGCGCCAGGGCCAGCCCGCGTCCCGCGTGCCGCCGGCGCCAGGCCGGGTGCCGCCGGCGCCAGGCCAGCCCGCGTCCCGCGTGCCGCCGGCGCCAGGCCGGGGGTGCCGCCGGCGCCAGGCCAGCCCGCGTCCCGCGTGCCGCCGGCGCCAGGCCGGGGTGCCGCCGGCGCCAGGCCAGCCCGCGTCCCGCGTGCCGCCGGCGCCAGGCCGGGGTGCCGCCGGCGCCAGCCCGCGTCCCGCGTGCTGCTGGTGCCAGGCCGTCTTGCCGTCTGTTGGTTCGTTCGATCTTTCCTTCGTCAGTCGTTTGCGGGAAATCTCTCGAGTTTTGGGAGGGTCTCTAGTCGTAGATCTCGAGATAATTGTTCCAACGAGATTCTGCGAGTATCGGGATTTTGAGATGGACTTAGATCTTCAGACTTTCCGTCTTCGAGGATGAGAGCAATGTGGCTCCGAGTTTTTAGATATGTTTAAAGATGAATCTTTAAAACAATCGGGAAGGTTTTACGGAAGACTCATTGTAGATCTCGGATAATCCAGACATGGATTTCAAGGGACCAGGATGCTGTCATTGCCCGAGATCGCGAGACGATCGCATTGATGGGCGCCAGGACCCTCGCCGTTGGCGCCAGATGGGAGTGGACGAGCCTTTCGTGAGTTTTATCGAGCGACGACCCGTTTCTTGGATTTGATCGTCGCTTGGCTTTTCTTTCGAGGACTTTCGGGTGACGATTTCGTCATTGACCGATTTTGACCCCAACAGTTAGCCCCCCAGCTAGCTAGGAACCGTAGAGCCTGTCGGGTCCTAGCTTGCGGTATAGCCGTGTGGAAAAGTGTTGAGATGTAATCGTCTGCCGAAAATCGGGGTAAATAGTGATTTTACCTCCTTTATATGGAGTAAGAAATCTCTTTCTTACTTCATCACAAGGTTTTTACTCTCTCTCTCAAGAATCCTTTCTCTCTCTTTAAGAACAATGTCTTCAAGATCCTCAAAGAGAAACTCTTCTTCCCATTCATCCTCGGATGACTCTCCTGCTCATGTATCGGTAAAGCAGGAGGAGTCGGTCGAGGAGGAAAAGAGGAATGCGTATTACCGAGCCCTTGTAGGTTCGCCCCCTATACTGCCAGAGATCCCTGTTCCGAAGAGGCCTCTGAGGCAGCCTGGTGCTCCTTTTGCGCCGAGCTCGGTTTCTCGTAAATATCTCAAGGTTCTTCGAGATTTTTACCAGGTTCCTGAAGGAGTCAAATTTCGGATTCCCGTTGGTAACGAGAGTGCAAGGAATCCTCCGCAAGATTTCTTTACATGTTACGAAGCTTTCTTTACGTACTGCCGTATGTGGTTCCCAATTCCTGGTGCCATTGTTCGTGCGCTTCACCGCTTCGAACTTTCGATCAGCCAACTCAGCGTTCCTGCCTTGGAGAGTTGGCTTGGCGTACTAATTGCTAGCTACGAACTCGGGATTGATCTTGGTCCCGATGATTTTGAAGGTCTTTGGGGTACTCGGCCGACGGGGAGTGATGGTTACTATTCCATGCTGCCTAAGAAGGATATGGCCGTGATTCAGGGGACTACTTCGAATCCCAAATCGTGGCAGGAGCGTTTTTTCTTTGTTCAAATAGATGGCGAGTCTGTCGAGGAGAGCTGCCTCCATCTATTTCCGCGGGCATGGAATTTTAACCGAGGTAATATGACGAAAATTCTGTTATCTATCTCACTTTTTCGGAAGTGCGTGTCTTTGACAAAATTTTCGTTTTGTAGGGAACAACCCTACCGCGCATTTGCCTGGTAATGTTTTCGTCAAGAGAGATCTTCTTCGTCAAAGGCCGTTTTTCTGGAAATCCTTCACCCTCGAACGAATCCGAGATGCGGTTAACCTTTATCGGTCCCGGGGTTCTGTTCCGTCGTACGACGCCGATCCCGTTACCGTGGTTCCTTCTCGGAGGCGCAGACAGAGGTCTCGTAAGGGGAAGGAAATCGACGATGGGGAAGGCTCGGAAAACCCTTCACCGTTGGGAGAAAAACCTAGTTTTGTTACAACGGAAAAAGATGGAGCCAGCGGTTTTCCACCTATCAACTTCTTTGATGGCCTTCCTCCGGAGTTTACTACTGATGAGTCGCTGGAGGATGAGGAGAAACAACGGGTTTTTGCCGAGGGCTCCCAACGTGTCAACGAGGTTTGGCCCTTCGAACTTCTTTAACCTTGCGTTTGAATCCGTATATGAGCATGCTTGCTGATCTTGAGTTTCATGCAGGGACTAAGAGTGTTTAGCGAGGCGCTTGACTCGAGTTTCCGCAAATCCAGGATTGCTAACTTCAAGACCACAGAAGCGGAGCGAGAGCTTTTCCGGTTCCGTCAAGAGGTGAAGGCACAGAACGCGAAGCAAGCTGAGCTTCACGCTCGGGCTCTCGTACGGGCGGAAAGGAGAGGAAGAAGGATGGTCGCAGCGGAGGTGGCAAGACGGGCGGAATCGTTTGCCGCTGAGTTTCAATGCTTTAAAGAAGCTCAGGAGTTTGTTGGTGATTTCCGCGAGTGCCGAGGTTCGGTCGTAAATCTTTACAAGTCTCAGAACCCAGATTTCTCTTTCGATTCCGAGATCGCTGAAATGAAGGATTTCATGGCCGAGTGTGCTCATGCTGAGTCCTTGGTTCCTCCGGTAGAAGAAAGAGTCCGGAGACTATGGGAACCAATCGAGGTTTCCGAGGATACGGTGGAGGTCGGAGCTGATGAGAATACCGAGAATGGTGGGAATGCTCGAGGTGTGAATGAAGAAGTGGACCAGCCTGCTAGTTCATTTGGGATTTCTGCATCCGGATTTCTCAACGTTGACTTCCTTTTGTGAATTGAATTTTCTGGCCGTATGTGGCCGTTTTTAGTAATTTTATCCTGCGACCGTTGGAGGTTGCATTCTTATGTTTTCGGGACTGGCCGTTGGTGGCTTTGAATCCCGCCGTCTTTTGCGGTTTTATGAATATGAAAATTTGCGAGATTTCGTCTTTTGTTTCGATTTATACTTTCGTCAAGTGTAGAGGGAAGGATGCGAGTAGTCACTTCGTATCCTAACTCTTTTTTTGTCGCTTGGTCCGTATGCTACTTTTTAGCGAGCGTTTTTAGGTGTAAGCGATAAGAGACATGTTTTGGGATCTCGTATACGATACTATGTCTGTGAGATGTCAAGATCCAGCAAGACTGGGTTTAGGGCAAGACCTAGGTTTACTCTCAGCTTTGAGGCTGTGCGATGACTGATCGGCTTCCGTTTTGCCTGTTAGTGATTTCTTCCTGATTCTTTTCGTTTAAAGTCCGCGACTAGTCGCCGGCTTATATGACTTGTGTTAAAAGAATCGAGCTATCTTCGGAATATATCCGAGACGCTAAACCAAAATTTTGGGTTTCTTGTATAGCGCGCTATGATATCCTTGTCGGATGTAAGAGGACCTTTGTAGGTCTGACTACGATTTTGTATTGAGTGAAACGTTTCTTATGAGCGTCCGTCGGGGCCAATCGACGGGCGTGAGTTTATTTTTAAGTCGCTGGTGGACTGTCTTTTGCGGATAATACGAGTTTAGTTATCTTTTTAAGAAGTTGCGACGTCTCGCGTTTCTTTTGAAGATATGATTTTCGTTTTTCCGAAGCGTTGATGCGTTTAAGTAAGTATAAAAGATAGAAAGAATTTTATTAAAAAATTTCGAGAAGTTTAAAGTACATATGCGGATTCTCGCGTTTTTTGTGGGAGTATAGGAGTATACGCACCCAGTCCCCCCCCTTTTTGGTGAGGGGGATAGCTGAACTCGTCGGGTTTCGACGAGCTGCCTACGTACCTCTTTCGAGGATCAAGCCATCTCGTAGTTCTGATGGTTGCTGCGGACGTTTTTACTCCCCGTGCGTCGCCGTTCCGATCGTGCTGGTCGGATCAGTGGTGTGTGCGGGGGTCGAGCTGTCCGGTCCTACGGCGGTGGATTCAGAGGCTTTGTCGTCTTCTTGAATCGTTGCCTGTTCGGACGATTTTGGATCATCTTTCCTCGAGTCTTCGGGAATGTTGTGTGATTCCTTTGCTCGTTTCGGGTTGGCCGCAGGGGCGTTCCGATCTTTTCGCAGTTTAAACTCGGCTAGGTAACAGAGTCTCGACTGTTTCTGACTACCCCAGATGGCTGCGGTTCCGGTCGGAGTCGGGAACTTGATACCTAGGTGATATGTGGACGGTACTGCCTTCATGGAGTTGATCCAAGGGGTTCCCATGATGGCGTTGTAGATGGCCGGGTTGTCGACTACTGCAAACTCGACGATCTTTGTAACTTCCTTTGCCATGACTGGGAGTTTTATTTTTCCGAGGGTCATGGTAGTGACGCCCGAAAACCCCGTCAAAGGTTTTGGCTCAGGGATGACTTCCCCAAGTGGGATCTTCATCCTGTATAGGGTGTCGCGGAAGATGACGTTGACCGTGCTTCCAGTATCGACGAGAATGCGGCCGACTTCGAGATCCTGGATGACCAGGTCGATTACCAAAGGGTCGCAGTGAGGTTTGTCGATTCCGACGGTCTCGTGTTCCTCGAAAGCGATCGTGTGGTTAGGAACATCGCTGTCCGGGAACCAGTTGGAACTGGTCTCGGCTTTTCGCCCGTAGGCTTTTATCGACGAGACAGAGTCCTGGTAGAACTGTGATCCTCCGATGATCATGTTTACCCTCTGGCGACTGCTGTTGTTTCCTTGGTCGTCCTGTCTTCTTCCGCGCTTTCCCCCTGATTGGTTTTCGGTCGCGCGGTCTTCGGAGGTAGTTTTGTTAGTCTTTGGGCGGTCGGAATCCAGGAGCAAGTCCTTTATACTCTTGACTTTTGATAGTTCGCCGGTGAGGAGTTTTGCGGCGAGCCGGGCGCCGAGAACCTTGCAGTTCGCAGTGGAGTGGCCTCTGGTCTCGTGGAACTCGCAGTAGGAGTTATCCTTGTACTGGTTCCTGGTCCAGGTGTTTCCGGAGGTTTTGCCCTGCTCCGAGTTGATGGCGTAGTTATGCTCGCCTTGGACGTCTTCCCCTTCGTGATGGACGTATTTGTCGTTACGAGAGGGTTTCTTCTTGGACGCGGTTTTCTGCGGTCCGTGCTTCTGCGATAGAAGCTTCATCTCTTCTTCCATGATGATGAAGTCTGTTGCCTTGTGGAGAGTATCCTGGATTGTCCGCGGCTTTTCCAGTAGTATCCACTTTCGGAACTTCGACTTGTACCAGAGAGTTTTTCTTAGGGCGTCGATTGCGACATTGTCGCTGATGCCCGTTACTCTGGCCATCACCAGTTTGAACCTTCGCATGAAGTCGCGGAGTGACTCGTCTTCCTTCTGAGCTAGACTCCATAGATCCACGTCGGACGTTTCTCTATCCATGAACATGGAGTACTGTTTGAGAAACGCCGAGGCCAGTTGGCGGAAGCTTCCGATGGAGTTCCTTTTGAGCCGGGAGAACCACTCGAGCGCAGCACCCTTGAGGTGCTCGACGAAGAGAAGACAATGACCTGCGTCCCGTTCGCGCTCCGGGAGTTTGCACCTACCCATTGCGATCTGGAAGGACTGCAGGTGCGACTTAGGATCCGTCGTACCGTCATAGATCGGGATTTTGATCTTCCCTGGGTCTGAGATGCGTGTTTCCGTGATCCGAGTGGTGAACGGTGTTTTCCGTGCTTCCTCGAGAAGTCTATCGATCTCGGGGGCGGAACTGGTCGCCTGATGGATCTGCGATTTTACCGCTTTCACTTCAGCCACGGTCTTTTTGAGAGATTCACGGAGATCATGGATCTCGCTATTGCCGCCGGCGTTCCTCCGAACCTGTCGACGCTGGTCGCGATAGATCCGAGTTTGATCTTCCGCGAGTTCTTCCTGCTCCATCCAGTAGAGTTCTTCTTCCTCTTCTGTCATGGGCCTATCGAAGGATACCGTCTGCCGAGCGGACTGGCTTCGGGTTCTCCTGGGGTGGATGTCAGCGTCTTCATCGGAAGGATCCGATCGATCGCTGACATCTAGATCGATGCGCTCGACGTCGCTTTCCTTGTTTCCCGCAGCCGGGAGTGGAAGGTCCTGCGAGGTCGTTTGCTGTCCTCTCGGAGCCGTTTCCTCGGGAGTGGGCTCTTTCGGGGCATCTTTCTCTCGTGCTTCGGGAGATCCGAAGTCGAGTCTCCTGCCGCGGCGTGCCTTGGTGG
The DNA here is from genome assembly GCA_018703725.1 of Brassica juncea. Taxonomy (NCBI): domain Eukaryota; kingdom Viridiplantae; phylum Streptophyta; class Magnoliopsida; order Brassicales; family Brassicaceae; genus Brassica; species Brassica juncea. The sequence goes on from CM031935.1 coordinate 23,024,146, forward strand.
ATCCGCGCGGCAACTTGCTCCTCGCAGTTAAGGTATCGACCTGTTTTGCGAGCGAGGTTATCAGCTTGTCCTGTTGTTCTGCCCGCGCCTGGGCGGAAGTAAACAGTTCCTTCATCTGTTTGAGCGCCTCAGTGTTTGCATCAGCAGTGACTGTGGACGCGTCTCCGGCTGGAGTCTTCTCAGCGTTGGCGTCGACGGGTGTGCCGTCTAGCGCTGGCTGATCCTTGGTGGCGTCGGCTGACATGATCGAGCGTGTGCAGTTGCGAGATAGATAGATCCGTAACCCCCCCTCCTTCTAGCGCCAAACTGTGGGAACCGAAATTCACACCGTCAATTTCTGATAAAGACTTGTGGAGGAAAACCAAGTTAACCCGATCTTCCTTGAAGGTCCCGGATATCTGATGGGCCGCACACGACACAATCAATAAAAATAGAAGTTGCGAAAATAGAAATCGTAAAAGATGAGCGGAAGAAAGATCTTATTTCTGAATTCGCGTTTTGAGCGTGAACAACAGGTTAGAAGTAAACTACAAGAGCTGTCGCTAGTCCGGTCGCCTAAGTCTATCCTAGTTGAGTCGCAGCTCGCTAGTGAAAACAGAAAAGAATGCTTAAATCGCTCTAAGTGCTAAGTGCTCGAAAATTTGTGATCTCGTTTGCTTCTTGCTCAAAGCTCTCCTTATATACTCCTCCTATGACGGTCTATCTTCTCGCGGGCTGAGTTGGGCTTTTTCCATTTTCGTCCATCTTTGTGTTTATCGGGAAACTTGACATTTATCTTCGGAAATCTTGACATTTATCTTCTGGAAACTTGACATTTATCTCTTATGTGAGGATAAGGATAAACCGTCATAGTTATCCTTCCTTTTCGGAAAATCGTACGTGGACCGTTTAGGCGTTTTTACGGTTTTTCGAAAGGACCGTCTTTGAAGGTCTCGGTGTTTCCGAAGGAACCTCAATTCCTTGTTTAGTCGAGGAAGTGGTGTTCTAGAGTAACCGTGATCATGCCAAACTTGCGTAGATTGATCCGAACAAGCTAAGATGGGATCGAACCGGACACGATAGGAACAAGACCGGGACGAGGGCCGTGGACCGACGCCAGGCCGACCCGTGCGACGGGTGCCGCCGGCGCCAGGCCGGGTGCCGCCGGCGCCAGGCCGGCCCGCGTGACGGGTGCCGCCGGCGCCAGGCCGGGTGCCGCCGGCGCCAGGCCGACCCGTGCGACGGGTGCCGCCGGCGCCAGGCCAACCCGCGTCCCGCGTGCCGCCGGCGCCAGGCCGGGTGCCGCCGGCGCCAGGCCGGCCCGCGTCCCGGGTGCCGCCGGCGCCAGGCCGGCCCGCGTCCCGGGTGCCGCCGGCGCCAGGCCGGGTGCCGCCGGCGCCAGGCCAGCCCGCGTCCCGCGTGCCGCCGGCGCCAGGCCGGGGTGCCGCCGGCGCCAGGCCAGCCCGCGTCCCGCGTGCCGCCGGCGCCAGGCCGGGGTGCCGCCGGCGCCAGGCCAGCCCGCGTCCCGCGTGCCGCCGGCGCCAGGCCGGGGTGCCGCCGGCGCCAGCCCGCGTCCCGCGTGCTGCTGGTGCCAGGCCGTCTTGCCGTCTGTTGGTTCGTTCGATCTTTCCTTCGTCAGTCGTTTGCGGGAAATCTCTCGAGTTTTGGGAGGGTCTCTAGTCGTAGATCTCGAGATAATTGTTCCAACGAGATTCTGCGAGTATCGGGATTTTGAGATGGACTTAGATCTTCAGACTTTCCGTCTTCGAGGATGAGAGCAATGTGGCTCCGAGTTTTTAGATATGTTTAAAGATGAATCTTTAAAACAATCGGGAAGGTTTTACGGAAGACTCATTGTAGATCTCGGATAATCCAGACATGGATTTCAAGGGACCAGGATGCTGTCATTGCCCGAGATCGCGAGACGATCGCATTGATGGGCGCCAGGACCCTCGCCGTTGGCGCCAGATGGGAGTGGACGAGCCTTTCGTGAGTTTTATCGAGCGACGACCCGTTTCTTGGATTTGATCGTCGCTTGGCTTTTCTTTCGAGGACTTTCGGGTGACGATTTCGTCATTGACCGATTTTGACCCCAACACCGGTCCAACTCTCATCTCTTGATTTCACTTCTCTTCTTATGGCCAATCTTGATTCTTCACTTCTTTTTGGGTCATAAGGTTCCCAAACACCTCAAATCTCACCAAAGCACACTCCAACACCTGATAAGGACAAATGAATGCAAAATGATCCTAGACATGCCTAAACCTTAGCCTACAACTCAAAGAATGCAATAAAAAGATGGCTAAATATATGAAAATATGCAAGACATCAACTCCCCCACACTAGTCCTTTACTTGTCCACAAGTAAACTAGTAAGGACTAAGGAGGAGAGGTTTGAAGGAGTGTTGGGGTCAAAAACGGTTATCTCGAAATCTACGGCTAAAGATCCTTCCAAGCTCAAAGATTTCCCGCACGAACGGCCAACGGAGGAAAGATCAGACAACGGAGAACCCACGGGCGGCAGAGATCCCCTGGCGCCGGCGGCAAGCGTCCCGCAAGCCGGCCTGGCGCCGGCGGCAGGCGTCCCGCAAGCCGGCCTGGCGCCGACGGCAAGCCAGCCTGGCGCCGACGGCAAGCCAGCCTGGCGCCGGCGGCAGACGTTACGCAAGCCGGCCTGGCGCCGACGGCAAGCCTGCCTGGCACCGGCGGCAAGCCTGCCTGGCGCCGGCGGCAGGCATCCCGCAAGCCGGCCTGGCGCCGGCGGCAAGCCTGCCTGGCGCCGGTCGAGGGCCCTCGTCCTGGTCTCGGTCCCATCTTGCTCGGTCTGATCCCATCTTGGCTTGTTGGATCAATCCTCGTGAGTTTGGTACGATCACAGCTACAGAATAGACATCTTTCGATTCGACTCGATTGGAATCGTCCTCGATGTTTTACGACAAAAACTAGAAGGATTGGATTTCTCGTAGAAGATATCGTATAAAACCAGGTCGATTAACTTGAACATCGATCCTTTAGGCTATACGGTTTATTTTACGAGAAAGATAGTCTTTCCGAGAAATCGTATAAAACGTTTAACTACTTAAGACAAGTCCACGGACTTACTTACGATTTTAGGAATTCAGGCCCAATCATGCTATGACAGTTTGTCCGATATCCCGAACATCGGATAAACATCAAGTCACCGAAAACTCGAGGATAATTACGAAGATCGACGAAAATGGAATACTTCCTGAAGAGATAAGCTTGGGCCCAAAGGCGAGGTCCATCATCCTAAGGCAAACCGACCTTGGAGTGGATATATAAGGAGAGCAAGAGCAGAAGAGGAGGGGATCCGAAAATTAGACTTAGAGCATCCTGCGAGCTTAGAAGAATTAGGGTTTAGGTGGTTAGACTAGCGGAGCAAGGCTTAGGACGTTTGGCTGCCTGCGACTCTATCTTTTTCTTTAATCGCAAATCTCTCTGTCTTTCGGAAAATCCTTGTACTCGTATCTTTCATCTAATAAAATGCCTTCGGGCAAATATTACAATTCTCACTTTTTGTCTTCTGTTAACTTTCTCGATTTTGTGTGGCAACGCAGAGAATCCGGACCTTCAAGGAAAGTCGGGTTTACTTGGCTTTCTTCCACAATCTTATTTATCGGAAATTGACGGTGTGAATTTCGGTTCCCACAGTTTGGCGCTAGAAGGAGGGGGAGACGGATTCTCTAATTCGAAAACCACCAATCGATCGAAGTTCAGTATGGCTACTTCGTCAGTCCGAAACATCGTATCCTTCGAGGATCGAGCAACGGCCAGTATGGCCAAACCTCACAACAATCTCCTCGTAATAGAGCTCACGATCCAGGATATTGACGTAGCAAGGGTATTAGTCGACACCGGATGCTCGGCTAATATTATCTATAAAAGCACCCTCGAGAGGATGGGCGTCGATCTAAGCATCTTGACAGATGACCCCAGCCCAGTATTCAGACTCTCGGGAGAAGTTATGACCCTCGGTTCGACTAACCTCTCAGTCAGAGCCGGGAGCGTCGCCAAAAACGCGGAATTCCTGGTGATCAATGGTCCAACATCATACAACGCGATAGTTGGAACTCCCTGGCTGAATTCCATGAGAGCGATCCCATCAACATTCCACCTATGCCTCAAGTTCCCGACGCCTTTCGGGGTCGAAACAATACATGGTAGTCACGGAGCAGCGCAGATCTACCTCGCTACCGAACTAAAACGGAAAAATTCCAAAATCGAGACCTCTCGGAAAAAGCAAACGATTCACGACTCGCCGGAAACCTTCTGACAGTCCCAAAGAGCTGAGGCCCTGGAAGGGAAGCGTGAACCAACCTGCGAACCGGTGGTCTCAATTCGCCTCGACGATTCCTTCCCGGAACGGTGCTTCGAAATCGGAGCTAACCTCCGCGAACCAATAAAAGCAGAGTTCATCGCATGCCTCAAAAAGAACCTCAGTACGTTCGCTTGGGCTGCGGAGGATATGCCGGGAATTGACATTAGCGTAACATGTCACGAACTTAACATCGACCCGACTCACAAACCCGTAAAACAAAAGAGACGAAAGTTGGGACCTGAGCGTGCCACCGCAGTCAACGAGGAAGTCGAAAGACTCCTCAAAGTAGGGTCGATAACAGAAGTTAGGTATCCAGACTGGCTTGCCAACCCTGTCGTGGTAAAAAAGAAGAACGGCAAGTGGCGAGTCTGTGTCGATTTCACGGATCTGAATAAAGCCTGTCCAAAGGACTGCTTCCCTCTCCCACACATCGACCGTCTGGTCGAAGCAACTGCGGGAAACAAGCTTCTGTCATTCATGGACGCTTTTTCCGGATACAATCAGATCATGATGAATCCAGACGACCGCAAAAAAACTGCATTCATCACAGACCGCGGGACGTATTGCTACAAGGTAATGCCTTTCGGTCTTAAAAATGCGGGTGCAACGTATCAACGACTCGTCAACAGAATGTTTGCCGAGCAACTCGGAAAAAATATGGAAGTATACATCGATGATATGCTCGTAAAATCACTTGACGAACACGATCATGTAGCCCACCTAGAGGAATGTTTTGCACGACTCAACCAGCATAACATGAAAACTCAACCTAGCGAAATGCAGATTCGCAGTGGCATTGGGAGAATTCCTCGGATACCTCGTAACGTATCGCGGAATCGTGGCCAACCTTAAACAAATCGACGCACTGATAGAGATGGCCTCCCCGAGAACCAAGCTTGAAGTCCAAAGGTTAACCGGAAGAGTCGCGGCTTTGAACCGTTTCATCTCGCGCTCCACGGATAAGTGCCTACCGTTTTACGAAATGTTAAAAGGAAACAAGAAGTTCGAATGGTCTGAGCAATGTGAAAAGGCTTTCCAACAGTTGAAACATTACCTGGCCACTCCACGGTTCTCGCAAAACCAGTGGAAGGTGAACCTGTTTTCCTCTACATCGCAGTTTCCGCAACAGCAGTCAGTGGCATCCTGATACGAGAAGAACGCGGCGAACAAAAGCTAATCTTTTACGTAAGCAAGACGTTGCTGGATGCGGAAACTCGATACCCGCTAATGGAAAAATTAGCATTCGCCGTCATAACCTCGGCAAGGAAACTAAGACCATATTTCCAGTCTCATACTATAGTTGTTCTTACCAAGTTCCCACTTCGGATAATCCTGCACAGTCCAAGCCAATCCGGTAGGCTCGCAAAATGGGCAATCGAACTAAGTGAATACGACGTCGAATATCGCCCAAGGACATGTGAAAAGTCCCAAGTACTTGCGGATTTCTTGGTAGAATTACCCACTAGAGACATGACTAACGAGGAACCAAACTCAACTTGGGTCCTCCACGTCGACGGATCCTCGTCCAAACAAGGATCCGGAATTGGAATTCGACTCACCTCTCCTAACGGGGAAATCCTAGAATAATCATTCCGATTGGCTTTTCATGCTTCAAACAATGAGGCAGAATACGAGGCACTCGTCGCAGGCTTAAGGCTAGCCCATGGATTTAAAATCCGTAATATTCACGCTTACTGCGATTCTCAGTTAGTCGCCAACCAATACAGCGGAGAATATGAAGCAAGGGACGAAAGGATGGACGCATATCTGAAACTCGTCCAAGAACTGGCTCGTAGTTTCAACCAGTTCGCCCTGACCATAATTCCTCTCTCGGAAAACGTCCAGGCCGACGCCTTGGCTGCCCTCGCCTCAAGCTCAGATCCAGGGCTCAAAAGGATAATCCCGGTTGAATTCATCGAACATCCAAGCATCGGACCACCAGTGGTCGTCAATCTAATCCGAAGAGAGATTGAAGATGCGGAAGAAGTCGAGGATCAACCGGAAGCGGATGCGGACCAAACCGAGTATGGCTGCGACAGCCCTTGGTTAGAACCAATCCGAGCCTATATCGTGAATGGAACCTTACCAGCCAAAAATGGGCGGCCCGTAAAGTGAAAACCCAAGCGGCACAGTACGTCACGATAGAAGGGGAAATCTATAAGTGGTGTTTCTCCGGTCCTCTCATGACATGCGCAGAAGGAGAAAGGGCAAGAAGAATCATGGAAGAGGTCCATTCTGGATCATGCGGAAATCATTCTGGGGGAAGATCTCTCGCAGTCAAAATCAAACGTCACGGTTATTATTGGCCAACCATGATAAAAGACTGCAAGAAATTCGCCCGGAAGTGCGAGAAATGCAAAAGGCATGCTCCAACAATACATCAACCCACGGAGATCCTCTCCTCAATCTCGTCCCCCTATCCTTTCATGCGATGGTCCATGGACATCGTCGGACCTATGCACCCATCGAAACAAAAGCGCTTCGTCCTAGTCCTCACGGATTTCTTTTCCAAATGGGTAGAAGCAGAATCCTACGCAAGTATCAAAGACACACAAGTCGAGAACCTCGTCTGGAAACATATGATAACTAGACATGGGGTCCCGTACGAAATCGTAACAGACAATGGATCTCAATTCATCTCTGCTCGATTCGAAGCATTCTGCGAAAAGTGGAAAATACGACTTACAAAGTCAACTCCCAGGTATCCGCAATGCAACGGACAGGCAGAAACCATCAACAAGACCGTCCTTGACGGACTCAAAAAGCGCCTAGACGCCAAAAAGGGGCGATGGGCAGAGGAGCTCGAAGGAGTTATTTGGTCGCATTGACAACCCCAAGACGGGCTACAGGTGAAACTCCATTCGCCCTCATTTACGGAACGGAATGCATGATCCCCGCGGAAGTAGAATTCCCCGGAGTACGGAGAAGATTCCTCCCCGAAAGAGGGGATTTAAACGACACTATGATGCTGGACAATCTCGATCTCATCCATGAACGCCGCGACCAGGCACTCATTTGAATCCAGAATTACCAGCACGCTGCCGCAAGGTACTACAACTCGAACGTACGCCATCGCAGGTTCAAAGAAGGCGATTTAGTCTTACGCAAAGTCTTCCAAAACACCGCCGAACGAAACGCAGGGAAACTGGGAGCGAACTGGGAAGGACCATACAAAGTCATAAAAGTGGTCCGACCAGGTTCGTACCAAATCGCGAACATGCAAGATGTAAAAATCGCAAGAACTTGGAACGTGATGCATCTTAAAAAATACTATCACTAAACAATAACGTGATACAAAGAACTACGAGACGGCTTGATCCCCGAAAAAGGGTACGTAGGCAACTCGCAAACCGGCGGGCTCAGCTATCCCCCCCCCCTGATTAAAAATGGGGGGGGGGGGCGGTGGGGTGCGTATACTCGTATACTCCCACGAATTTCGAAAATTCCGAAACTCTTTCTAGACAACGCGTTTCGCCAATTACTAAGCGATTATCACATCCAAAAAAAAATCCCGGAAGGCCAACACTTCACGAAGCAAAGTGAATGTAGACGTTTCTCCCTGGGTCAAATTTACGCGACCCCTTGGTCCCGCGTCCAAAACGGAAACAACAGTTTTCTGGCTGCGAACATTCGCAAAGACATCCCCAAAGCCCGCAAGCGTTTCAACACGAGATGCGGCATAAGGAAAAATCGACCTTCAGCACTGCGAGACGTCGCTAACGCTTGAAGGACATTCTTTTCCGCAAAACATTGCAGACGAAATCTTTGTCTCTGAACATACAAACGCACCTCAAAACGGTATCATTTCGTTGTTGCTGATCACAACAAACGAACTCTAACGTCCTAAACAGACAAAACGCCGTCCTTCAAGGGGAAGGCTCTCTTACATCCGACAAGGATAAACATAGCGCGCTATACAAGAAATCCAAAATTTTGGTCTAGCTCTTCGTAAAGGAAGTAGCTCGACTCACGCCCAAACAAATCATATAAGCTGACAACAATTCGCGGATTTTAAACGGTACAAGTCAGGTTAAAATCGCAAACAGGCAAAACGGAAGCCGATTTGTCATCGCAAAGCCTTAGTCCGAGAGTAAACCTAGGTCTTGCCCTAAACCCAGCCATGCTGGATCTTGACATCTCACAGACATAATATGGTATACGAGGTCCAAAAATTTGTCTCTTCACTTAAAACTATTTGTTTCACGAACTTTTCGCGTAAATCGGTAAACCGCGGAAAATCTCGCTTTATGCGAACAATAGGTACGGTGATTATCGGGGAACTAGGAATGAGACGACAACTCACACCCTCTTTCTCATACTTCAAAAAAAAACTGAAGTTCATAAATAATCAAAAAACGTTTCATAGATTGAGACCGCAAAAGTTCAAACAAAACCCCAAAAAGGGGCAGGGATTCGAAGCCACCAACGGCCAGTCCCGGTAAATACATCATGGCCTCTTAACGGCCGAAACACATATAAAACGAAATCCCAGAAGGGATTGATAAACCTAGACGCTCCCAGGAGCGTCACCTTCATCCTCAAACTCACTCGCGATAGGGATAGCCTCGCCGTCGCATTCCTCGGTCGCATCGCCACTACCCGCCTCGTCCACGCCAGCCTCGCAATCCTCTCCCGTGCGCTCCTGATCTTCTGAGTCTTCGGAGGTCGGCGCAAGGGTGCATTCGGCCTGCAGGCCGGCAAGGATTGAATCGAAATCTCCCTCGGTGGCCGCCCACTCTCCTTTGCAGGACGATAATCTGGCTTCTTCCAAGTCCAAAGACGGGGCCTCGTTACCTCGAAGCAACTCGAGCTCGCTCAAACTACCCTCGATCCCCGCTAAAGCCAAGTCCCTCTTGCGGATGGCTATCAAGGACTCAAACAGGATGGCCATCCTCGTCAGACGACCAAAGAAGTCGTCGCGGGCATCGGCAACCTCCGAGGATCTACGGGCGTTCATCTCCTCATGAGTCTGGATCTTCAGCGGCGGACTTCCGAGGATTTGCTCTTCTTCTCCTTCTTCATCTTGAGTAGCGAACTCGCGGTCTTCCCAAGGTCGCGCTCAAGATCGCTGATACGAACCTCAAGCTGGGACGTCTGGGCGGCATGGGTGTCCTCGACAGTCTGCAATGCAGCCCTTAGTACGCTTCAGCGCTTCCTGCGACGACTCCAGTTCCTTCGATAGACGAATGACATCCGACCCGCACTCGCCAAGCATTCCGTCAATCAGCGACACAAACTCTCCGCAAAAGAAGGTGTAAGTATCAACGTAAAAGAAAAGAGAGCGATACAAGAATTGCAGATAGATTAAAATCGAACCTTGGAACGATGACGCGCCAACGGCTCTGAGAGTTCGCTCTCCTCGCTCTTCGCACCCTGCTTCCTTTTTGCTCCGGATGCCGCACCAGCCCTTGCCCTTCCCTTGGGCAACGGCGCGGCACCGGCCGCTGGCAGTCCCAAGACGAGTTCCCTCTTCGCCGGAGGAAGAGGTGTAGATTCTATCGCATCCTCTCTTCCGGAGATCATGATCGGAGAAGTCGAAGAACCCGATGGATGGACCTGAACATCATGAGTCTGTTCAGGAACAATACCCCCTTCCGCAGGCGGGAGGGCATCGGATGGGACTTCGGGGCTGGGAACCGGAAGAACAGGCGAAGGGGCCGAAGGAGCAGGCAAAGAGATCGGAGAAACAGGCAAAGGAGTTGGAGCCGCGGAAGGAACATCGGGCGTCTCAGTCCTCGCCCGCTTTGAGCCTTTCGCAGCACTGCGCCGGGATAGCCTAGCCTTGAAAGAATCAAACCCATCAATGAGGGACGGAGTAGCATCCTGAACGGCCAGAACCGACGGAGCTTGGCTGGCCGGAACCGACGGAGCTTGGCCGGCCTCACCCATCTCAACATCAGAATCATTCTTTTCAACTTGGGATGAAGAAATTTTCTTTCTTGAGAGAGAAGAAGAGAGGATCTGAAAAGATGTGAAGAATGAGAAGGGAAGGCTGGCTATTTATAAGAAAAGGGGGGGGGGGGGTAACGACACAGGTTTCCTGCGGAAAAATCCTTAGCCGAAAATTTCGATTTTCAAAAAATTCGAATCACTCGCCCGCAAAATCGTCTCCGATCTTACGAGCTGGGGGGCTAACTGTTGGGGTCAAAAACGATTATCTTGAAATCTACGGCTAAAGATCCTTCCAGGCTCAAAGATTTCTCGCACAAACGGCCAACGGAGGAAAGATTGGACAACGGAAAACCCACGGGCGGCAGAGATCCCCTGGCGCCGGCGGCAAGCGTCCCGCAAGCCGGCCTGGCGCCGGCGGCAAGCCTGCCTGGCGCCGGCGGCAGGCGTCCCGCAAGCCGGCCTGGCGCCGGCGGCAGGCGTTACGCAAGCCGGCCTGGCGCCGGCGGCAAGCCTGCCTGGCACTGGCGGCAGGCATCCCGCAAGCCGGCCGGGCGCCGGCGGCAAGCCTGCCTGGCGCCGGCAGCAGGCGTCCCGCAAGCCGGCCTGGCCCCGGCGGCAAGCCAGCCTGGCGCCAGCGGCAGGCGTCCCGCAAGCCGGCCTGGTGCCGGCGGCAAGCCTGCCTGGCGCCGGTCGACGGCCCTCGTCCTGGTCTCGGTCCCATCTTGCTCGGTCTGATCCCATCTCCGCTTGTTGGATCAATCCTCGTTAGTTTGGTACGATCACAGCTACGGAATAGACATCTTTCGATTCGACTCGATTGGAATCGTCCTCGATGTTTTACGAAAAAAACTAGAAGGATTGGATTTCTCGTAGAAGATATCGTATAAAACAAGGTCGATTAACTTGAACATCGATCCTTTAGGCTATACGGTTTATTTTACGAAAAAAATAGTCTTTCCGAGAAATCGTATAAAACGTTTAACGACTTAAGACAAGTCCACGGACTTACTTACGATTTTAGGAATTCAGGCCCAATCAGGCTATGACGGTTTTTCCGATATCCCGAACATCGGATAAACATCAAGTCACCGAAAACTCGAGGATAATTACGAAGATCGACCAAAATTTAATACTTCCTGAAGAGATAAGCTTGGGCCCAAAGGCGAGGTCCATCATCCTAAGGCAAACCGACCTTGGAGTGGATATATAAGGAGAGCAAGAGCAGAAGAGGAGGGGATCCAAAAATTAGACTTAGAGCATCCTGCTAGCTTAGAAGAATTAGGGTTTAGGTGGTTAGACTAGCGGAGCAAGGCTTAGGACGTTTGGCTGCCTGCTACTCTATCTTTTTCTTTAATCGCAAATCTCTCTGTCTTTCGGAGAATCCTTGTACTCGTATCTTTCATCTAATAAAACGCCTTCGGGCAAATATTACAATTCTCACTTTTTGTCTTCTGTAACTTTCTCGATTTCGTGTGGCAACGCAGAGAATCCGGACCTTCAAGTAAAGTCGGGTTTACTTGGCTTTCCTCCGCAATCTTATTTATCGGAAATTGATGGTGTGAATTTCGGTTCCCACAAGGAGGGGACTCATAGCCAAAAGAATGCTCTTCTTAGTTCTCAACTTGATAACCTTGTATAATCATACCAACTAGCTAGAGCAAACACTCAATCCAACTCCAACTTTTCAAGGCCTATCTTAACTCTTTTGATCCCTACACTTAATCATCATGAATCCACAATCCACAGATCCACTTTCTCTCTAACAATCATTAAGCAAACTCAAAAGATCTCTTGCAAATGGTCAAATGGTCCAAGTCATTTGGTTTGGTGAGAAAGGCTTTGATGCAAAACAAATCAAGTAGTTCAAGAAGGATCTTTGAAGGTGGTTTACTCTTAAAACAAAGTAGCCTTGACATTGCACTGAATATATCTAAGAAAGGGATCAATTCATGCATACAATGCTCAATCTCCATTGTTCTACCATTTTCCCAAATACATAAGTTATATCCCCATTCCTAATGTCAAAACCACTCACATCTCTCACCCAAAGATTCCCCCAAAACACTCTAGATATTTTCTCATTAAGAACTCTTTCTTATTGAAGTCTACAAGGGATTTTCACTCTTTAAACTCTTATCAGCTCTTTCTTAAACATTGCTAGCCCCCTTTCCATTATTATTACTATTATTATTTTTATTATGGGGGTCAAGACTTCTCTTTCTTTTTTTTTTTTTTTTTTTGTAATAAACTAGAGCTTAGAACTATTATTTCTCTTATCCCTTATAGACAAAATCACTTATTAACTTGGAGTTCCTTGAGTTAATCTTTTCTTTCAAAAACCTTTCACATTCCCAAGATCAGACCTTACAACACTCACCCCCATCCTAGAAGCTAGACAATATGAGTGTCTAATCTAGCTAAAATGGAGATCAAGCATTGTCGTTCCCAATACTCTCAATATTATGCACATGTAAAGCTTTCCCAAGAAGGCCTCACTCAACAAACAATGAAGGCTTGAAAGGAGGTAAGGGTTTAAGGGTGTGGAGTACCACTTGAGTTTGTCCAAAAAGATAGGCAAAGAATGGGAGGGACAACTCAAGTGTTCTATCCATGACTTAGTACACAAGGGACCATGAGCAAGAGACTTAGAGTCTAAATATGACAGGAGCAAACTTCAAAGAAACAGCATCAATCAATCAAATATGCTTTAGGAAGAGTTTTCAAAGCTCAAAGTTTACAAGTTATCCTAAGATTGCTCAAGCTACTTACTATGATTATAAAGGTTATCACTTTAAGAACTTAGCATGAGCATCTTTACAAGGCAACTATCATCCTTGTCCCCTTATGCATGATGCAACCTATATGATGATTTCTTATCCTTCTTTTTTTTTTATGCAAGTGAATGATCTAGACTCAATCCTAATGCAACTACATGATTCTTTTTGTGCTTTTCAAATTTTTCAAATTTTTTTTTTTTGGTTTTTCTATGCAATAACTATCTACAAATGCATGCATATGACATAAAACACAAGACTATTAGCAACTTGACACCTCCCCCACACTTAATTCACACAGTCTCTCTGTTTTTTAAATGTGGAGAAGGGCCCAAAGAAAGATAGAAAAGATAAAAACAAAAAACTAAATGAAATGATGAATGGTATATACAATGATAGGGTGTTAGAGTACCTCTATGGAGCGTGGGATGAGGCTGATGCCTCACCCTCAGATTCATCTTCATCGGCTGTGGTGTCTAGGGAAGGTGACTTGTTTCCGGACTCGGATGGGGCGATGTAGGGGTTCCTCAAGCGGCGGAGAGCTTGCTTCCTGGTTTGTGGTGCAGAGGGGTCATAAAGTGGCTGAGGAGGAGGTGCATTGAAAGCATCAAGATCAAAGTCCTCAGCCTTACAGCCAGCTACAACTCCCCTAGCTAGAACATCAGCCACTTTCTTCAATAACCGGGCTGAAACTTCAGCTTGCCTCTTCACAGTTCTGCACTGGTTGGTGAGCTTGAAAATGGTCCTATCTTGAGCCCTGTTCCACCTCTGGAGAATGCTAATCTGGTCATGAGCTTGGCGAAGGGGTCCAAGAGGCAGGACACTTGTGCATTGCTCGAGCTTGTAGCGAGGAGGGCCAAAGAGATGAGCAGTGGCTCTTCTGGTGTGCTCCCGATCATAGGCAGTCTGTTTTCTCGCTGACTTCTCACCTTGAAGGGTCACAGGGCAAAGGGGTCCATGACTCCTAAGGAGGTGCTCCTCACTGATGTCAAAGCTGATGTCTCCTGAAGTGCTCAACGAAGTGAGGTATGAGTTAGGAAGCAACAGCTCAGCCCTTTTTCCACCTCTCGAATAGGAATAGACGCATCTCCCATCAAACCTTCCACTCAAGAACTGAGCCTTCTTCAGGTAAGCTCCATCCAAGAAAATAGGATCTACTCCATCATCACCCAAATCAATCCCCTGGGAAGCCAATAATGGAGTTATCCATCCACCAATACCAATCTGAGGACCTGAGTCACGGTTTGTCCAAGCCCAACTCTTGTAGTGCATGAAGCACTGAACAAGGAAACCAACCATACCAAAATCTGAGTAGAAGTCATCCGGGACAACAGGGAGCTGAGGAAAGGAAGCAAAGTGTCGGGCGGTTTGGTGAAGGAATCTCAGCTCTTCTCCAGCAACATTCCCTATCTCTTTCTTCTGGAAGAGGGTGTGGTTAAGCAGCCTGTGGAGATAGTGCATAGTGGGATGCCTAATAGCGCCATTTTTCTCTTTCTTGGGGCCTCCTCTCCCTTGTCCTGTTAACAAGGTCTACATTGATTCAGCAATGGTCTTCTCCTTAGGGGCTGTCTTGAGTGTGGGAAGTGAAGAATGTTTCTGATCCTCAAGGCCAAGAACTTCACCAATCTCTGTGAAAGACATGGAGTACACCTCACCCTGAATCTTGAATTTGATCTCTCCCCATCCTTGCTGTGCATGCTTGGAAGTGTGAAATGTTGCTTCCAGTGTAGCCAAGAATTGGCAAGAGACTTCCTTGTGAGTAGGGTAGGCTGCTGAGTAGAGGCTTCCCATCTTCATGTGCTCAAGCATGGCTTGAACATCATCATCAAAGTACATCTCTTGCAAGATCATGTTATGAACAAATCTGGTGGGGACCCAAGCAATGCCATTCCTCAAAAGGTCTACCAGCTCATCCTCAGTAGGTGTCTTGGACCTATCCCTCTTGTCATACTTTGATTTAGGATCAGCATGCTCATCATTAGAAGATATCTCATCCTCTTCACCTTCTTTTTCTGCAACCATTGGCTTCTTGCCTTGCTTCTTTGCTCTAGCCCTTGCCAACTGTTCTTCCTTGTTGTGCTGGTTAAGGTTTTATACAACCTCTTGCACAGGGTCTGGTGCTCTCCTAGGTGGAGTCATAGCCCTCATAGTGTGAGCAAGGGCATGATCACCTTTGTTGTTGGTCTTCTCTACCACAAGAGCTCCCACACTAGAGTTTCTTGGTGCCTTAGCTCTCTTGGGAGGAGCTTGCTTGTTAGCACCATCAGTTACACTGTCCCCAACAGCTGATCTTTTTCCATCCCTCTTGGCTTGCTTGTGAGCACCATCAGCCACACCCTTATCAGCAACAACTCTCTTCCCATCTTTCTTGGCTTGTGTTTTCTTCCTTAGCATTGCCAAAGCTTGCTGGCGGCGCTCCTCTTCTGAGCCAGGCTGTGAACCCAAAGATTTCCCAAACTGAGCAGTGTGTCTTGCTGCACGCTCTTGCTTCTCAACTTCTAGATCAGCTTCACTCTTTCGCCCCATTGGTACCTGAAACTTTAGACCTTGGAAAAGAGTGAGCTTAAGAAGGAAAAACCTCTCAAGATGAGAAATATGATCAAAAGCATAAGAATTTCAATTCCAATGATCAATTACTCACAAGAAACAAGCTTTAAGCAAAAGGGCTTTAGAACATCCTAGAGAATTCTCATGCTCATAATTTTTTTTTTTTTTTAATGAGCAACAAGAATCTCTAAGAATCAAAACCACTCAATTAAGCACAATCAAGCTTAAATTGGCCTAAATTAAAGTTCTCCATCAACCTAGCATCCAATCTAACCCAAGAACAACCTAAAACAAGCACTTTATGAAAAACCCCCAAATCTCATGAACCCTAATTTTTCAAAGTTCAAATTAATCTCAATTCCACCATGAAATCAACTACCCAGCTTGATATATAAGCTTTCCCTAGTCTAATTTACAAGAATCTAGCAAGAAAAGGCTCAAATTTCAAGTTCAAATTATTAGGGTTCATGAGGGTTACGAATTTGAACTTTAAGATACCATACCTTGCTTTGGATGAAGGATAAAGATGAAAGTTCAAGGAATTAGACCTAGGGGAAGAAGACTTGGATGTGGAAAAAAGAACTTTGTGATTTGGTTGAGATTTGACAAAGTTATGGGGCTTTTGGTTCTTGGAGGCTAGAGAGGATTTTGATGTGACGAAGAAGATGAAATGAGGAGAGAGAGGGTGGATTAGGGCTATAAGGGGTGTCTGGGTGGGTTTGGGTCGGGTTTGGGTCAGTGTAGGTCGGGTTTGGGTCTTGAAAAAGGAAGAAAAACCTTACCTGGGTCGCGGATACGGGTCTGGTGCTCCATGGGTCGAGGCGCGGGTCGTGTTGGGAAGTGAATCCCGACCGGGTAGCTCACCCCGGACGGACGTCCCCGGTCCATTCCTTCACTTTCACGACCGGGTAGCTCACCCCGGACGAACGTACCCGGTCGTCCGTTTGTCCGTCCATCCGTCTGCTTCACGACCGGGTGCTCCCACCCGGACACCGCATCCCGGTCCCATCATTCAGCATGCTTCACGTCCGGGTTCCTTTACCCGGACGGACGTCCCCGGTCCGTCTGTCTTGTTTCACGACCGGGCTCCTCCACCCGGACGCCACGTCCCCGGTCCGTTCCAGTACGCTTCACGACAGGGTAGGCGACCCCGGTCACCCTACCCGGTCCAAACCTCCAAATCTTTTTTTTATATATACTTCCTCCAACTCAAAACTTTATCCAACCCATTTCCAAGCTCTCACCATCCTCCAACTGATTTTTTGTTCAAAAAGAGCAAATCCTAATGCAATATTTACAAGGATAACCATGGGACTTCCTCCCAAGTGAGCTTGTTTAAAGTCACTAGCTTGACTTTGCCTCTTTTGAGGTTAGGCAAGTGGAGCATCATAGAGTGGGGTTGATGTCCCATTCTCCTTTGGTATTGTGGCCATGTACTCCTTGAGTCTCTGGCCATTCACTGTGAAGTCATTACCCTGCTTATCCCATAACACAATGGCTCCATAAGGCCTCACTTCTTTGATCACAAATGGACCAGACCACCTTGACTTAATCTTTCTTGGGAATAACTTCAGTCTAGAGTTGTAAAGAAGCACTTGATCTCCTGCCTTGAACTCTCTCTTGAGGATGTGCCTGTCATGAAAGGCCTTAGTCTTCTCCTTGTAAATCCTTGAATTCTCAAAGGCATACATCCTTATCTCATCCAGTTCATTGAGTTGAAGAAGTCTCTTCTCCTTTGCACTCTTGATGTCAAAGTTCAGAAGCTTCACAGCCCACAATGCCTTGTATTCAAGCTCAACTGGCAAATGGCAAGATTTCCCATAGACAAGGTTGAAAGGAGTAGTGCCTAGAAAAGTCTTAAAGGCTGTTCTATATGCCCAAAGAGCATCATTAAGCTTGTCTGACCAATCCTTCCTCTTGGTTCCCACAACCTTCTCCAAGATGCCCTTGATTTGCTTGTTGGACACCTCCACTTGGCCACTTGTTTGAGGGTGATAGGGTGTTGCAAACTTGTGTTTCACTCCATTCTTCTTGAGAAGACCCTCAAATACCTTGTTGATGAAATGAGAACCCCCATCACTTATGACCACTCTTGGTACTCCAAACCTTGGGAAGATATTGCTCTTGAACATTTTGACCACCACTCTTGAATCATTTGTGGGACTTGCTATGGCTTCAACCCACTTTGATACATAGTCCACAGCCACCAAGATGTATTTGTTGCCATAAGAAGAAGGGAAGGGTCCCATGAAGTCAATCCCCCAAACATCAAACACTTCCACTTCAAGGATTGGGTTTTGAGGCATCTCATTCCTCTTAGAAATGTTCCCTCTCCTTTGGCAAGAGTCACATCTTGAGATGAAATCTTGGGTGTCCCTGAACATGTGTGGCCACCAAAATCCAGCTTGTAGCACCTTTGAGACAGTCTTGAATGTAGCAAAATGGCCTCCATAGGAAGATCCATGGCAATGTGAGAGGATTCCTTCAACTTCTTCTTCAGCCACCACTCTTCTATAAATCTGATCTTTGCATAGGGTGTAGAGGTATGGTTCATCCCAATAGTATCTCTTCAAGTCTTTGTAGAACTTCTTCTTCTCATACCCCGCAACACCCAATGGCTCCTTTCCAGTGGCTAAGTAGTTAACCAAATCAACATACCAAGGTCCCTTCTCTTCAGCTGTCTTAACCTCTTCAATCTTTTTTCCAGTCTCAATAACTGCCACCGCTGACATGATGGCCATGACATGCTCTTGTCTAAGTCCCTCATCAATAGGGATTCCACCTTCAATCCTCAACCTGGACAAGTGATCAGCAACTCCATTCTCAATCCATGGCTTGTCTCTAATCTCCAAGTTAAACTCTTGAAGCAAAAGGATCCACCTTAGTAGTCTTGGCTTGGCATCCATCTTTGCTAGGAGATGTCTCAAAGCTGCATGGTCAGTATACACAATGACCTTGGAACCCACCAGGTAGCTTCTGAATTTTTCAAAGGCGAAGACAATGGCCAGCATCTCTTTCTCAGTTGTGGCATACTTCATCTGTGCATCATTCAGAGTTTGGCTAGCATAATAAATCACATGAGTCTTGCCATCCTTCTTCTACCCCAGGACAGCCCCAACAGCAAAGTCACTAGCATCACACATTATCTCAAAAGGGAGCTCCCAATCAGGTGGCTGGACAATGGGGGCACTAACAAGTTCACCCTTTATCCTCTTGAAAGCCTCAAGACAATCTTCATCAAAGCTGAAAGTAGCCTCCTTGCATAGCAACTTGGTCATTGGTCTATCAATCTTTGAGAAGTCCTTGATGAATCTTCTATAGAACCCAGCATGGCCAAGGAAGCTCCTGATGTCTTTCACTGTCTTTGGCGGTGGCAAGCTGACCATCACCTCAATCTTAGCCTTGTCCACCTCAATTCCCTTTTCTGAAATCTTATGCCCAAGCACAATCCCCTCTTTGACCATGAAGTGACACTTCTCCCAATTCAGCACAAGGTTGGTGTCTTCACATCTCTGTAAGACCCTGCACAAGTTGGACAAACAAGCAGAAAACGAAGATCCGTAGACAGAGAAATCATCCATGAATACCTCCACTATATCCTCAATGAGATCCGAGAAGATAGACATCATGCACCTTTGAAAGGTTGCTGGAGCATTACATAACCCAAATGGCATCCTTCGATAAGCAAAGGTGCCATAGGGGCATGTGAATGTTGTCTTCTCTTGATCATTGGGATGTATGAGAATTTGGAAGAACCCTGAATTCCCATCAAGAAAGCAATAGAAAGGATGGTTTGCAAGTCTCTCAAGCATTTGATCAATGAATGGCAATGGAAAATGATCCTTTCTAGATGCAAAGTTGAGCTTTCTATAATCAATACACATCCTATGGCCAGTTATGGTTCTAGTTGGTATCAATTTATCCTTGACATTTTTAACCACAGTGATACCACCTTTCTTTGGAACTACATGCACAGGAGATACCCATTTAGAATCTGAAATAGGGTAGATAACACCAGCATCTAAGAGCTTAAGAATCTCCTTCTTTACAACATCCTTCAGGTTAGGATTCAACCTTCTTTGATGCTCTATAGAAGTCATTGATTCATCCTCTAGATGTATCCTATGCATGCACAAAGAAGGTGATATCCCCTTAATATCATCTAGTGAGTACCCAATTGCCTTTCTAAACTTTTTAAGTGCATTTAAAAGTTGAGAAAGCTCAAGTTCAGTAAGTTCACTACTCACCATGACAGGATATAACTCATTAGGGCCTAGAAATGCGTACCATACACCATGGGGAAGAGGTTTTAGCTTCACTTTTGGTGCCTTGAGCTCACTCCAATCATCTTGTTGGGTGTCCTCTTGTTGAGTGGCTGAAACAGCTTGGTGCACCTCTTGTTTGAGCTCCTCATACTGGCCTTTATCATCAATCTTCTTGCGAGAATCCAGCATGGCCACAATAGCATCACTCTCTTGGTTCTCAACCACTTGGACCTCTTTATCCACTGTCAAAGCATGCTGCAGAGGGTCCCTTATTGCCAATTCCTCAAGAAGCTCATCAGCAAGAGCTTCCATCTCCTCTATGTAAAACACTTGGTCTTGCACAGTTGACCTCTTCATTCTCCTTTTGCATCTTCCTTTGATTTTCAGGTGTATGAACACAAGAAGCAGGGGTGAAACTAATCTGGTTCCCACTGTTGAAGAGATAGCTACATTTGAGAGGGAAATAGCAAGAAAGAGAAGAGAAGAAGAGCAACAGGCTCACATTCAGAGGTTAGTGTATGAGATGGATGATCACCAGCATCAACCTCAAGATGGAAATGGTCAAGGAGCTGACAACCTTGGACCACAGCGCCAGCAACAACAACACCCACAGCGGCCAGCTAGAGCCATTGGCACCGATGACCGTTCTCACATTCATGGCAACTTTTAGATCAAGTCAGGGTTGTTGAGTGTGATTGAGAACAACAAATACC
Source organism: Brassica juncea (assembly GCA_018703725.1). Classification (NCBI taxonomy): domain Eukaryota; kingdom Viridiplantae; phylum Streptophyta; class Magnoliopsida; order Brassicales; family Brassicaceae; genus Brassica; species Brassica juncea. Next base: position 23,044,655 of record CM031935.1, read on the forward strand.
ATGGCTTGGCTGTAGAAGACCCATTTGATCACTTGGACAAGTTTGATAGCTATTGTGGCTTGTCCAAGACCAATGGTGTGTCCGAAGATGCCTTCAAGCTCAAGTTGTTTCCTTTCTCTCTAGGAGATAAGGCACGCCAATGGGAGAAATCTCTACCTAGTGACTCCATCACTACTTGGGATGATTGCAAGAAAGCCTTCTTGGAAAATTCTTCTCTACATCAAGGACAGCCAAGCTGAGGAATGAGATCTCTAGCTTCCAGTAGAAGAACTTGGAAAGCTTTAGTGAAGCATGGGAAAGGTTCAAGGGGTATCAAGCTAAGTGCCCACACCATGGCTTCTCAAAGGAGATTTTGCTGAGCACATTCTATAGAGGTGCCCTTCCTGAGTTTAGAGCAAGATTGGATACATCAAGCAATGGTTTCTTCCTGGGCAGGTCTGAAGAAGATGCTGAGGAGCTGGTTGACAACATGGTGAAGAGTGACTCAGTTTACAGTGGAGAACATGACAGAACTGATAGAACAACCAGAGCTGATGACAACCAGACCAAGAAGGAAATCAAATCCTTGCAAGAGAAGATAGACTTGCTGATTGCTAACCAAGCCAAAGATGAGATAAGGATGGATGCCTTTGAGACTTCAATCTTGGGAGCAAAGGATTTGGGAGCAGTGGGATCCGATCCCTAATTCTCCCGATACAGTGGAAGCCGAGACAGGAGTTCCCGATTAGACGGGCGAAGTGGATCAACCGGCTCCTCCAGATGCAACCTGTTGGGGAAAAATACTCAGGTATCAATTTTATCCAGGCTCCAGGCAGGACTCAGACCTCCGGGTCCCCGCTAAAGAGTACCTTGGGTCCTCACTGAAAGGAACTCAAGAACTCAGGAACTACCCTTTCCCCTGGGAAAATGGAAAACTTCTGACAAAGAGAACCTTCCATATTTCCGAATATTCAAGAATTCTTCTTATTCAGACTGACTAAAACTGACCTAAGGACGACTATATAAGGCGAATCAAAACCCTAAAGCAGGGGATCGACATCTGAAGACTAAGAGATTAGAGCTTGGCGGCTAGGCTAGGGTTCATATACCAATCTATTGTAGTTCCTGCTTTACTCTCTAATAAAACGTCTCTTCACATATAAATTCTTGTTATTCTCGGTGAATCTCTCTAAAACACTTATGGAATATTGACTCATCCATCGTTTTGTAGTACTGTAAAAGGACCTACACAAACATCCCCTAACACAAACGATCGGTCATTCGGAGTGTCGATGACAGGGTACTTCGACCTCGGCGACTGACCGCAAGATTCCTCGTGACTCGTCGGGAAAGTGTTCCCTTATCTTTGTGATATATTTCGATTTATGCGTTGTTTCTGCCCAAGTGTGGCCATATATTTCTATGTAGTGGGACTGGCCGTGGGTGGCTTTGAATCCCTGCCGTTTTATCGGCTTTTGTATGGATCATGCTTTAAAAAGGATTTCAGAAATCTCTTGGATTTTGTTAAGTAGGGAAGGATCCGAGTTGTCATCTTGCCCTTCGTCCCTTTTTGTAGATCGTCTTGTTCGTTACTCAAGAAGTTTGAGAGTGTTTAGATGTGGATAAAGAGACATGCTTTCAGTATCTCGTATCTTTTCGATATCATGCCTTGAGACGTTAGAGACCAGTGTGCTGGGTTTAGGGTAAGACCTAGGTTTACTTTCGGTTTGAGGCTTTGCGACGACTCATCGGCTTTTGGTTTGCCTGTTGCGATTTTAACCTGACTCCGTCCCGATTTAAAGTCCGCGATAGGTTCTTGGCTTATAAGACTTGTCTGGTTGGAGTCGGGCATCTCTTCAGGGACAGTTTTTAAGTCTCCCGAAATTGCTGACCAAAATTTAGGATTTCTTTTATAGCGCGCTATTTATCCTAGTCAGATGTTAGAGGATCTATCCTTAGGATGGATCTGATTGTGTTTGTTTAGTACGGCTATAGTGCTCGGTGGGGCCAATCGACGAGCGTTTTTTTGATTTATAGTCGCGAACGGACTGACAACATGCTTTTCGAAGATCTAGGCGACGTCTCGCTTGTTTCTTTGAAAATGAGCTTTGTGTTAGTTGTGTTTCAGGTTTTGGTCGGTAGTCAGAATCGACGATGCGACCGAGATGTGCTGGTGCAGGAATTTTTTTTTGAGATGGAGTTGATCCATTCCGAGATAAAATGATCATGACGATCGTTTTTCTTGCTGGCGGATGTTTTTCCGAAAGTTTGAAGAGAAATTTTGCGAGATTGGAATGAAAGAATTTTTATTTCCGAAAAGTTTCGAAAATATCGAGTACAATTCGGGCACTTAAAATGTGAGAGTGTATGAGTATTAGCATATGTCCTCACTACCCCCCCCCCCCCCCCCCCCCCCCTTTTGAGTGGGGGGATAGCTGAACTCGTCGTTAGACGAGCTGCCTACATACCCCTTTCGGGGATCAAGCCATCTCGTAGTTCTATTGGTTTCGCGAGTATGTTTGTTCGGCTGTTGTGTTCGCATCAATCGCGTTAGTTGCAGGATCGACGTCTTTTACCGGGTTCGTTTCCTCTTGAAGGTTGGAAGCGTTTGGCTCCGAACCTGGTAGTTCTTCGGCCGTTGCTTGAGTTGACGATTCCTGGCCGTCATTCTTTGGAGGGTTTTTAGTCGGTGCCTGAGTTAGCTTCAGCCGTTTGGGTTTAACCATTGCAGTGGTCGTCATTTGTCGTAGCTTGTGTTCGGCCAGGAAGCAACGTCTCGACTGTTTCTGGCATCCCCTGATTGCGGCGATTCCGTTATTGGTTGGGAATTTGATGCCCAAATGATAAGTCGAGAGGACTGCTCTCATGGCGTTTAGCCAAGGTGTGCCCATGATGGCATTGTAGATGGCCGGCTGGTCGACGACCGTGAAGTCGACGATCTTGGTGACTTCTTTTGCTGCAACGGGAAGTTTGATTGATCCGAGAGTCATTGACGTCGTGCCCGAGAAGTCAGTCAGAGGCTTGGGAGATGGTACGACTTCCTCTAACTTGATGTTCATTCTCCTGAGAGTGTCGCGGAAAATGATGTTGACCGTGCTGCCCGTATTGATGAGGATCCTGGCGACCTCCAGGTCTCTTATGACGAGGTCGTTTACGAGCGGGTCACAGTGGGGCTGATCGATTCCGCCGGCCTCTTTTTCGTCGAAGGTAATTGCTTCACTTGGGAGGTCGCCGGGGCTGAATCGGACTGGAGAGTTAGCGCTTGCTACGGCCTTGCGCTGATAGGCTTTGATGGCTGAGACAGTGTCGCTGCAGTATTGTGACCCTCCGATGATCATGTTTACTCTACGGCGACTATTGTCGTTGCCTTTCTCATCGTTCCTCCTCCCGCGCTTCTCTCTTGATTGGGAAAAGTTCTCCGCCTGAGGAGTCTTCTCATTCCTTGGGGGATCGTCAGACTCGAGGATGAGATCTTTTATGGTGGTCACCCCAGGGAGTTCTCCCGCGAGCAGTTTTGCGGCCAATCTTGCACCGAGAACTTTGCAGTTCACGGTCGAGTGTTCGCACGCTTGGTGAAAGTCGCAGTAGACATTCTATTCGTAACTCAGATTCCGGACCCGCGTATTGCCTGTTGTCCGACCTTGCTCTGGTCCGGAGTTAATGGCGTAGTTGTGGGCTCCCTGGCTTTCTTCTTCACCGTGACGGACGTTCTTGTTGCTGCGGGGGTTTTTCTTTTACGACTTCAGGCCTGTCCCATGATCCTTTGACGATGCCTTGCTCGTCTTCAGATTCTGCGATAAGACCCTTGTCTCCTATTCGATGAATATGTAGTTCTTGGCTTTGTGGAGCGCATCCTGGATCGTGCGAGGCTTCTCCAAAGTTATCCACTTCCTGAGTTTAGACTTGTACCAGAGCGTCTGTCGGAGAGCATCGATGGCCACCTTGTCGCTTATTCCGCTGACCCTAGCCATAACGGTTTTGAACCGTTTAATGAAGTCGCGGAGAGATTCGTCTTCTCCCTGTGCTGGGCTCCATAGATCAACGTCAGAAGTTTCTCGATCAATGAACATTGAGAATTGCTTGAGAAATTTCGAGGTGAGTTGGCGGAAACTCATAATGGAGTTCCATTTTAGACGACAGAACCATTCGAGCGCTGCTCCCCAGAGGTTTTTTACGAAGAGGCGGCACTCGCCGGCATCTCTTTCGCTATTGATCTCACACAAATTACCAAAGGAGTGAATTACTCTCTCAAATAAAAGGTTTCAGTTGTAATACTTAGGGATCGAATCCAAAGAGTTAGGGAACCAATTAAAGTTAAACAGTGAATCAATTCTAGGTGAATTGTGGTTTCTAATGGGTTAAAGCAATGTAAACAATCCTAATTGAGCAAGGCAGTTGCTCGACTAACAAGATGCTTGGTTTGAAACTTTATTTGGAAAAACACTAGACTTAGGCTTTTATTCAGGAAATTAGAGATTATAATTCTATAGATGCCTAACGGTTGCATGCATGATATATTAGAGCTCAACTATTTTATTTAACAGCAAGCCAATCATCACTCGCAATTTCTTGGCCAAGTCTATTAACTGGATCTAATGACCAGAACAAGAATGTTCGATCACTAGCAGTGTCGATCGATAATTTTAGAGAGATATCGACCGATGCACCTTTCACTCTGTCGATCGATTGTCCAGTAGGGATATCGATCGATAAGCTTCAGTTAAGCTTTAGGAACGGGTTGAATATGCTCACCAAGCTTCCTTGATCAGTGAATCACTTACTCTAGCAATCTTAGCTCAATAGATAGATCATGACAATATTATTCAAGGATGCTCAAACATACATATTCCTAGTGTTCAATATTCTAGTTAGCAATTCTAGAACAAGCATTAAGAACAACCTATTGAGGAATACCACAACTTAGCAATCTATAGTTGTGACTAATCCCTTTAACCTATGTAAACCCTTAATCTAACAATGAGATTACTCAGACATGGCCAAGCAATTCATAACACAAGCAAGGTAAGAAAACTGCATAGTGTAGATAATAAAAGGCAATGGAGTTCCAATCACAAATCTCTCTGGATCTTCTCTCCAACTCTCAAAATCTCACCAAACTTTTGCTGTGAAAAAAAACAGAATACAAAAAATCTTTCTTGCCTCCTAACACCTAGACAAGTATTTATCTATTAGGTTAAAAACTCGTTAGGGATAATCTTGTAATTTGGTGAAGTCTTGGGCTGTAAGTCGGCTGGACCAAATCAGGATTTTCCCGCTTCGATATCGATCGATGGCACAAGACGTGCATCAATCGATTATAATCTTCATATTTCAGGTCTTTTCTTCCATATCAATCGACAGCACATGATGTGCATCGATCGATTATTGTCTCTGAATGTCGACCTCTGGTATGGTTTGATGGTCAGCTCGGATGAAATCTCTTATATACTCCAAAATACTCCAAAATCATCACTTTACTCCAAAACACTCCTGAACTTGAAAACATACCTAATAGGCTAGAAAACATAATAATTATATAGTTGAGTACCAATATACCATGGATGAAAATGGGTCAAATCCATGGTATATCAACTCCTCCAGACTTACCCTTTTGCTTGTCCTCAAGCAAAACAAACAGGCAGTCTCTCTGAAAGAAGCTTGAAAACAGCAGGGACTCACAGATTTAAAACTTTGAAATCATCACCTCTACAATATTGCAATCCACATTTAAAAAGTCTTAATCACAAAAGTACATTATGCATTATTCTAGCTTAGCAACCAAATTCATTCATCCAGCAACTTAGCAAATACTATCTGACATTCTCCTTTACTAACCTCATTTCTTTGCATAAAAATAAAAGTGAAGGCCTTACCTTGGGGGTATTGATCACAAGATGCAAGGATTTTCAGACAAGAATCTGGAGCTACAGGTAAAAGTTAGTTCCTATCTTTTCTCTCTACTAATTTCTCTCTTTAGTCAAAGTCTGCTTCCATTGCAGGATCATTGACCAAGATTGGACAGGCTTCCATGAATCAAGACTTAATGGTGGTTGCCACCAAGCCCTGTTCACTTCTTTTTGACCTATATCCAAGAATTCTTGATAAAGTGAACCTTGAAGATTGCCGCCTCCAAGTCCCGTTTGAATTCTTTTTGTTGAAATCTTTATGAAGCAAGCCTTAATGGTTGTAGCCACCAAGTCCTGTTCTGATTCCACCTAGCTAAAACCTAAAATCCTATTTTTCTTATCTTTTTTGAATTTTTTTTAAGAACCTTTATCTGAACTATCTAGGGTCGAAAATAGAGAGAGAATAGGTGATAAATAAACTACATAAGGCTTTACCTTCCATACTTGTGTAAAGAATCCGATCCCATGTATACCAAGCCCCAAGACAAGCAATTGTGTTAGGTTTAGTGTTAGAGGTCAGCTTTGGTTCCTTCAAACGGTCTAAGAAAGTGTGAATAGTTGACAGATTGATCAATTTTAGCATCTTTAGTACTATCTGCAATCAATAACTCTAGAATGGTGCTAAAGAGTGGTTAGATCATCAAGTATAAATCAAAAAGTTCATTGTCCCTTTCTCAGAACTCAATAAAATCTTTTGAAAACCAATTTTAGTAAGAATCAAAATAGATAAATATCAGTAAACCTCCCCCCCCAGACTTAAATTACACTGTCCCCGTGTAAAATAGCCGGAGTTATGGTGAAAAATAAATCATAAGTACTCAATGGAACAAGTAAGAAAGATAAACCTGACTGGAGTGAATATCCATCGATGTGCATGGGTGGGCATCGATGATGATGGTATGTCGATCAATTTCGACTACTCCTTGATGAAAGGACTTTTCTAAGGTCCTAATCAAATGATGTAGTATATAAGATTGTCGAACCAGTTCTAAGTGACCATAAACCAAAGGGAATGCAAGTCTATGCTTAATCTAAATGCAATCATTGAAGAGGATGATTATTAAACTAAGATAATGAGTAAAATGCAACAAAAAGTAAAACTTTCTTTCTTATGAGGAGAATGAGACCCATGGGTATAGGGACTTGATATCAAATGATGATTCAATCCAAGATGCTAACTTTTCAACCAATCTAATTCCTTAAGCCTAGACAACAAAACTAAGCAAGCTCTATCTCTAGATGGATGCTCTTTTGCAATGATCACCCAAGTACACCAAATCTCTTTGGTTGTAATGATCAAAGCAAGCATAAAGAATGAGTCTAATAGCAATCTTAGCTTCTTTGACAACTAATCTCTTAGGCAAAGCAAGCTAAAAGCATAGATGAGTTGGTTCAGGCATTTCATAGAACACCTTTCGGGCATGAAATGCCTATGACTCTATGTTTGAGAGGCCAACTCAAATATAGCTTTAAGAACACCAAATCAATGCAAGGAAATGAAAGATCTAACACTAAGCACCTTGGATCTACACTTAATCACTCTCAATCACCCTAACCCATGGATCTTAGATGGATCTACTCACTAATCCACATGCTTACTCTTAAACCCATGAGAGATTCAAGCTTAAACATATAGAGAAAGAAAGGAGATGAAATCAAGCAATCAAGAACACAAAGATTAGATGAGATTATGTATCAAAGATGAAGCTTTACTCAATAGGTTTATGTGTTCTTAGATAGATCATAACATAAGTCCCAATCTAGGGATAACAAGAGTATTTATAAGTGGCTTGAAAGCCCTAGAAACATAAAACAAGATTACTAAAAAGTCCTTAAGCTAAATTGGTCTAAACCAATGAGAATGAAGCTTAAAATTTGGTCAGGGGAGACTCAGCCTGTCCCAACCAGGTCTGGCCACCCCAGTCCAGGCTTTCCTTGGCCTCTGTCCAGCCCGTCCGGGTTCTGTTCCCCGGTTCATCCATCCCTGCCGTCCGGGTGACCCTTGATCCATCTCTGCCGACCGGGTGTCCCTTCCCGGACTGATCTACCCGGTCTGGTCTCCTCCAGCACAAGTCAAACGACCGGGTACCTGTCCCAGGCTCAGTCATCCCGGACTGGACCCCTTCCATCCATCTGTTCTTTTCCCGGCCGGCTGCTTGAACCCGGCCGTCTCTACCCGGCCATCCTGACATGCTTCAAGTGAATTGATCATAACTTCTCCAATACAGGTCCAAATGACTTGAAACCACTTCCATTGGAAAGCTAACTCAATTTTCTGTGTCTCCACAAAAGCTTAGAATCAGGAGACATCTCTAAGGCCTCTTTTCATGCTCATCTTTGTTTTAACCAGATCATGGATTTGACTTCTCTTTTCATGGCCAAACATGATTCTTCATCTCTTTTGGGGCCATAAGGCTTCCAAACACCTCAAATCACACCAAAGCATACTCCAACACCTGATAAGGACAAATGAATGCAAAATGGACCTAGACATGCCTAATGCCTAACTTATATGATCAAAAAGCATAAGATATGGATGCTAAAAACATGTAAATATGCAAGCTATCAACTCCCCCACACTAGACATTTGCTTGTCCTCAAGTAAACTTTTCAAACACAAAGGGGAAGGATGCAAGGATGGGAACAAAGCCATAGGAAACACTCATAGCACTCAACCTGACATCCTAAAGAAACATAGCAAATAGCATGAGCAAACTCTCTTATTATGCTCTAGCTTCACAAGGCCTATCAATTACTCTTATGTCTCTACATAAGATGCAATGCCTATCAACCAACAAGCTCTCTTAACCAGCCCTCACATTGATTCTCACACACACACAAGGTGAAGTCTCACAAATGGGCACATGATCTCAATCATTTGACTAGGTGATCAAATGGTCTAACATGGATGATAATGAGGTTTCAATGCATTATTTCAAGATGGCAATCACTCAAAATTCAAGGAGCTTGATCATTATGCAAAATTTATCTAAGACTAGGAGCAATTCATGCATACATGGATCCATCCTCATCATTCTACCGAATTCCTAAGTGATTACAAGATCTACACCCCTTTTATTCATCCTATAACCCAAAAATGAAAAACATTCTCACATCACTCACCCCATGAACAACTTTTTTTTTCTTTTTGAAATTCAACCACTAAGGATCCCTATTCACTTTTCTAAGCTCTAACTCTTTAAGTTTTTCCTTCCCCACTATCTTATTGAATCTTTCTTTTTCTTTTTCTTTTCTTTTCTTTTTTTTTTTCTTTTTTTTTATATATACATGAATGGGGAAGGTCAAAACATCAATCAAGAGCTTCTTATCTTTCTATTGTAGGTCCCTAGGGTTCTTCTTTCTTATGATACTCATTTGTTCATCAATCTCAACATTGTTACATTCCAAACCCAAGATATAAACCATTAAGGAAAAAAAACCCCACTCACCATCCTAGAAGCTAGCTCAAATGAGGACCCTATGCTAGCAAGAGATGAGAACAAATCCATGTCGGTCCCAATACTCTCAAGATTTTGCACATGACAAGCTATCAGAAAAGGCCTCACTCAAGCAAATCAATGTAGGCTTCAAAGAATGGCTAGGGTTCAATGGTATGGGAGTGCCATTTGGGATAACAAAGAGTGGTATAATGGGGAAAGATAACCCAAATGTGTATGAGACCCATGATCAAGTATGCAAATGCCCATATGCAAGAGAAATTAAGTTCATTCAAGTCTAAGTTCAGGATGGAGCTGGTCTTAAGAACAATGCTAATATCAAGCATGCAACCAAGTTTCAAGAAGAGTTTTCAAGGCTCAAAGCATGCAAGCCTTTCAAAAGATGCTTAAGCTACTTGATATGTTTAACTAGGGTGCAAAATTCAGTGCAAACAAGTGTTCTTTACAAGGCAATGCTCCATATGCAAATGAATGCAACCTATATGCTCTAGACTCAATCTTAAGGATGCAAGTGATGCAATCTACATGATTCAAAAATTTAATTTTTTTTTATTTTCTATGCAAATATGAATGTACAATGCAATGCATGAGACTCAAAATCACAAAGCAAACATGATCAAATACTTGGTACTTCCCCCACACTTAAATCACACAGTCTATGTGTGAGTAAGAGAGAAAGAGATACCCCAACGAGACAAAAGCAAATGTATATACAAGAAGGGTTGGAGTGATACCTAAGAAGGGTGTTTGGGTGTGGTGTTTGGTGCCGGGGCTAGGAGCTGGCTTGGTTCATAGCAACTAGAGGAGGCTGCTACATGGCAATCATAGGGCTTGGTGATTAATCACCTTTCTTCTCTCCTCTAGTGCTTGGCTCAATCTGAAAATCTCAACCACTTTTATTAAAAACTGAAAGAAAAATTAAAATTGCAAAGCTATGTACAAGGATAACCATAGGACTTCCTCCCAAGTGAGCTTGTTTTGAGTCATTTAGCTTGACTACCTTGTCTCTTGAACTAGTGAGAAGGAGGATCCTTCCCACCTTCAAGTGTGATGGTGAGGACCTGAGAGAGAAACTCTTGAAGCTTGATTGGGTCATCTTGGAGCTGAGGAGTGATGATGGCTCTAGCACTTGAGAATGGTGTGGATCTGCCCTTGTGCTTGATCTTGTACTCAATGACTCCATCCATGAGCTTCTTTGGATGGAGAGTGAGAGTGTGTGGGAGCAAATCAAGAGGTGGAGGATGAGGCTCTTTCACCATCTTCTTCTTTCCATGAATGGCCTTTGAGGCTCCACTCATCCCCTCCTTTTTAGCACTTTCCAAGTGCTCACCACACTTCTCTCTAGAGGACTCACCATCAAGACCTTCTTCTTTACAAACAGCCACTTCATCTTGGGGTTTCTCCACAGCTTGTGCATCACAAGTGATTGTCCCACAATAGGCTGATTCCAATGGAGGTTGGAGAGGATAGGAGACAGCTTTGTTGACATGCATTAGGGTGACCTTCTTGTTGGGAAAGTCAATGCAAGCTCCAACTGTTGTGAGAAAAGGAGTGCCTAAGATCAAGGGGACTCTCTCTTCAGATGCCATTTCCAAAACAGTGAGGTCAATAGGTATGGTGCAGGAACCAATCTTCAAGGGGAAGTCCTTGATTATGCCAAGTGGGGTTGTAGAAGAAGAATCCCCAAAGGTGAGAGGACGAGTGTCTGGTTCCATGCTTTCAATCCCAATACTCTTCACCATATCAAAGGAAATGACATTCACACTAGCACCACTATCAACAAGGGCATCATCCAAAGTTAGTGTACCAAGGGAGCAAGACAATGTGAACTTCCCTTGAGACTCAAGCTTAGGGAGGGACTTGGGAGGGATTGGTGGATCAATCTTCAGAAGTGAGATGTCCAAAAGCTCAGCCACTTTAGCTTGGTGGGTGAGAATTTCCTGTATGAGCATCATTTGGACATGAGCAGTATGCATATTGGTGATCTCTGGAAGCTTGACTCCAATATCACTTAGGTCTTTTCTGAATTTGGAGACCACTTTTTCTGAGCTTTGGTGAGGAACCTTTTAGGGAAACGGAGCCTATCATAGGGTGATAGCTCAACCTCATTGTCTTTTTCCTTCACTTCTTTCAGCTTGAGGTTAGCACTCTTCTCAACTTGTGTCTCAACCGTAGGCTCATCAATCTTCAGAATCTTTCCTTGAACCTTCTTATCAGCTCTCTTCACAACTCTAGCTTCAGCTGTGGCCACAACCAGTCTCTTATCATTTTCAATCTGATTTCCAAGCACTAGCCTCTCAATCTCATCAACATCATTCTTATGATCACTCAACTTAATCCTTGAAGAAGTGGAGAGGATAACATTGCAAGTCTCCTTAGGGTTCTTCTCTCGTTTTCCTGGTAGAGATCCCATTGGGCTCTTGGAGGATGAAGACATAGAAGCAACCTGGCTCTCCAAAGCTTTGAGATGAGAGGCAAGTTGCATGTACTTGTTGTTGTGGTCAGAATAAGTTCCATCAATCTTAGCATGGATATTCTTGAACTCATCTCCAATGCTCCTAGCATTCTTCTCTTGAGCTTCTAAAATTTGCTTGAACATGGACTCCAAATTTGAACTTGGACCCTGAGCTTGAGAAGAGCCTCCTTGGGGCTGAGTAGGCTGGTTGGCTTGGTAACCTCCTTGTTGATTGTTGTAGTAAGGTCTTTGCTGGTAGCTGTTTTGGTATTGGAAGTTGGGCTCTTTCCTATACCATGTGCCATTAGAATTGATGAAGCACAGCTCCTCTTGACCTTCTACACCATGAACTTCAGTAGTCCTAGCAGGCTGTTTCTGTTGCTGGTTCCCAATGGAGTTAAGCTGCTCTTGCTTAGCCTTCTCTACAAGAAGCTTGTCCAACTTTTCTTGGAGAGATTTCAGGACCTTTCTTGTGTGCGGATCATCTTCATCAGTTCCTCTGTTGGCCCTATCATGCTCCTCACTGTAGACTGAATCACTCCTGGCCATGTTCTCCACCAGGTCCTCAGCATCCTGCTCAGTTCTGCCCAAGAAGAACCCATTGCTGGCTGTGTCCAATCTGCTCCTGAACTCTGGTAGAGCACCTCTGTAGAAGGTACTAAGCAAACTCTCCTTGGTAAAGCCATGATGTGGGAATTGAGACCAATAGCCCTTGAACCTCTCCCATGCTTCACTAAAGCTCTCAAGGTTCTTCTGCTGAAAGCTAGAGATCTCATTTCTGATCTTGGCTGTTCTTGAGGTAGAGAAGAATTTCTCTAGGAAAGCCCTCTTGCACTCATTCCAAGTTGTGATAGAGTCACTTGGAAGAGCCTTCTCCCATAGATGTGCCTTGTCTCCCAAAGAGAAGGGAAACAACCTCAGCTTGAAAGCATCTTCAGAGACTCCATTAATCTTGGACAAGCTACAGTAGCTATCAAATGTGTCCAAGTGATCAAGGGGATCCTCCACAGCAAGGCCATGAAACTTGTTGTTCTCAATCAAATGCAGCAGCCCTGATTTGATCTCAAAGTTGTTGTTCTCCACAGCTGGTGCCCTTTTCCCCAACCTATGACCATGAATGTGAGGTTGATCATAGGCTCCAATGGCTCTAGCTTGGCGCTGTGGCTGTTGTGGCTGGCGCTGTGGTCTTATGTTGTCAGCTCTTGGACCATTGCCCCCTAGGACATCACCATCTTGATGCTGATTCTCCATATCAAAGCCCAATCTTTGCAAGTGAGCCTGTTGCTCTTCTTCTCTTCTCTTTCTTGCAATCTCCCTCTCAAGTGTAGCAATTTCTTCAACAGTGGGTGTCAAGTTTGATGCACCTCTGCTTCTAGTTGTCATACACCTGAAATGCAAAGGGAAAAGAGCAAGGAGAAGTAATATCACAATAAAAGTAAAATGATTTAGTCTCAAGCAAATGACTAAATCCCAATGTCACAATCAACTTAGAATTTGGCAACGGCGCCAATTTGATGAAAGGACTTTTCTAAGGTCCTAATCAAATGATGTAGTATATAAGATTGTCGAACCAGTTCTAAGTGACCATAAAGCAAAGGGAATGCAAGTCTATGCTTAATCTAGATGCAATCATTGAAGAGGATGATTATTAAACTAAGATAATGAGTAAAATGCAACAAAAAGTAAAACTTTCTTTCTTATGAGGAGAATGAGACCCATGGGTATAGGGACCTGATATCAAATGATTAAGATTCAATCCAATGTGGGAACCGAAATTCACACGTCAATTTTCGATAAATAAGATTGCGGAGGAAAGCCAAGTAAACCCGACTTTCCTTGAAGGTCCGGATTCTCTGCGTTGCCACACGAAATCGAGAAAGTTAACAGAAGACAAAAAATGAGAATTGTAATATTTGCCCGAAGGCGTTTTATTAGATGAAAGATACGAGTACAAGGATTCTCCGAAAGACAGAGAGATTGGCGATTAAGGAAAAAGATAGAGTCGTAGGCAGCCAAACGTCCTAAGCCTTGCTCCGCTAGTCTAACCACCTAAACCCTAATTCTTCTAAGCTAGAAGGATTCTCTAAGTCTAATTTTCGGATCCCCTTCTCCTCTGCACTTGCTCTCCTTATATACCCAATCCTAGGTCGGTTTGCCTTAGGATGATGGACCTCTTCTTTGGGCCCAAGTTTATCTCTTCAGGAAGTATTCCATTTTCGTCGAACTTCGTAATTATCCTCGAGTTTTCGGTGACTTGATGTTTATCCGAGGTTTGGGAAATCGGATAAACCGTCATAGCCTGATTGGACCTGAATTCTTAAAATCGTAAGTAAGTCCGTGGACTTGTCTTAAGTCGTTGAACGTTTTATACGATTTCTCGGAAAGACTATCTTTCTCGTAAAATAAACCGTATAGCCTAAAGGATCGATGTTCAAGTTAATCGACCTTGTTTTATACGATATCTTCTACATGAAATCCAATCCTTCTAGTTTTTGTCGTAAAACATCGAGGACGATTCCAATCGAGCCGAATCGAAAGATGTCTATTCCGTAGCTGTGATCGTACCAAACTCACGAGGATTGATCCAACAAGCCAAGATGGGATCAGACCGAGCAAGATGGGACCGAGACAAGGACGAGGGCCATCGACCGGCGCCAGGCAGGCTTGCCGCCGGCGCCAGGCCGGCTTGCGGGACGCCTGCCGCCGGCGCCAGGCTAGCTTGCCGCCGGCACCAGGCCGGCTTGCGGGACGCCTGCCGCCGGCGCCAGGCCAGCTTGCGGGACGCCTGCCGCCGGCGCCAGGCAGGCTTTCCGCCGGCGCCAGGCCGGCTTATGGGACGCCTGTTGCCGGCGCCAGGCCGGCTTGCGGGACGCCTGCCGCCGGCGCCAGGCAGGCTTGCCACCGGCGCCAGGCAGGCTTGCCACCGGCGCCAGGCAGGCATGCTTCCGGCGCCAGGCTGGCTTGCGGGACGCCTGCTGCCGGCGCCAGGGGATCTCTGCCGCCCGTGGGTTTTCCGTTGTCCGATCTTTCCTCCGTTGGCCGTTCGTGCGGAAAATCTTTGAGCTTGGAAGGATCTTTAGCTGTAGATTTCGAGATAACCGTTTTTGACCCCAACAGTTAGCCCCCCAGCTCGTAAGATCGGAGACGATTTTGCGGGCGAGTGATTCGAATTTTTTGAAAATCGAAATTTTCGGCTAAGGATTTTTCCGCAGGAAACCTGTGTCATCACCCCCCCTTTTCTTATAAATAGCCAGCTTTCCCTTCTCATTCTTCACATCTTTTCAAATCCTCTCTTCTTCTCTCTCAAGAAAGAAAATGTCTTCATCCCAAGTTGAAAAGAATGATTCTGATGTTGAGATGGGTGAGGCCAGCCAAGCTCCCTCGGTTCTGGCCAGTCAAGCTCTGGCGGTTCCGGCCATTCAGGATGCTACTCCGTCCCTCATTGATGGGTTTGACTCTTTCAAGGCTAAGCTATCCCGGCGCAGTGCTGCAAAAGGTTCAAAGCGGGTGAGGACTGAGACGCCCGATGTTCCTTCCACGGCTCCAACTCTTTTGCCTGTTTCTCCGATCTCTTTGCGTGCTCCTTCGGCCCCTTCGCCTGTTCTTCCGGCTCCCAGCCCCGAAGTCCCATCCGATGCCCTCCCGCCTGCGGAAGGGGCTATTGTTCCTGAACAGACTCATGATGTTCAGGTCCATCCATCGGGTTCTTCGACTGCTCCGATCGTGATCTCCGGAAGAGAGGATGCAATAGAATCTACACCTCTTCCCCCGGCGAAGAGGGAACTCGTCTTGGGACTTCCAGCGGCCGGTGCCGCGCCGTTGCCCAAGGGAAGGGCAAGGGCTGGTGCGGCATCCGGAACAAAAAGGAAGCGTGGTGCGAAGAGCGAGGAGAGCGAACTCTCAGAGCCGTTGGCGCGTCATCGTTCCAAGGTTCGATTTTAATCTATATGCAATTCTTGTATCTCTCTCTTTTCTTTTACGATGATACTTACACCTTCTTTTGCGGACAGTTTGTGTCGCTGATTGACGGAATGCTTGGCGAGTGGGGGTCGGAAGTCATTCGTCTATCGAAGGAACTGGAGTCGTCGCAGGAAGCGCTGAAGCGTACTAAGGCGGCATTGCAGACTGTCGAGGACACCCATGCCGCCCAGACGTCCCAGCCTGAGGTTCGTATCAGCGATCTTGAGCGCGACCTTGGGAAGACCGCGAGTTCGCTACTCAAGGTGAAGAAGGAGAAGAAGAGAAAATCCTCCGAAGTCCACCGCCTTCAGCAGAAGATCCAGACTCATGAGAAGATGAACGCCCGTAGATCCTCGGAGGTTGCCGATGCCCGCGACGACTTCTTTGGTCGTCTGACGAGGATGGCCACCCTGTTTGAGTCCTTGATAGCCATCCGCAAGAGGGACTTGTCTTTAGCGGGGATAGAAGGGAGTTTGAGCGAGCTCGAGTTGCTTCGAGGTAACGAGGCCCCGTCTTTGGACTTGGAGGAAGCCAGATTATCGTCCTGCAAAGGAGAGTGGGCGGCCACTGAGGGAGATTTCGATTCAATCCTTGCCGGCCTGCAGGCCGAATGCACCCTTGCGCCGACCTCCGAAGACTCAGAAGATCAGGAGCGCACGGGAGAGAATTGCGAGGCTGGCGTGGACGAGGGTAGTGGCGATGCGACCGAGGAAGGCGACGGCGAGGCTATCCCTATCACGAGTGAGTTTGAGGATGAAGGTGACGCTCATGGGAGCGTCTAGGTTTATCAATCCCTTCTGAGATTTTGTTTTATATGTGTTTCGGCCGTTAAGAGGCCATGATGTATTTACCGGGACTGGCCGTTGGTGGCTTCGAATACCTGCCCCTTTTTGGGTTTTGTTTGAACTTTTGCGGTCTCAATCTATGAAACGTTTTTTGATTTATTTATGAACTTCAGTTTTTTTTTGAAGTATGAGAAAGAGGGTGTGAGTTGTCGTCTCATTCCTAGTTCCCTGATGATCACCGTACCTATTGTTTGCATAAAGCGAGATTTTCCGCGGTTTACCGATTTACGCGAGAAGTTCGTGAAACAAATAGGCTTAAGTGAAGAGACAAATTTTTGGATCTCGTATACCATACTATGTCTGTGAGATGTCAAGATCCAGCGTGGCTGGATTTAGGGCAAGACCTAGGTTTACTCTCGGACTGAGGCTTTGCGATGACAAATCGGCTTTCGTTTTGCCTGTTTGCGATTTTAACCTGACTCGTACCGTTTAAAATCCGCGAATTGTTGTCGGCTTATAAGATTTGTTTGGGCGTGAGTCGAGCTACTTCCTTTACGAAGAGCTAGACCAAAATTTTGGATTTCTTGTATAGCGCGCTATGTTTATCCTTGTCGGATGTAAGAGAGCCTACCCCTTGAAGGGCGGCTATTTGTCTGTTTAGGACGTTAGAGTTCGTTTGTTGTGATCATCAACAACGAAATGATACCGTTTTGAGGTGCGTTAGCGACGCCTCGCAGTGCTGAAGGTTGATTTTTCCTTCTGCCGCATCTCATGTTGAAACGCTTGCGGGCTTTGGGGATGTCTTTGCGAATGTTCGCAGCCAGAAAACTGTTGTTTTCGTTTTGGACACGCGAGACCAAGGGGTCGCGTAAATTTGACCCAGGGAGAAACGTCTACATTCATTTTGCTTCGTGAAGTGTTGGCCCTCCGGGATTTGTTTTTTGGTTGTGATAATCGCTTAGTGGATGCTAGATCCGTTGTTGTTGCCGTTTAGTAATTGGCGAAATGCATTGTCTAGAAAGAGTTTCGGAATTTTCGAAATTTGTGGGAGTATACGAGTATACGCACCCACCCCCCCCCCCTTTTTAGTCGGGGGGGGGGGGGATAGCTTAGCCCGCCGGTTAGCGAGTTGCCTACGTACCCTTTTTCGGGGATCAAGCCGTCTCGTAGTTCTTTGTATCACGTTATTGCTTAGTGATAGTATTTTTTAAGATGCATCGCGTTCCAAGTTCTTGGGATTTTTACGTCTTGCATGTTCGCGATTTGGTACGAATCTGGTCGGACCACTTTTATGACTTTGTATGGTCCTTCCCAGTTCGCTCCCAGTTTCCCTGCGTTTCGTTCGGCGGTGTTTTGGAAGACTTTGCGTAAGACTAAATCGCCTTCTTTGAACCTGCGATGGCGTACGTTCGAGTTGTAGTACCTTGCGGCAGCGTGCTGGTAATTCTTGATTTGAATGAGTGCCTGGTCGCGGCGTTCATTGATGAGATCGAGATTGTTCAGCATCATTCGTTTAAATCCTCTCTTTCGGGGAGGAATCTTCTCCGTACTCCGGGGAATTCTCTTTCTGCGGGGATCATGCATTCCGTTCCGTAAACGAGGGCGAATGGAGTTTCACCTGTAGCCCGTCTTCGGGTTGTACGATGCGACCAAAGAACTCCTTCGAGCTCCTCTGCCCAACACCCCTTTTTGGCGTCTAGGCACTTTTTGAGTCCGTCAAGGACGGTCTTGTTGATGGTTTCTGCCTGTCCGTTGCATTGCGGATACCTGGGAGTTGACTTTGTAAGTCGTATTTTCCACTTTTCGCAGAATGCTTCGAATCGAGCAGAGATGAATTGAGATCCATTGTCTGTTACGATTTCGTACGAGACCCCATGTCTAGTTATGATATGCTTCCAGACGAAGTTCTCGACTTGTGTGTCTTTGATACTTGCGTAGGATTCTGCTTCTACCCATTTGGAAAAGAAATCCGTGAGGACTAGGAGGAAGCGCTTTTGTTTTGATGGATGCATAGGTCCGACAATGTCCATGGACCATCGCATGAAAGGATAGGGGGACGAGATTGAGGAGAGGATTTCCGCGGGTTGATGGATTGTTGGAGCATGCCTTTGGCATTTCTCGCACTTCTGGGCGAATTTCTCGCAGTCTTTTATCATGGTCGGCCAATAATAACCGTGACGTTTGATTTTGACTGCGAAAGATCTTCTGCCAGAATGATTTCCGCATGATCCAGAATGGACTTCTTCCATGATTCTTCTTGCCCTTTCCCCTTCTGCGCATGTCATGAGGGGACCGGAGAAACACCACTTATAAATCTCCCCTTCTATCGTGACGTACCGTGCCGCTTGGGTTTTCACTTTACGGGCCGCCCATTTTTCGGCGGGTAAGGTTCCACTCACGATATAGGCCCGGATTGGTTCTAACCAAGGGCTGTCGCAGCCATACTCGGTTTGGTCTGCATCCGCTTCCGGTTGATCCTCGACTTCTTCCGCATCTTCAATCTCTCCTTGGATTAGATTGACGAGCACTGGTGGTCCGATGCTTGGATGTTCGATGAATTCAACCGGGATTATCCTTTTGAGCCCTGGATATGAGCTTGAGGCGAGGGCAGCCAAGGCGTCGGCCTGGACGTTTTCCGAGCGAGGAATTCTGGTCAGGACGAACTGGTCGAAATTAAGAGCCAGTTCTTGGAAAAGTTTTAGATATGCGGCCATCCTTTCGTCCCTTGCTTCATATTCTCCGCTGTATTGGTTGGCGACTAGCTGAGAGTCGCAGTAAGCGTGAATATTATGGATTTTTAATCCATGGGCTAGCCGCAAGCCTGCAACGAGTGCTTCGTATTCTGCCTCATTGTTTGAAGCATGAAAAGCCAATCGGAATGACTGTTCTAGGATTTCCCCGTTAGGAGAGGTGAGTCGAATTCCAATTCCGGATCCTTGTTTGGACGAGGATCCGTCGACGTGGAGGACCCAAGTTGAGTTTGGTTCCTCGTTAGTCATGTCTCTAGTGGGTAATTCTACCAAGAAATCCGCAAGTACTTGGGACTTTGCACATGTCCTTGGGCGATATTCGACGTCGTATTTACTTAGTTCGATTGCCCATTTTGCGAGCTTACCGGATTGGCTTGGACTGTGCAGGATTATCCGCAGTGGGAACGTGGTGAGAACCACTATAGTATGAGACTGGAAATATGGTCTTAGTTTCGTTGCCGAGGTTATGACGGCGAATGCTAATTTATCCATTAGCGGGTATCGAGTATCCGCATCCAGCAACGTCTTGCTTACGTAAAAGATTGGCTTTTGCTCGCCGCGTTCTTCTCGTATCAGGACGCCACTGACTGCTATTGCGGAAACTGCGATGTAGAGGAAAAGAGGTTCACCTTCCACTGGTTTTGCGAGAACCGGTGGAGTGGCCAGGTAATGTTTCAACTGTTGGAAAGCCTTTTCACATTGCTCGGACCATGCGAACTTCTTGTTTCCTTTTAACGTTTCATAAAACGGTAGGCACTTATCCGTGGAGCGCGAGATGAAACGGTTCAAAGCCGCGACTCTTCCGGTTAACCTTTGGACTTCTCGCTTGGTTCTCGAGGAGGCCATCTCTATCAGTGCATCGATTTGTTTAGGGTTGGCCTCGATTCCGCGATACGTTACGTGGTATCCGAGGAATTCTCCCGATGCCACTGCGAATCTGCATTTCGCTGGGTTGAGTTTCATGTTATGCTGGTTGAGTCGTGCAAAACATTCCTCTAGGTGGGCTACATGATCGTGTTCGTCAAGAGATTTTACGAGCATATCATCGATGTATACTTCCATAGTTTTTCCGAGTTGCTCGGAAAACATTCTGTTGACGAGTCGTTGATACGTTGCACCCGCGTTTTTAAGACCGAAAGGCATTACCTTGTAGCAATACGTCCCGCGGTCTGTGATGGATGCAGTTTTTTTTGCGGTCGTCGGGATTCATCATGATCTGATTGTATCCGGAAAAAGCGTCCATGAATGACAGAAGCTTGTTTCCCGCAGTTGCTTCGACCAGTCGGTCGATGTGTGGGAGCGGGAAGCAGTCCTTTGGACAGGCTTTATTCAGATCCGTGAAATCGACACAGACTCGCCACTTGCCGTTTTTTCTTTTTTACCACGATGGGGTTGGCAAGCCAGTCTGGATACCTAACTTCTGTTATCGACCCTACTTTGAGGAGTCTTTCGACTTCCTCGTTGACTGCAGTGGCACGCTCAGGTCCCAGCTTTCGTCTCTTTTGTTTTACGGGTTTGTGATTCGGGTCGATGTTAAGTTCGTGACATGTTACGCTAATGTCAATTCCCGGCATATCCTCCGCAGCCCAAGCGAACGTACTGAGGTTCTTTTTGTGGCATGCGATGAGCTCTGCTTTTATTGGTTCGCGGAGGTTAGCTCCGATTTCG
This sequence comes from Brassica juncea, assembly GCA_018703725.1. Lineage (NCBI taxonomy): Eukaryota > Viridiplantae > Streptophyta > Magnoliopsida > Brassicales > Brassicaceae > Brassica > Brassica juncea. The sequence goes on from CM031935.1 coordinate 23,065,616, forward strand.
TCGCACCGTTCCGGGAAGGAATCGTCGAGGCAAATTGAGACCTCCGGTTCGCAGGTTGGTTCACGCTTCCCTTCCAGGGCCTCAGCTCTTTGGGACTGCCAGAAGGTTTTCGGCGAGTCGTGAATCATTTGCTTTTTCCGAGAGGTCTCGATTTCGGAATTTTTCCGTTTTAGTTCGGTAGCGAGGTAGATCTGCCCTGCTCCGTGACTACCATGTATTGTTTTGAACCCGAAAGGCGTCGGGAACTTGAGGCATAGGTGGAATGTTGATGGGATCGCTCTCATGGAATTCAGCCAGGGAGTTCCAACTATCGTGTTGTATGATGTTGGACCATCGATCGCCAGGAATTCCGCGTTTTTGGCGACGCTCCCGGCTATGACTGAGAGGTTAGTCGAACCGAGGGTCATAACTTCTCCCGAGAGTCCGAATACTGGGCTGGGGTCATCTATCAGGATGCTTAGATCGACGCCCATCCTCTCGAGGGTGCTTTTATAGATAATATTAGCCGAGCATCCGGTGTCGACTAATACCCTTGCTACGTAAAATATCCTGGATCGTGAGATCTATTACGAGGAGATTGTTGTGAGGTTTGGCCATACTGGCCGTTGCTCGATCCTCGATGGATACGATGTTGCGGACTGACGAAGTAGCCATACTGAACTTCGATCGATTGGTGGTTTTCGAGTTAGAGAATCCGTCCCCTCTCCTTCTAGCGCCAAACTGTGGGAACCGAAATTCACACCGTCAATTTTTGATAAATAAGATTGCGGAGGAAAGCCAAGTAAACCCGACTTTCCTTGAAGGTCCGGATTCTCTGCGTTGCCACAGAAATCGAGAAAGTTAACAGAAGACAAAAAATGAGAATTGTAATATTTTCCCAAAGACGTTTTATTAGATGAAAGATATGAGTACAAGGATTCTCCGAAAGACAGAGAGATTTTCGATTAAAGAAAAAGATAGAGTTGCAGGCAGCCAAACGTCCTAAGCCTTGCTCCGCTAGTCTAACCACCTAAACCCTAATTCTTCTAAGCTAGCAGAATGCTCTAAGTCTAATTTTCGGATCCCCTTCTCCTCTGCACTTGCTCTCCTTATATACCCACTCCTAGGTCGGTTTGCCTTAGGATGATGGACCTCGCCTTTGGGCCCAAGTTTATCTCTTCAGGAAGTATTCCATTTTTGTCGAACTTCGTAATTATCCTCGAGTTTTCGGTGACTTGATGTTTATCCGATGTTCGGGAAATCGGATAAACCGTCATAGCCTAGTTGGACCTGAATTCTTAAAATCGTAAGTAAGTCCGTGGACTTGTCTTAAGTCGTTGAACGTTTTATACGATTTCTCGGAAAGACTATCTTTCTCGTAAAATAAACCGTATAGCCTAAAGGATCGATGTTCAAGTTAATCGACCTTGTTTTATACGATATCTTCTACGAGAAATCCAATCCTTCTAGTTTTTGTCGTAAAACATCGAGGACGATTCCAATCGAGCCGAATCGAAAGATGTCTATTCCGTAGCTGTGATCGTACCAAACTCACGAGGATTGATCCAACAAGCCAAGATGGGATCAGACTGAGCAAGATGGGACCGAGACCAGGATGAGGGCCTTCGACCGGCACCAGGCAGGCTTGGCGCCGGCACCAGGCCGGCTTGCGGGACGCCTGCCGCCGGCGCCAGGCTGGCTTGCCGCCGGCGCCAGGCCGGCTTACGGGACGCCTGCCGCCGGCGCCAGGCCGGCTTGCGGGACGCCTGCCGCCGGCGCCAGGCCGGCTTGCGGGACGCCTGCCGCCGGCGCCAGGCAGGCTTGCCGCCGGCTCCAGGCCGGCTTGCGGGACGCCTGCCGCCGGCGCCAGGGGATCTTTGCCGCCCGTGGGTTTTCCGTTGTCCGATCTTTCCTCCGTTGGCCGTTCGTGCGGGAAATCTTTGAGCTTAGAAGGATCTTTAGCCGTAGATTTCGAGATAACCGTTTTTGACCCCAACATCCAAGATGCTAACTTTTCAACCAATCTAATTCCTTATGCCTAGACAACAAAACTAAGCAAGCTCTATCTCTAGATGGATGCTCTTTTGCAATTATAACCCAAGTACACCAAATCTCTTTGGCTGTAATGATCAAAGCAAGCATAAAGAATGAGTCTAATAGCAATCTTATCTTCTTTGACAACTAATCTCTTAGGCAAAGCAAGCTAAAAGCATAGATGAGTTGGTTCAGGCATTTCATAGAACACCTTTCGGGCATGAAATGCCTATGACTCTATGTTTGAGAGGCCAACTCAAATATAGCTTTAAGAACACCAAATCAATGCAAGGAAATGAAAGATCTAACACTAAGCACCTTGGATCTACAGTTAATCACTCTCAATCACCCTAACCCATGGATCTTAGATGGATCTACTCACTAATCCACATGCTTACTCTTAAACCCACGAGAGATTCAAGCTTAAACATATAGAGAAAGAAAGGAGATGAAATCAAGCAATCAAGAACACAAATATTAGATGAGATTATGAATCAAAGATGAAGCTTTACTCAAGAGGTTTATGTGTTCTTATATAGATCATAACATAAGTCCCAATCTAGGGATAACAAGAGTATTTATAAGTGGCTTGAAAGCCCTAGAAACATAAAACAAGATTACTAAAAAGTCCTTAAGCTAAATTGGTCTAAACCAATGAGAATGAAGCTTAAAATTCGGTCAGGGGAGACTCAGCCTGTCCCAACCCGGTCTGGAAACCCCGGTCCAGGCTTGCCTCTGCCTCTGTCCAGCCCGTCTGGGTTCTGTTCCCCGGTTCATCCATCCCGGCCGTCCGGGTGACCCTTGATCCATCTCTGCCGACCGGCTGTCCCTTCCCGGACTGATCCACCCGGTCTGGTCTCCTCCAGCACAAGTCAAACGACCGGGTACCTGTCACAGGCTCAGTCATCCCGGACTGGACCACTTCCATCCATCTGTTCTTTTCCCGGCCGGCTGCTTGAACCCGACCGTCTCTACCCGGCCATCTTGACATGCTTCAAGTGAATTGATCATAACTTCTCCAATACAGGTCCAAATGACTTTAAACCACTTCCATTGGAAAGCTAACTCAATTTTCTGTGTCTCCACAAAATCTTAGAAGCAGGAGACATCTCTAACGCCTCTGTCCATGCTCATCTTTTTCTTGACCAGATCATGGATTTGACTTCTCTTTTCATGGCCAAACATGATTCTTCATCTCTTTTGGGGGCCATAAGGCTTCCAAACACCTCAAATCACACCAAAGCATACTCCAACATCTGATAAGGACAAATGAATGCAAAATGGACCTAGACATGCCTAATGCCTAACTTATATGATCGAAAAGCATAAGATATGGATGCTAAAAACATGTAAATATGCAAGCTATCACTCCTCATCGGTCGATGCATTGGTCATCAATCTACTTGGATCTTAGAAAACCTGCAAAAAACAAATACGAAATAAATAATTGTAATTAAGAAAACTAAGTTGAAATACATAACAGTGGGTTGCCTCCCACTCAGCGCTTTGTTATAGTCATTTAGCTTGACTTTGGAGGTGTTTGGGCTAGTTGAAGGTGAAACAGCTGCTTGTTGGAAAACAAGCATCCACATTATCTCTGCTCATTCTGAACCAAGCTGCAATGAAACTTATTGTGGCCTCATTGCTTATGGTCCATCTTTCATCCATCTTTAATGTTGCATTTGTAACGTTCCGCAGACTGTCTTGAAGAGCTTCAATGCTGCATTGGTGACATCCTATCTTTTCATAGGCGTATGCAGATAGCTCTTTCAGTTCCTCTTGCATTGACTGTAACTCGTCATGTACCGGCTTGACTTTGTCTGATGTAGACTCGGTATCGATCGATAACAAAGATGATAAATCGATCGTCGCTGGTGTAGCCACGCCAATCGATGTGGGAACCTCTTGTCGATCGATGCTAATTGTTCATGAAGATATGTGAGTTGCTTTTGGATGGCCTTGACCTCTTTCTGTAGACATTCTCCCTGGAAGTCCAATCCACTGATCCTGTTGTCGAATGGAAAGTAGATGTCATCACACCTCTTGTCAAGTCTGTCTTCCATGGTCTGCATCGATCGATGTTTGTCTACCGATATCGGTCGACACGAGTGTGATCTGCTGAAACTCGTGGAAGTCTCCATCTCAAAGCCTCCGTCAAGCTCATCATGCTTCACAACTTGCCAGAAGTCATCATCTGTGGGAACCGAAATTCACACCGTCAATTTCTGATAAATAAGATTGCGGAGGAAAGCCAAGTAAACTCGACTTTCCTTGAAGGTCCGGATTCTCTGCGTTGCCACACGAAATCGATAAAGTAAACAGAAGACAAAAAGCGAAAATTGTAATATTTGCCCGAAGGCGTTTTATTAGATGAAAGATACGAGTACAAGAATTCTCCGAAAGACAAAGAGATTTGCGATTAAAGAAAAAGATAGAATCGAAGGCAGCCAAACGTCCTAAACCTTGCTCCGCTAGTCTAACCACCTAAACCCTAGTTCTTCTAAGCTAGCAGGATGCTCAAAGTCTAATTTTCAGATCCCCTTCTCCTCTGCTCTTGCTCTCCTTATATACCCGCTCCTAGGTCGGTTTGCCTTAAGATGATGGACCTCGCCTTTGGGCCCAAGCTTATCTCTTTTGGAAGTATTCCATTTTCGTCGATCTTCGTAATTATCCTCGAGTTTTTGGTGACTTGATGTTTATCCGATGTTCGGGAAATCGGATAAACCGTCATAGCCTGATTGGGCCTGAATTCTTAAAATCGTAAGTAAGTCCGTGGACTTGTCTTAAGTCGTTGAACGTTTTATACGATTTCTCGGAAAGAATATTTTTCCCGTAAAATAAACCGTATAGCCTAAAGGATCAATGTTCGAGTTAATTGACCTTGTTTTACACGATATCTTCTACGAGAAATCCAATCCTTCTAGTTTTTATCGTAAAACATCGAGGACGATTCCAATTGAGTCGAAGGATGTTTATTCCGTAGCCGTGATCGTCCCAAACTCACGATGATTGATCCAAACAAGCCAAGATGGGATCAGACCGAACACGATGGGACCGAGACCAGGACGAGGGCCGTCGACTGGCGCCAGGCCGGGGTGCCGCCGGCGCCAGGCCGGCTTGCGGAACGCGTGCCGCCGGCGTTAGGCCGGGGTGCCGCCGGCGCCAGACCAGCCCGCATGACGCGTGCCGCCGGCGCCAGGCCAGTCCGCGTGACGCGTGCCACCGGGGCCAGGCCGGGGTGCCACCGGCGCCAGGCCGGCCTGCGTGACGCGTGCTGCCGGCGCCAGGCCGGGGTGCCGCCGGCGCCAGGCCGGCTCGCGTGACGTGTGCCGCCGGTTGCCAGGCCGTTGTGCCGTCCGTGGGTTTTCCGTTGTTTGATCTTTCCCCCGTTAGTCGTTCGTGCGGGAAATCTTTGAGTTTGGAAGGATCTTTAGCCGTAGATTTCGAGATAACCGTTTTTGACCCCAACAGTTAGCCCCCCAGCTCGTAAGATCGGAGACGATTTTGCAGGCGAGTGATCCGAATTTTTTGAAAATAGAAATTTTCGGCTAAGGATTTTTCCGCAGGAAACCTGTGTCATCACCCCCCTTTTCTTATAAATAGCCAGCCTTCCCTTCTCATTCTTTACATCTTTTTCAAATTCTCTCTTCTTCTCTCTCAAGAAAGAAAATGTCTTCATCCCAAGTTGAAAGGAATGATTCTGATGTTGAGATGGGTGAGGCCGGCCAAGCTCCGTCGGTTCCGGCCAGCCAAGCTCCGGCCGTTCAGGCCGTTCAGGAGGCTACTCCGTCCCTCATTGATGGGTTTGATTCTTTCAAGGCTAAGCTATCCCGGCGCAGTGCTGCGAAAGGCTCAAGGTGGGCGAGGACTGAGACGCCCGACGTTCCTTCCGCGGCTACAACTCCTTTGCCTGTTTCTCCGATATCTTTGCCTGCTCCTTCGGCCCCTTCGCCTGTTCTTCCGGTTCCCAGCACCAAAGTCCAATCCGATGCCCTCCCGTCTGCAGAAGGGGCTATTGTTCCTGAACAGACTCTTGAGGTTCAGGTCCATCCATCGGGTTCTTCGACTGCTCCGATCGTGATCTCCGGAAGAGAGGATGCGATAGAAATCTACACCTCTTCCCTCGGCGAAGAGGGAACTCGTCTTGGGACTGCCAGCAGCCGGTGCCGCGCCGTTGCCCAAGGGAAGGGCAAGGGCTGGTGCAGCATCCGGAGCAAAAAGGAAGCGGGGTGCGAAGGGTGAGGAGAGCGAACTCTCAGAGCCGTTGGCGCGTCATCGTTCCAAGGTTCGATTTTAATCTATCTGCAATTCTTGTATCGCTCTCTTTTCTTTTACGATGATACTTACTCCTTCTTTTTGCGGACAGTTTGTGTCGCTGATTGACGGAATGCTTGGCGAGTGCGGGTCGGAAGCCAATCGTCTATCGAAGGAACTGGAGTCGTCGCAGGAAGCGCTGAAGCGTACTAAGGCTGCATTGCAGACTGTCGAGGACACCCATGCCGCCCAGACGTCCCAGCTTGAGGTTCGTATCAGCGATCTTGAGCGCGACCTTGGGAAGACCGCGAGTTCGTTACTCAAGGTGAAGAAAGAGAAGAGGAGAAAATCCTCGGAAGTCCGCCGCCTCCAGCAGAAGATTCAGACTCATGAGGAGACGAATGCCCGTAGATCCTCGGAGGTTGCCGATACTCGTGACGACTTCTTTGGTCGTCTGACGAGGATGGCCATCCTGTTTGAGTCCTTGATAGCTTTCCGCAAGAGGGACTTGGCTTTAGCGGGGATCGAGGGGAGTCTGAGCGAGCTCGAGTTGCTTCGAGGTGACGAGGCCCCGTCTTTGGACTTGGAGGAAGCCAGACTATCGTCCTGCAAAGGAGAGTGGGCGGCCACCGAGGGAGATTTCGATTCAATCCTTGCCGGCCTGCAAGCTGAATGCACCCTTGATCCGACCTCCAAAGACTCCGAAGATCAGGAGCGCACGAGAGAAGATTGCGAGGTCGGCGTGGACGAGGCGGGTAGTGGCGATGCGACCGAGGGAGTCGACGGCGAGGCTATCCCTGTCGCGAGTGAGGATGAAGGTGACGCTCCTGGGAGCGTCTAGGTTTATCAATCCCTTCTGGGATTTCATTTTATATGTGTTTTGGCCGTTAAGAGTCCACGATGTATTTACCGGGACTGGCCGTTGGTGGCTTCGAATCCCTGTCCCTTTTTGGGGTTTTGTTTTTAACTTTGCGGTCTCAATCTATGAAACGTTTTCGATTTATTTATGAACTTCAGTTTTTTGAAGTATGAGAAAGAGGGTGTGAGTTGTCGTCTCATTCCTAGTTCCCCGATGATCACCGTACCTATTGTTTGCATAAAGCGAGATTTTCCGCGGTTTACCGATTTACGCGAGAAGTTCGTGAAACAAACAGGCTTAAGTGAAGAGACAAATTTTTGGATCTTGTATAACATACTATGTCTGTGAGATGTCAAGATCCAGCGTGGCTGGGTTTAGGGCAAGACCTAGGTTTACTCTCGGAGTGAGGCTTTGCGATGACAAATCGGCTTTCGTTTTGCCTGTTTGCGATTTTAACCTGACTCGTACCGTTTAAAATCCGCGAATTGTTGTCGGCTTATACGATTTGTTTGGGCGTGAGTCGAGCTACTTCCTTTACGAAGAGCTAGACCAAAATTTTGGATTTCTTGTATAGCGCGCTATGTTTATCCTTGTCGGATGTAAGAGAGCCTACCCCTCGAAGGGCGGCTATTTGTCTGTTTAGGACGTTAGAGTTCGTTTGTTGTGATCAGCAACAACGAAATGATACCGTTTTGAGGTGCGTTTGTTTGTTCAGAGACGAAGATTTTGTCTGCAATGTTTTGCGGAAAAGAATGTCCTTCAAGCGTTAGCGACGTCTCGCAGTGCTGAAGGTCGATTTTTCCTTATGCCGCATCTCGTGTTGAAACGCTTGCGGGCTTTGGGGATGTGTTTGCGAATGTTCGCAGCCAGAAAACTGTCGTTTCCGTTCTGGACGCGGGACCAAGGGGTCGCGTAAATTTCACCCAGGGAGAAGCGTCTACATTCACTTTGCTTTGTGAATTGTTGGGCCTCCGAGATTTGTTTTTTGGATGTGATAATCGCTTAGTGGATACTAGATCCGTTGTTGTGGCCGTTTCGGCTGATTTGAAAAAAGTCGTGAAAAAGTTTTGAAAATTTTAGAGTCTTCGAAATTTGTGGGAGTATACGAGTATACGTACCCACTCCCCTCCTTTTTTTTAATTGGAGGGATAGCTGAATCCGCCGGTTGGCGAGTTGCCTACGTACCCTTGTCTAGGGATCAAGCCATCTCGTAGTTCTTTTGTACCACGCTTTATCGTTTAGTGGTAGTATTTTTTGAGGTGCATCGCATTCCAAGTTCTCGGGATTTTGACGTCTTGCATGTTTGCGATTTGGTATGAGCCTGGTTGGACTACTTTTATGACTTTGTACGGTCCTTCCCAGTTTGCTCCCAGTTTTCCTGCGTTTCGTTCGGCAGTGTTTTGGATGACTTTGCGTAAGACTAAATCGCCTTCTTTGAACCTGCTATGGCGTACGTTTGAGTTGTAGTACCTTGCGGCAGCGTGCTGGTAATTCTGGATTCGAATGAGTGCCTGGTCGCGGCGTTCATTGATGAGATCGAGATTGTCTAGCATCATAGCGTCGTTTAAATCCTCTCTTTCGGGGAGGAATCTTCTCCGTACTCCGGGGAAATCTACTTCCGCGGGGATCATGCATTCTGTTCCGTAAACGAGGGCGAATGGAGTTTCACCCATAGCCCGTCTTGGGGTTGTACGATGCGACCAAAGAACTCCTTTGAGCTCCTCTGCCCATCGCCCCTTCTTGGTGTCTAGGCGTTTCTTGAGTCCGTCAAGGACGGTTTTGTTGATGGTTTCTGCCTGTCTGTTGCATTGCGGATATCTGGGAGTTGACTTTGTTAGTCGTATTTTCCATTTTTCGCAGAATGCTTTGAATCGGGCAGAGATAAATTGAGATCCATTATCTGTTACGATTTCGTATGGGACCCCATGTCTAGTTATGATATGTTTCCAGACGAATTTCTCGACTTGTGTGTCTTTGATACTTGCGTAGGATTCTGCTTCTTACCCATTTGGAAAAGAAATCCGTGAGGACTAGGAGGAAGCGCTTCTGTTTTGATGGGTGCATAGGTCCGACGATGTCCATGGACCATCGCATGAAAGGATAGGGGGACGAGTTAGAGGAGAGGATCTCCGCGGGTTGATGGATTGTTGGAGCATGCCTTTGGCATTTCTCGCACTTCCGGGCGAATTTCTCGCAGTCTTTTACCATGGTTGGCCAATAATAACCGTGGCGTTTGATTTTGAATACGAGAGATCTTCCACCAGAATGATTTCCGCATGATCCAGAATGGACTTCTTCCATGATTCTCCTCGCCCTTTCCCCTTCTGCGCATGTCATGAGAGGACCACAGAAACACCACTTATAAATTTCTCCCTCTATCGTGACGTACCGTGCCGCTTGGGTTTTCACTTTACGAGCCGCCCATTTTTCAGCGGGTAAGGTTCCATTCACGATATAGGCTCGGATTGGTTCTAACCAAGGGCTGCTGCAGCCGTACTCGGTTGGGTCCACATCCGCTTCCGGTTGATCCTCGACTTCTTCTGCATCGTCAATCTCCTCCCGGATTAGATTGACGACCACTGGTGGTCCGATGCTTGGATGTTCGAGGAATTCGACCGGGATTATCCTTTGGAGCCCTGGATCTGAGCTTGAGGCGAGGGCAGCCAAGGCGTCGGCCTGGACGTTTTCCGAGCGAGGAATTCTGGTCAGGGCGAACTGGTCGAAACTTCGAGCCAGTTCTTGGACGAGTTTTAGATATGCGTCCATCCTTTCGTCTCTTGCCTCATATTCTCCGCTGTATTGATTGGCGTTTAACTGAGAATCGCAGTAAGCGTGACTATTACGGATTTTTAACCCATGGGCCAGCCGCAAGCCTGCGACGAGTTCTTCGTATTCTTCCTCATTGTTTGAAGCATGAAAAGCCAATCAGAAATACTGTTCTAGGATTTCCCCGTTAGGAGAGGTGAGTCATATTCCGATTCCGGATCCTTGTTTGGACGAAGATCCGTCGACGTGGAGGACCCAAGTTGAGTTTGGTTCCTCGTTAGTCATGCTTCTAGTGGGTAACTCTACCAAGAAATCCGCAAGTACTTGGGACTTTGCACATGTCCTTGGGCGATATTCGACGTAGTATTCACTCAGTTCGATTGCCCATTTTGGTTCCTCGTTAGTCATGCTTCAGTAAGTTCACTACTCACAATGACAGGATATGACTCATTAGGGCCTAGAGATGCGTACCTTACACCATGGGGAAGAGGTTTTAGCTCCACTTTTGGTTCCTTGAGCTCACTCCAGTCATCTTGTTGGGTGTCCTCTTGTTGAGTGGCTGAAACAGCTTGGTGCACTTCATTTTTGAGCTCCTCATAGTGGCCTTTATCAACAATCTTCTTGCGAGAATCCAGCATGGCTGCAATAGCATCACTCTCTTGGTTCTCAACCACTTGGACCTCTTTATCCACTGTCAAAGCATGCTGCACAGGGTCCCCTATTGTCAACTCTCCAAGTGCCAATTCCTCAAGGAGCTCATCAGCAAGAGCTTCCATCTCTTCTATGTAAAACACTTGGCCCTGCACAGTTGACCTCTTCATTACCTCATTGATATCAAAATGGAGAGTGTGCTATTTCCCCAAACGAAGATCAATCTTGCCTTCCTTCACATTGATAAGGGCTCCTGCTGTGGCTAAGAATGGTCATCCAAGGATCAAGGGGTCTCTGGCTTCTTCATCCATCTCGAGAATAACAAAATCAGTAGGAATTTCACAATTTCCCACCATCACAGGGAGGTCTTCAAGGATACCAATGGGGAATTTGACTGAGCGATCAGCAAGCACCAAAGAGAGTTTGCACTTCTTGTATTAGCTGAACCCAAGCTTCTTGGCAACAGATAGAGGCATGAGGCTGACACTAGCTCCCAAATCACATAGACATCTCTCAAACATCAAAGGACCAATGGCACAAGGTAGGGTAAAGCAGCCTGGATCCTCTAGCTTCTTAGGGATTGTCAATCTCTGGATGATGGCACTGCACTCATGAGTAAGAACCATCATGCCTTCCATTTCCTTCTTCTTGGAAGCCACAGCATCCTTCAAGAACTTGTTGTATTGAGGGACAAGCATGAAGGCATCAATAATGGGCATTGTGACTTGAACTTCACTCATTTGCTTCTCAAAGAGTGCTTTGTACTTCTCTAATAGTTGCTTCTTGAATCTTCTAGGAAATGGCAGCTTAGGTTCATAGGGAGGAGGAACAAAAGAAGACTCTTTTGTTGGAGTGGCAACTTCACCATGCTTTAGTGTTTTCTTCTCTTCTCCAACCTTTCCTTTACCCTTAGCTTCAACAATCCTTTCTAGAATCTCCTCGTCAACTTTCTCATCTACAATCACAACATCATCATCAATGTTGATAGCCACCCCCCCACTTAGTGTCTCACCATCCTTGGGGAGAGTTCTTGGAGGTAGCTCTCTAACACTTGTCAAAGTGATTGCCTTCATTGGCTCCTTGGGGTTTTGCTCAGCCTTTCCTGGTAGTGTTCCTTGTTGGCGACTTGGCTGAGAGTTCATAGAAGCAAACTGATTCTCCAAAGCTCTAATCTTGTTGTTTAGCTCAGTATAGCTGCTATCAATCTTGGAGTGAACAGTCTTGAACTCATGGCCAATGTCCTTGGCTGCTCTAGCTTGACCTTCCAATAATTGTCTGAACATAGCTTCCATAGATGAATCTGGAGCTTTAGCTTGGGAGGAGCTACCTTGAGCTTGAGTAGACTGATTGCCATGGTTTGTAAAACCAGGAGGAGGATTCTGCCTAGGCTGGTAGTTCCCTTGCTGAGTGTTTTGCTTTGGTTGATAGCCTCCTTGCTGGTTTTTGGGATAAGACCTTTGCTGGTAGTTGTTGTACTGAAAGTTAGGCTCCTTCCTGTACCAAGTACCATTGTTGTTAATGAAGCAAAGCTCTTCTTGCCCTTCTAACCCTTCAACTTCATTAACCTTAGGAGGAGTTTCCTGACTTGGACCACCCACAAAGTTGATCTGCTCCTTTTTGGCTTGGTTAGCAATCAGCAAGTCTATCTTCTCTTGCAAGGATTTGATTTCCTTTTTGGTCTGGTTGTCATCAGCTCTGGTTGTTCTATCAGCTCTGTCATGTTCTCCATTGTAGACTGAATCACTCTTCACCATGTTGTCAACCATCTCCTCAGCATCTTCTTCAGACCTGCCCAGGAAGAAACCATTGCTTGCTGTATCCAATCTTGCTCTAAACTCAGGAAGGGCACCTCTATAGAATGTGCTTAACAAACTCTCCTTTGAGAAGCCATGGTGTGGGCACTTAGCTTGATACCCCTTGAACCTTTCCCATGCTTCACTAAAGCTTTCCAAGTTCTTCTGCTGGAAACTAGAGATCTCATTCCTCAGCTTGGCTGTCCTTGATGTGGAGAAGAATTTCTCCAAGAAGGCCTTCTTGCAATCATCCCGAGTAGTGATGGAATCACTAGGTAGAGATTTCTCCCATTGGCGTGCCTTGTCTCCTAGAGAGAATGGAAACAACTTGAGCTTGAAGGCATCTTCGGACACACCATTGGTCTTGGACAAGCCACAATAGCTATCAAACTTGTCCAAGTGATCAAATGGGTCTTCTACAGCCAAGCCATGGTACTTGTTGTTCTCAATCACACTCAACAACCCTGACTTGATCTCAAAGTGGTTAGCTTCCACAGCTGGTGCGGGGATGCCCGTCCTGTTGCCATGAATGTGAGGACGGTCATAGGTGTCAATGGCTCTAGCTGGCCGCTGTGGGTGTTGTTGTTGCTGGCGATGTGGTCTAAGGTTGTCAGCTCCTTGACCATTGCCATCTTGAGGTTGATGCTGGTGATCATCCATCTCAAACCCCAACCTCTGAATGTGAGCCTGTTGCTCTTTTCTCTTCTCCTTCTTGCTATTTCCCTCTCAAGTGTAGCTATCTCTTCAACAGTGGGAACCAGGTTAGTTGCACCCCTGCTTCTTGTGTTCATACACTTGAAAATCAAAGGAAGATGCAAAAGGAGAATCAATATCACAAGAAAAGAAAAATGATTTAGTCTCAAGCAAGTGACTAAATCCCAATGTCACAATCAACTTAGAATTTGGCAACGGCGCCAATTTGATGAAAGGACTTTTCTAAGGTCCTAATCAAATGATGTAGTATATAAGATTGTCGAACCAGTCCTAATGACCATGAAACAGAGGGAATGCAAGTCTATGCTTAATCTAAATGCAATCATTAAAGAGGATGATTATCAAACTAAGACAATAAGTAAAATGCAACAAAAGTAAAACTTTCTTTCTTATGAGGAGAATGAGACCCATGGGTGTAGGGACTTGATGTCAAATGATTAAGATTCAATCCAAGATGCTAACTTTTCAATCAATCTAATTCCTTATGCCTAGACAACAAAACTAAGCAAGCTCTATCCCTAGATGAATGCTCTTTTGCAATGATCACCCAAGTACACCAAATCCCTTTGGCTGTAATGATCAAAGCAAACACTGAGAATGAGTCTAATAGCAATCCTAGCCTCTTTGACAACTAATCCCTTAGGCAAAGCAAGCTAAAAGCATAGATGAGTTGGTTTAGACATTTCATAGAACACCTTCCGGGCATGAAATGCCTATAGCTCTATGTTTGAGAGGCCAACTCAAATGTAGCTTTAAGAACACCAAATCAATGCAAGGAAATGATAGATCTAACACTAAGCACCTTGGATCTACACTTAATCACTCTCAATCACCTAACCCATGGATCTTAAATGGATCTACTCACTAATCCACATGCTTACTCTTAAACCCATGAGAGATTCAAGCTTAAACATATAGAGAAAGAAAGGGGATGAAATCAAACAATCAAGAACACAAAGATAAGATGAGATTATGAATCAAAGATGAAGCTTTACTCAAGAGGTTTATGTGTTCTTAGATAGAAAATAACAGAAGTCCCACATTAGGGATAACAAGGGTACTTATAGTTAGGCTTAAAAGCCCTAGAAACATAGAATAAGATTACTAAAAAGCCCTTAAGCTAAATGGGTCTAAACCAATAGGAATGAGTTACAAAACTCGGTCAGGGTAGCATCAACACCATCCAACCCGGTCAAGGTTACCCGGCCGTCCAGCTGGCCGTGTTCTTTGCTCCGTCCGGGTTCCAAGCCGTCCGTCTCACCCGGGTCGTTTCAACCCAGTCTTCAGCACCTTCTTCACGACCGGGTACTCCTAGCCGGACAGGCCACCCCGGTCGTCCTCGGTCTGGACGCATCATGTTCTCCCGTCCGGGTGCTCTTACCCGGACGCATCTCCCCGGCCGTCCATTACTTCTCATAGTCCGGGTGCTCCTACCCGGACGCGTCTCCCCGGACGTCCCTCGGTCTGGACGCATCATGCTCTCCCGTCCGGGTGCTCCTACCCGGACGCATCTCCCCGGCCGTCCATCAGTTCTCATCGTCCGGGTGCTCCTACCCGGACGCGTCTCCCCGGACGTCCAGTTGCTTCTTATCGTCCGGGTGCTCGAGTCTGGATGCATCAGCCCGATCATCCGTACGAGCTGATCCCACCTGATCCGTTCGGGTGTGTGTAGCCGGTCAAGGCTGCCCGGTCCAACTCTCTTCTCTTAGTTTTACTTCTCTTCTTATAGCCAATCTTGATTCTTCACTTCTTTTTTGGGTCATAAGGTTCCCAAACACCTTAAATCTCACCAAAGCATACTCCAACACCTGATAAGGACAAATGAATGCAAAATGATCCTAGACATGCCTAAACTTTAGCCTACAACTCAAAGAATGCAATAAACAGATGGCTAAATATATGAAAATATGCAAGACATCAATACCATCCAGCAGCCTAATTCCATCCTATCCTATCTTTTCAATTATCTTGTTTTATTATTTATAAGCATCTCATTCATTTTCGTTTGCATTTGTTTCAGGTACAACTAGAATTCCATTCATATCGCCCACCCGATCATATATTTGGTCGATCCATCAAGCTTCCATCATCCATCTTGCCAACCCTGATTTCCAGCCCGTAACATTTGGTATCAGAGCTGAAGTTCCTGAATCAGGTCCATTCTATCCTTGCATCATACATTTGCTTGCATTTGTTTTCATCTTAAATAATTTTTTTTGCATTTTGTGTACTTTATTCATCATAAAATTGAAAACTATAAAAAAGTGTGAGGTAGGAGACGACCAGTTGCTTTTTTTTATAACGCTGATTTATTATGATATTATAATTATGATATGAGAAAGATTACATAGACGATTCGACAATCGAAAATACTACATGTCTTATAAAATCTACGCTTAACTGCATCACCTGAGCCGTCCTATAAAGATCCACGCATGACCAGATTAACTTGCTCCATGTTGTTGATCTCTTGTAAGCCTTTCTTCCGTAATATGCATAATTGTTTAATAAATCGCTCTATCCGGGACTTGAAACCTGGATTTCCTATAATCTGCAAGAAATTGCATAGTCTGGGTTCGAACCCCAAACCTAGGTGTAGAGGCCTTTAAACCTTAACCAGTAGGCTAAGGTGCCTCCACATGACGACCAGTTGTTTTGTTTGATTCATTTTAATCATAAAAAGAAAAGAAAAACGTGTTTGCATTCATTTAGCTATTTGTTTCCATTTTTGAAAAGTCAAAAAAATCTGCATTCCATATTTGCTTCTTGTTTGAATCTTGCAATAAAAATAAAAATAAAAAGGCATAACATTTTATTAATTTCGTGCATATCATATTTGTTTCATAAGTTTGATATTTGCATTCAGAAAAATAAAAAAAAATATCATTCAGCATAGTTTATATCATTTGTTGCATATTTGATATTTTCGATTTATTGCATGCCTAGAATTAAAAGTTCAAAAAAAATCATCATTGCTAGCTTTGCATTTCAAATTCTTTTCCATAGTGTTATTATCATTTCATGTTGTATTCACTTCGAGATTGCATAAAAGGAAAAATCAAAATAAAACATTGCATCTTAGTTCATATCATTTATTGCATAATTGTGGTTTAATTGTTGCATCTTAAGGAAATTTATAAAAAAAAATCAGTATTAATTTGTTTTCCATATTTTCTTTCCATTTGTT
Source organism: Brassica juncea (assembly GCA_018703725.1). Taxonomy (NCBI): domain Eukaryota; kingdom Viridiplantae; phylum Streptophyta; class Magnoliopsida; order Brassicales; family Brassicaceae; genus Brassica; species Brassica juncea. The sequence goes on from CM031935.1 coordinate 23,081,853, forward strand.
TCTCATTGCATCCCATACTGATTTATTTCGAGCTTGCATCCAGAAAACCAAAAGAAAAATCATTTTTGCATAGTTTATTTCATATCGGTTCATAATTGCATATTTCTCGGTTTAGTTTAATTTCATTATTGCATTTGATTTATTTTGGTTCGACCAAAATTTTTCTATTCTTCACTTGATCTTTGAGATTGTTCGCAGGAAGAAATGGGAGAGAAAGAACACGGCCAAACTCTGGAGGCCACACAGAGCCAACAGTTTGCAGCTCTACAAAAGCTCAAAACAGTTTGCTCGGTTGGAGAAAAGAAACAAGGCACAGGGCCAACGTTCACAGCAAGGAGAAAGAAGATTTTTAGATGCACCAGAGGCTGTTTATGTCGAGCCCAAGCCACCAGATCCTTCAAGAATCAACCAAACTCCAATTTCTAAAACCCACAATCATCATGTTGTTAATTCTCGGTTTGATTATAACTCTGTTGCTGATAAAATTGAACTCTTTAAATTTTCAGGAAAAATAGGATATCTTAGATGGGAGAGGAACCTAGATGAATGGTTTTACTACAACAATATCTTGAAGGAAGAGAGGCTAGCTTATGCCACTAGTCTTCTCAGAGAAGAAGCCTTCAAATGGTGGGTCCAAGAAGTAGATGATAGATGGTTCTACAAGGAGCCAACTATCAAAACGTGGGGAGAACTTACGAAAGCCATGAGGTATGAGTTTGAACCAGGTCTTACAAGTGCTGAGATGCATGAGCTATACCCAAGGAGATATCCAACTCATGGTTCCAAAGAGGCAAGAAAGGTAGTACCACAAGAAGGTCAAAAAGGCTTGACTCAACAAACCAACTTTCAGCCAAACCAGGGGCACGCCTTAGCCCAAACATTAGTCCAGGAGAGTGACATCCCAAAGGCCATGGAGAAGAAGATATTGGTCAGCCAAGACACGTTGGCCAGCACCAAAGAAAAATCAGACAAACCGATTTTTCAAGCAAAGGCTATAGTAAGTCCTATACTTGATAATTTGGTTTATAAATCATCTCCCACTGGTATGAGTCACTTGTCTTTGTCCAAGAATGATAAGAAAGGTTCTGAGGTCCAACAAAAACCGATCTCCACATCCTTGTTGGAATCAAAAGTTCTCAAAGAATCATGTCCAAGAAACAAGGAGATTTTAAACCCACAAGAGGAAGAAATCTCAAGCCAAGTTAAGTCTTCTAATTCTAAATTTCTGAAAGATCAGACATGTTATAGATGTCATAAAGGAGGACACTTTGCTGTATCTTGGCCAACTGAACAAGTGTTGAAAGAAACATCATTAGAAAATAAAACTGAATTGTTTAAAATGAGTGATAGTTTTATTCAATCTGATTTAGTGGTTCCAAATTCTTGTATAATGCACTTGTCTTTGTCAAAGGGTGTTGTAACAGGAATCAAGGAGCATGAAGAGGAGCCACAAGGCGCCACCGTCGTGTTTGACCAGAAGATGGTTCAAGACACAATGCGTCCATGTTGCTTAAAGAAGCAAAACTAGTGTTGAAAATGTCCTACCAAGGTAAGTGTCTAACACTACCTTTACATACTGGTTTGAACGTGTGTATTCTTGGTACAGGGATACCATATGAGAGCTCTATGCTTACTGAAGTGCCAAGAGCCGAACTAGCACATGAGCTCAATCAAAATTCACATCACAAGTGGAAACCGAAAACTGAACAATGTGTTGTTCACGTGCAAAAACCTAAGGTAAATTTCACTCTAGATCAGAATGCTATTATTAATTACATGACAAGATTAATGCACTTGCCTTTTCCAAGAAAGAGTGAAATTGGCACAGGAAACTAAGGTGAGTACAAGGCAAACAAAGAACAAGAAGAAGTTCGTATTGCCACAGCTGATTTGAAGGTTAATTGTTCTATGTTTTTATCAGTTTAGAAATCCTTTTATTTTGGAATCATACACTTGTCTTTGCCAGAAAGTTTTGATCCAGGAAGAAGACAAGAAGAAGGTCATACCAGCCAAGATCAAAAGTTGCATGAAATGCAACCATCAATCCAAATCAGTACAAAGAAGAATTTAATTATTCATCATGCTGATGCACCCATGGTAAATTCGACCATAATACATTCTGTTCATGAATCTCCTGTATCAGATATAATTCATTTGTTCTTTTTCCAGAATGTTGAGAATTTTTCAGGTTGCAAAGAAGAAAGCTTCAAAGAAATCCCACCGGATATTCCCTTGTTGCTAAGAGAATCAATTCCAAGGAGGACCAGAAACGTGGCCACCAAAAATTTGAAGAGCCATCCATTCCATAAGAGATTCAATTGCCCTGATCATAGCAGAGGCGTGATCATTTCCTATCTTCTCAAAGAAGAGCCACCAGATGGACCATGCATCACCAAACCAAAATTGTATCAAGGTAAGATTCTAAACTCCCAAAAGAGAATGAAGCCTGAATTGCTCTATTGTGGTCCATCAGGTTATCCAGTTTTGAGTTCAAAACCTTTACAAGGGGGAGGGAATGATGCGGCCATCAAACCAGTGGTCGAACAAGGGGTCAACCAAGCTGTCCAAACCGGCCATCTAGAAGGTACCACCGACCGAGGTTGAGTCCAAGATGAATATCTCAACAACCAGAAGGTCTTTTGGCGCAAAACAAATTTTAAAAGAAAGCAAAATTATAAAGAAAGCTGTGATGCTTGGAATTTCAAGAAAAGCTTCACGTACCAGAATGTTATGAATTTTACAATTCAGAGGTTTCTCAACCCATCCATCTGGGGGTACCAGGCCTTAGAAGAAGATTCAAGCCCAACAATGAAGCGGCATTCACCAGAAAAAACAATGGGCTCCAAAAGGGATTTATCAGCTTTCCAGAGAGCCCAAAATCAGAAGAATTGGTCAAGGAAATCAGTAGTTATGATCAATTTTCCAGAACCGGTCAAACCGACATCATCTATGGAAAGTCTTCAACAAATTCAGTTTGGCTCGACCCAGAGATATTTGTGGAAACCAGGAGATCATTTAAACCAACCAAGAGACATTCCAGAAGTCCTTAGATGCACCAGATCCCATAGGATCAGGCGGATCCTTGAAGAAGTTGTCAAACCCACCCGGAGCCATTTATGGAAAGATTGGAAAATCTTTCGATTTAATCCTTTCCAACCCAACCAACTCCGACCAGAAGACATTCAGATCAAACCAAGACTTCCAGGAGACATTACAGGAGACTAAGAGGAGTTCTAAAAGTTCATACCATGCACCAGCCAACATTGGATTAGGAGGATCTTCATTAACACCAAGTTGCCTTATTTGGAGATTCTTGCAATAAAGCTCCAACAGCTCTTTTCTCTTCAGTTAAGGTACGACATCAGCACCTTCCAGACCATAAAGAAGATACCAAGGAAGCTCATTTACACCCTCAAACAGTCCAGATACAAGAAGAACCTCAGCTACATTCATTTGGCCAAGATTCTCATCATTAAGCCTCCAACGGCTAGTTTTCAAGGAGCCATCAAAGCCTTTGATTCCAAGCATTTTATTTCGATTTGTTTTCTCTCCTTATGCCATTTTATGACTGTTAGAAGTTCCAAGGTCGAGCCGATATAAGCTCAAGTTAGTTTGTCATTGTAAAACAAGACCCCTTTTGAAAGTAATAAGAATTATTCACTTTTTCTAGTTTTCTCAAAACTATTGTTCTAAATCTTTTGAGTTTGTGAGAAGCAGCTCCAAAGCACCTTGACTTATCAAGACTCCTTTCCATAGAGTCTTGTGGAGTCCATCATTCCACCATCCTTCCATCCCATTTGTTTGCCTAGCTTGAGAGTGATACACATCCGGCAAGCAAAGCACCATCTCATTCCACTTCAATCATCAACTGATTAGGCTGAGAGTGATACACATCCAGCAGCCTAATTCCATCCTATCCTATCTTTTCAATTATCTTGTTTTATCATTCATAAGCATCTCATTCATTTTCGTTTGCATTTGTTTCAGGTACAACTAGAATTCCATTCATATCGCCCACCCGATCATATATTTGGTCGATCCATCAAGCTTCCATCATCCATCTTGCCAACCCTGATTTCCAGCCTGTAACAAATGGCTCCTTTGAAGCAAAGGCATTCCTACCTTCTCGATGATGGTCCTTGTTGCCGAGTTCATGCAGATGATCATGTTGAGATCCGAAGGAGGTATATGATTCCTCCGTCGGTTGGAATAAGGAATCCTTCTGTAAGACCCGATCCTGGATTCCTCAACCCAACCAGACCGCAGTCTTACCAAACAATTCAACCAGTTTGATTCCATTTCAAATACAGTATTTTTCTAAGTAATTTTCAGTAGTTGAGGTTCATAAAAACATATTCAAACAATCAGAGTCAATAAGGCAACATAAATACTCCATAGATAGATAAACAGAATCAAACATCCTTCATTCGTTCATAACACACAAGTTGCACACTAGGCTAGCATAAGTTCACAAGTTGCACAATAGGCTACTAAGATAACACAATTAACAGGAACGACCCATTCACCACATATCTTCCCATGGCCGCGGTCCTCACGGTGCTTTTCCCTTACCACGGTCCAAGTCTGGTCCTGGATTCAACATAGACAACACACACAAGCACGGGATTAGATATCAACAGAAGAATCTATCACACTGCATGGTCAGATCAGGACTAAACATCGAAATACTCATAAATGCCAAATCTGACCACTTTCAAAAGTGGTCCAAAAACTAATTAAAATTCATGGCAATTCATGATAAATGCCAACTAAGAGATTTCCATGATCAGAATTCAATGAATCGACCCAGACCATATGGATCGGACCATGATCAGTCAAACCGATCAAAAGTTGACATCATCAAATCAATTCCCAAAAACTAAATAAAATTCATGATAAATCCCAACTAAGAGATTTCCATAAACAGAATCCCATTAATCGGACCAGATCATATAGATCTCGATCATGACCAGTCCCGCCAAACCAGGGACTTTCATGGCTTCTTAGATCCGGCCAAGGCCTAAGATCAGTTCCTCCATATCTGAAACATCAACATCCAATACCACAACAAGAAATAGATGAAGAAAAGAGTAGGAGAAATCAGAGATAGGTGTAACCAAACAAACCAGACCAGACCATGTACCAAACGGATCGTCCGCAGGCCATGTCCGGTGGTCCTTGGCCACACCTCTCACCTTAGGGGCTGGGTCTCCAGGGTCTTGCTCCTTCTCCTTCTCCTTGTCTCTCTGTCTCGTATCCATCTTCTCAATCTCACAGACAACTCTCACCAGAATCGACCAGAAACCACCACAGATCAGATCGGTCAACTGTCGGTTTTGTCTCTCTTTTCTCTCTGGCAGTTTTTCTGTGTTTTCTGTCTTCTGAGACTATTATTTTCGACAGAGACAAAGAAAATAGAAGGAGAAATCGATACCCAACTGCCCATAACCGCCTGGAAGGCAGTTACCAATTCCTTGGATCCAAAAGGGGCAGTTTCTCTTTTTCTCAACCGCCCGTAACCGCACTTGGCGGTTTCTTCCTTTTCTTCCTTTTCTTCCTTTGTCCAGATCGAACCTTGAGCCCTAGCTCACACTCCTGAGCCTTTTTCCAACACCCAAGTCCGACCTGTGATGAATTAGATCGAACCATCCCACACCCGAACCATAGGGTCACTCGTAACCACCCTGACCCAACCACACTGGTCCGGACCAAAACACTTCGCCCAACTGAGATGAGATGATCACCAACTGCCCCCAGCTGACTGAGCTAATACTCCAGCTCTTGTGATCTGATTGAATCAAGATGAGCAAGTTCCCAGCTGCACCTAGCTGACTGAGCTCGATCTGGACCTCGTCCAGCTACCGGAACACTCGTCCAGCTCCTTTACCTTTGTTTCCCTCGTAACCTGGTTAAGTCGCAGCTTCCTGATGCCCTTAACCTTCATTTTGGACCATGATACGTTTGTCTCAAGGTCTTACGACCTGAATGGTGCATCTCCTCGCACCATGGTCCGTCCGGACGATCCTATCAAGGATCGGGGACATGACAATTCTCCCCCACTAACATGGGATTCGTCCTCGAATCCGAGTTAAGTGCTTCATCAGGAAGGAATTGTCTGTACCACTCTGGATACAAAGATTTCATCTTTGCTTCCGTTTTCCAAGTGATGAGGTCTTTACCATTGTAATCCCACACCACTTTAACCATGGGAACCGTCTTCTTTCTCATTGCCTTCTCTGACCGATCTACGATACGAACCGGCCTTGTCTCTAAGGTTAGGTTCTTACCCAGATCAGTAGGAATCTCAGGCAAACCAATGACTTGATCTGTCAGGCGTTTCTGGAGTTGGGATACATAGAATACATTGTGATATGCATCCATTACCGATGGAAAGTCCAACTTGTATGCCACTGCACCCACCCTTTCTATGATCCTGAACGGACATAAGTACCTAGGATCCAGTTTCTTTCGTCCACAAACTCTGGTCCTACCCTTGAAGGTGATCATCTTGAGATACACTAGGTCATCGACCTCAAACTCAAGATGTTTCCTTCGCTTGTCAGCATAGCTCTTCTGGCGATCCTACGCCTCTTTCATCTTTTCCTTGACTATCCTGATCTTCTCAGTGGTTTCTTCCAAGATCTCAGGATCCAACATACTACGCTCCCCCACTTGGGTCCAGCATAGAGGTGTCCTACAAGGCCTACCATACAAAGCCTCATATGGCGACATGCCAATGCTTGTATGGAAGCTGTTGTTGTAAGCAAATTCCACCAAAGGTAAGTGTTTCTCCCAAGACTCTCCCCAGTCTAAAACACATGCCCTTAGCATATACTCCAAGGTTTGGATCGAACTCTCGGACTGTCCATCCATCTGAGGATGATAGGATGTACTCATGTTTACTCTGCTTCCCAAGTCTTTTTAGAAAGCCTGCCAGAAGTAAGATGTAAACCTTGGATCTCTATCCGAGATAATGCTTGCTAGAACACCATGCAACCGCACTATCTCATCCATGTATAATCTCACAATCTGATCTACACCATCTCCTTTCCAAATGGCTAGAAAATGTGCCGACTTGGTCAAACGATCAACCACAACCCATACTGCAGCCTTCTTGTTCCTGGTCGTGGGAAACCCAGTCACAAAATCCATTGTGATGTGTGATATACCATTGATTTTACCCATTTTCAGCCATGGTATATATATGTTTTAAGCTTAATAACTATTATGTTTTAGAGTCTTTCAAGTTATTTATAGGTTCAGGAGTGTTTTGGAGTAAAGTGATGATTTTGGAGCATTTTGGAGATAATTGAAGATGACACCCGAGATGGACATCGACCAAGCCTTGAGGTCGACACGGAGCACTCACCGTTGATCGACATGCACCTTGCACCGTCGATCGACATGCACCTTGCACCGTCGATTGACATGAAGCCACGCGAAGACCACATTTGGCCCAGCCGACTAGAAGCCCAAGACTTCACCAAATTACGGAATTACCTCTGACGAGTTTTAACCTAATACTAAATACTCTGCCAGTGTTTAGGCAAGAGGGAGAGCTTTATTGTATTCATACTTTTCACAGAAAAGAGGGGGTGATTGAGAGTTGGAGAGAAGATCTAAAGAGATTTGTGATTAGAACTCCATTGAATTTTATCTATCTATTTATGCTTTCTCTTTACCTTGCTTGTGCTATGTGTTACTTGGCTATGTCTGAGTAATCTACTTGTTAGATTTAGGATTCAAATAGGATGAAGGGATTAGCCCCAACTATAGATTTCTAGTTGTGATATTCATCAACTAGGTTGTTCTTAAAGCTTTATTCTAGATTAGCTAACTAGAATACTGATCTTAGGACTTTGGTAGATTTAAGCATTCTTAAAGTACTGTCCTGAGCTAACCTGTTGAGCTAAGATTGCTAGAAGAAAACGAGAGTAGATCTAGGAAGATTAGTGGGCATTATCAACTCGTGCCAAGGCTTAGCTAGAAGCCGTCGATTGATATCCCAACTGGATAATCGATCGACGTTGCGAAAGGTGTATCGATCGATATCTCTAAAGGATCATCAATCGACACTTTCTGGTGATCAACATACGACGGTTGAGATCCAAGATCTAGTTAATTAACCAGTGAGACATCACTGTTGTTAAGCGATTGAGCTCTATTTTATCATGCAAGCAACTGTCAAGCATCTATAGCATTATAATATCTGATTCCTGAATAGAAACCCTAAGTCTAGCGCTTGTTTATTAAAGTCTCCACCGCTTCATTCGCTGATAGTAGAGCAACTGCCGTGCTCAATTAGGATTTTATTTCTATTTCACATTTAAATTTGCAACTACCTAGGATTAATAGTCTGATTAGATTTAATTGGTTCCCTAGCTCCTTGTGGATTCGATCCCTAAGTACTACATCTGGACCTCTTATTTGAGAGAGTAATTGGTCAGTCTTTAGGGTAATTTGACACCGTATCAAATTTGGCGCCGTTGCCAGGGAGCTTTGATCGCCATTAGATTTAGTCTTATTAATTTTAGATTTTTATTTTTATTTTTGTTTTTCTGATACAAACTTTTTTTTGTCTTTTCAGGTGCATGCCCAGCAGTACCAGAAGCAACAAGGATAAGCAACTGCAATTCTCAGAGGATCCTGCTTGTCTGGAACGTTCAATCCGCAAGGACATAAGCTCAGCATCGATCGACGCTCAAGCTTCCGCGTCGACTGATTCTCGCATACCACAGTCGATCGACACTACACCTCGTACACCGATCGACACGGAACCGCGAAACATGGTTGCGATTGTGATTCTCAAACCAGATGAGAATGGAAACCTGTATGACCAGGATGGTCATCTTCGTAATGAAACAGGTCAGAAGCTAGATGCTCAGGGGAATGTCATTCATGAGCCAGATACTGAAGAGGCTGATCAACTGAAGACATTAGCTGACTACAACCGCCCAGATGAATACTACGCCAACAGATCAGCGATTCGTCTTCCAGAGATTCAGAAGCGTAACTTTGAGCTGAAGCCCCAGTACTACTTGCTCGTATCCCAGATACCTTTTGCTGGTCTGCAAAATGAGCATCCTATGGACCATCTTAAGAGGTTCGAGGATCTTATAGCTGAAGTCCGTATAGAAGGAGTCCCTAAGGATTACCTACTCTGCAAACTGATTGTGACATTGGGATTTAATCACTTGCTTGAGACTAAATCATTTTTCTTTTCTTGTGATATTGATTCTCCTTTTGCCTCTTCCTTTGATTTTCAGGTGTATGAACACAAGAAGCAGGGGTGCAACTAACCTGGTTCACACTGTTGAAGAGATAGCTACACTTGAGACGGAAATAGCAAGAAGGAGAAGAGAAGAAGAGCAACAAGCTCATATTCAGAGGTTGGGGTTTGAGATGGATGAACACCAGCATCAACCTCAAGACAGAGTTGCTCAAGATGGCAATGGTCAAGGAGCTGAAAACCTTGGACCACAGCGCCACCAACAACACCCACAGCGGCCAGCTAGAGCTATTGGCACCTATGACCGTCCTCACATTCATGGTCATAGGACGGGCATCCGCGCACCAGCTGTGGAAGCTAACAACTTTGAGATCAAGTCAGGGTTGTTGAATGTGATTGAGAACAACAAATACCATGGCCTGGCTGTAGAAGACCCATTTTATCACTTGGACAAGTTTGATAGCTATTGTGGCTTGTCTGTTGGGGTCAAAAACGGTTATCTCGAAATCTATGGCTAAAGACCTTCCCGAAACTCAAAAGATTTCCCGCAAACGACTGACGAGGGAAAGATCGAACAACGAAAAAACCCACGGACGGCGAGACGGCCTGGCGCCGGCAGCACGCGGGACGCGGGCCGGCCTGGCGCCGGCGGCACGCGGGACGCGGGCTGGCCTGGCGCCGGCGGCACCCCGACCTGGCGCGGGCGGCACGCGGGACGCGGGCTGGACTGGCGCCGGCGGTACCCGGCCTGGCGCCGGCGACACGCGGGACGCGGGCTGGCCTGGTGCCGGCGGCACGCGGGACGCGGGATGGCCTGGAGCCGGCGGCACCCCGGCCTGGCGCCGGCGGCACGCGGGACGCGGGCTGCCTGGCGCCGGCGGCACCTGCCTGGCGCCGGCGGCACCCTGCATGGCCCCGGCGGCACCCGTCACGCGGGCCGGCCTGGCGCCGGCGGCACCCCGGCCTGGCGCCGGCGGCACGCGGGACGCGGGCTGGCCTGGCGCCGGCGGCACGCGGGACGCGGCCTGGCCTGGCGCCGGCGGCACGCGGACGCGGCTGGCGGCCGCGCTGGCTGCGCCGGCGGCACCCCTGCCTGCGCCGGCGCACGCGGACGCGGCCTGGCCTGGCGCCGGTGGCAGCGGGACCTGGCTGGCTGGCGCCGGCGGCACGCGGAACGCGGCCTGGCCTGGCGCCGGCGGCACGCGGGCTGCCTGGCGACGGCGGCACCCGGCCTGCCTGCGCCTGCGCCACGCTTCCGGTCTGCCTCGCCGGCCCCCGGCCTGGCGCCGTTCGGCACCCGTCACCCTCCCTTGGCCTGCGCCGGCGGCACCCCGCCTGTCGCCGTTCACCCATCGCGGGCTCGCCTGGCCTCGGGTCCGGCCCTCGTCCCATTCTCCGGTCCTATCGTGCCCGGGTTCGATCCCCGCCTTAGCTTGTTTGGATCAGCCCTCGTGAGTTTGGGTCCAATCAGGCTCTGGCGGGTTTACCCGATTCCACGAAACATCGGATAAACATCAAGTCATCGAAAGATAGCGGAAAACTCGGAGATAATTACAAAGACCGACAAAAATGGAACATTTCCGGAAGAGATAAGCTTGGGCCCAAAGGCAAGGCCCATCACCCTAAGGCAAACCGACCTAGAAGTGGGTATATAAGGAGAGCAAGAGCAGAGGAGAAGAGCATCCCGAAAATCCGAGAATTAGACTTAGAGCATACTGCTAGCTTAGAAAAACTAGGGTTTAGGTAGTTAGACTAGCGGAGCAAGGCTTAGGACGTTTGGCTGCCTGCGACTCTATCTTTTTCTTTAAATCGCAACTCTCTTTGTCTTTCGGAGAATTCTTGTACTCATTTCTCTTATCTAATAAAACGCCTTCGGGCAAATAATTCAATTCCTATTTTTTGTCTTCTGTTTACTTTGTCGATTTCGTGTGGCAACGCAGAGAATCCGGACCTTCAGGGAAAGTCGGGTTCACTTGGCTTTCCTCCGCAATCTTATTTATCGAAAATTGACGGTGTGAATTTCGGTTCCCACAGTTTGGCGCTAGAAGGAGGGGGGGACGGATCCTCTAACTCGAAAACCACCAATCGATCGAAGTTCAGTATGACTTCTTCGTCAGCCCGCAACATCGTATCTTTCGAGGATCGAGCAACGGCCCGAACGGTCAAACCTCGCAACGATCTCCTCGTAATAGAACTCACGATCCAGGATATTGACGTAGCAAGGGTATTAGTCGACACCGGATGCTCGGCTTATATTATCTACAAAAGCACCCTCGAGAGGATGGGCGTCGATCTAAGCATCCTTACAGATGACCCCAGCCCGGTATTCGGACTCTCGGGAGAAATTATGACCCTCGGCTCAACTAACCTCCTAGTCAAAGCCGGGAGCGTCGCCAAAAACACGGAGTTCCTGGTGATCGATGGTCCAACATCCTACAACGCGATAGTTGGAACCCCTGGCTAAACTCCATGAGAGCGATCCCATCAACATTCCACCTATGCCTCAAGTTCCCAACGCCTTTCGGGGTCGAGACAATACATGGTAGTCACGGAGCAGCGCAGATATACCTCGCTACCGAACTAAAACGGAAAAACTCTGAAATCGAAACCTCTCGGAAAAAGCAAACGATTCACAACTCGCCGGAAACCTTCTGGCAGTCCCAAAGAGCTGAGGCCCTGGAAGGGAAGCGTGAACCAACCTGCGAGCCGGTGGTCTCAATCTGTCTCGACGATTCTTTCCCGGAACGGTGTGTCGAGATCGGAGCTAACCTCCGAGAACCAATGAAAGCAGAGCTCATCGCATGCCTCAAAAAGAACCTCAGTACGTTCGCGTGGGCTGCGGAGGATATGCCAGGAATCGACATTAGCGTAACATGTCACGAACTTAACATCGACCCAACTCACAAACCCGTAAAACAAAAAAGACAAAAGTTGGGACCTGAGCGGGCCACCGCAGTCAACGAGGAAGTCGAAAGACTCCTCAAAGTAGGGTCAATAACAGAAGTCAGGTATCCGGACTGGCTTGCCAACCCCGTCGTGGTAAAAAAGAAAAACGGCAAATGGCGAGTCTGTGTCGATTTCACGGATCTAAATAAAGCCTGTCCAAAGGATTGCTTCCCGCTCCCGCACATTGACCGACTGGTCGAAGCAACCGCGGGAAACAAGCTCCTGTCATTCATGGACGCTTTTTCCGGATACAATCAGATCATGATGAATCCCGACGACCGCGAAAAAACTGCGTTCATCACAGACCGCGGAACGTATTGCTACAAGGTAATGCCTTTCGGTCTTAAAAACGCAGGTGCAACATATCAGCGACTCGTCAACAAAATGTTTGCCGAACAACTCGGAAAAACTATGGAAGTATACATCGATGATATGCTCGTAAAATCTCTTGACGAACACGATCATATAGCCCACCTAGAGGAATGTTTTGCACGACTCAACCAGCATAACATGAAACTCAACCCGGCAAAATGTAGATTCGCAGTGGCATCGGGAGAATTCCTCGGATACCTCGTGACGTATCGCGGAATCGAGGCCAACCCTAAACAAATCGACGCACTGATAGAAATGGCCTCCCCGAGAACCAAGCGAGAAGTCCAGAGGCTAACCGGAAGAGTCGCGGCTTTGAACCGTTTCATTTCACGCTCCACGGATAAGTGCCTACCGTTTTACGAGACATTGAAGGGAAACAAGAAGTTCGAATGGTCCGAGCAATGTGAAAAAGCTTTCCAGCAATTGAAACATTACCTGGCCACTCCACCAGTCCTCGCAAAACCGGTGGAAGGTGAACCTCTTTTTCTCTATATCGCAGTTTCCGCAACGGCGGTCAGTGGTGTCTTGATACGAGAAGAACGCGGCGAACAAAAACCAATCTTTTACGTAAGCAAGACGTTACTGGATGGGGAAACTCGATACCCTCTAATGGAAAAATTAGCATTCGCTGTCATAACCTCGGCAAGAAAACTAAGACCATACTTCCAGTCTCACGCTATAGTGGTTCTCACCACGTTCCCGCTGCGGATAATCCTGCATAGTCCAAGTCAATCCGGAAGGCTCACAAAATGGGCAATCGAACTGAGTGAGTACGACGTCGAATATCGCCCAAGGACGTGTGCAAAGTCCCAAGTACTTGCGGATTTCTTGGTAGAGTTACCCACTAGAAACATGACTAACGAGGAACCAAACTCAACTTGGGTCCTCCATGTCGACGGATCTTCATCCAAGCAAGGATCCGGAATCGGAATACGGCTCACCTCTCCTAACGGGGAAATCTTAGAACAGTCTTTCCGATTGGCTTTTCATGCTTCAAACAATGAGGCAGAATACGAAGCACTCATCGCAGGCTTGCGGCTGGCCCATGGGTTAAAAATCCGTAATATTCACGCTTACTGCGATTCTCAGTTAGTCGCCAATCAATACAGCGGAGAATATGAGGCAAGAGACGAAAGGATGGACGCATATCTGAAACTCGTCCAAGAACTGGCTCGAAATTTCGACCAGTTCGCCCTGACCAGAATTCCTCGCTCGGAAAACGCCCAGGCCGACGCCTTGGCTGCCCTCGCCTCAAGCTCAGATCAAGGGCTCCAAAGAGTAATCCCAGTCGAATTCATCGAGCATCCGAGCATCGGACCACCAGTGGTCGTCAATCTAATCCGGGACGAGATTGAAGATGCGGAAGAAGTCGAGGATCAGCCGGAAGCGGATGTGAACCCGACCGAGTATGGCTGCGACAGGCCTTGGTTAGAACCAATCCGAGCCTATATCGTGAATGGAACCTTACCCGCCGAAAAATGGGCGGCTCGTAAAGTGAAAACCCAAGCGGCACGGTACGTCACGATAGAAGGAGAAATTTATAAGTGGTGTTTCTCTGGTCCTCTCATGGCATGCACAGAAGGGGAAAGAGCGAGAAGAATCATGAAGGAGGTCCATTCTGGATCATGCGGAAATCATTCTGGCGGAAGATCCCTCGCGGTTAAAATCAAACGCCACGGTTATTATTGGCCAACCATGGTAAAAGACTGCGAGAAATTCGCCCGGAAGTGCGAAAAATGCCAAAGGCATGCCCCGACAATCCATCAACCCGCGGAGATCCTCTCCTCAATCTCGTCCCCCTATCCTTTCATGCGATGGTCCATGGCCATCGTCGGACCTATGCACCCCTCAAAACAAAAGCGCTTCCTCCTAGTCCTTACGGATTTCTTTTCCAAATGGGTAGAAGCAGAACCCTACGCAAGTATCAAGGACACACAAGTCGAGAACTTCGTTTGGAAACATATCATAACTAGACATGGGGTCCCGTACGAAATCGTAACAGATAATGGATCTCAATTTATCTCTACTCGATTCGAAGCATTCTGCGAAAAATGGAAAATACGACTTACAAAGTCAACTCCCAGATATCCGCAATGCAATGGACAGGCAGAAACCATCAATAAAACCGTCCTTGACGGACTCAAGAAACGCCTAGACGACAAAAAGGGGCGATGGGCAGAGGAGCTCGAAGGAGTTCTTTGGTCGCATCGTACAACCCCAAGACGGGCTACGGGTGAAACTCCATTCACCCTCGTTTACGGAACGGAATGTATGATCCCCGCGGAAGTAGAATTCCCCGGAGTACGGAGAAGATTCCTCCCCGAAAGAGAGGATTTAAACGACGCTATGATGCTGGACAATCTCGACCTCATCAATGAGCACCGCGACCAGGCACTCATTCGAATCCAGAATTACCAGCACGCTGCCGCAAGGTACTACAACTCAAACGTACGCCATCGCAGGTTCAAAGAAGGCGATTTAGTCTTACGCAAAGTCTTCCAAAACACTGCCGAACGAAACGCAGGAAAACTGGGAGCAAACTGGGAAGGACCGTACAAAGTCATAAAAGTAGTCCGACCAGGCTCATACCAAATCGCAAACATGCAAGACGTCAAAATCCCGAGAACTTGGAATGCGATGCACCTCAAAAAATACTACCACTAAACGATAAAACGTGGTACAACAGAACTACGAGATGGCTTGATCCCTAGACAAGGGTACGTAGGCAACTCGCCAATCGGCGGATTCAGCTATCCCCCCAATTTAAAAAAGGGGGGGGAGTGGGTACGTATACTCGTATACTCCCACAAATTTCGAAGATTCTAAAATTTTCGAAACTTCTTCACGACTTTTTCAAAATCAGCCGAAAAGGCCACAACAGCGGATCACATCCAAAAACAAATCCCGGATGGCCGACACTTCACGAAGCATTGTGAATGTGGACGCTTCTCCCTGGGTCAAACTTACGCAACCCCTTGGAAACGACAGTTTTCTGGCTGCGAACATTCGCAAAAGACATCCCCAAAGCCCACAAACGTTTCAACACGAGATGCGGCATAAGGAAAAATCAGCCTTCAGCACTGCGAGGTGTCGCTAACGCTTGAAGGACATTCTTTTCCGCAAAACATTGCAGACGAAATCTTCGTCTCTAAACATACAAACGCACCTCAAAACGGTATCATTTCGTTGTTGCTGATCACAACAAACGAACTCTAACGTCCTAAACAGACAAATAGCCGCCCTTCGAGGGGTAGGCTCTCTTACATCCGACAAGGATAAACATAGCGCGCTATACAAGAAATCCAAAATTTTGGTCTAGCTCTTCGTAAAGGAAGTAGCTCGACTCACGCCAAAACAAATCATATAAGCCGACAACAATTCGCGGATTTTAAACGGTACGAGTCAGGTTAAAATCGCAAACAGGCAAAACGAAAGCCGATTTGTCATCGCAAGCCTCAGTCCGAGTGTAAACCTAGGTCTTACCCTAAACCCAGCCACGCTGGATCTTGACATCTCACAGACATAGTATGGTATACGAGATCCAAAAATTTGTCTCTTCACTTAAGCCTATTGGTTTCACGAGTTTTTCGCGTAAATCGGTAAATCGCGGAAAATCTCGCTTTATGCAGACAATAGGTACGGTGATCATCGGGGAACTAGGAATGAGACGACAACTCACACCCTCTTTCTCATACTTCGAAAAAACTGAAGTTCGTAAATAATCGAAAACGTTTCATAGATTGAGACTGCTGGAATTCAAACAAAACCCCAAAAGAGGGGCAGGGATTCGAAGCCACCAACGGCCAGTCCCGGTAAATACATCATGGCCTCTTAAACGGCCGAAACACATAAAAAAAAACGAAATCCCAGAAGGGATTGATAAACCTAGGCGCTCCCAGGAGCGTCATCTTCATCCTCACTCGCGACGGGGACAGCCTCGCCGTCGCCTCCCTCGGTCGCATCGCCACTACCCGCCTCGTCCGCGCCAACCTCGCAATCTTCTCCCGCGCGCTCCCGATCTTCTGAGTTTTCGGAGGTCGGAGCTAGGGTGCATTCAGCTTGCAGACCGGCGAGGATCGAATCGAAATCTCCCTCGGTGGCCGCCCACTCTCCTTTACAGGACGATAATCTGGCTTCCTCCAAGTCCAAAGACGGGGCCTCATTACCTCGGAGCAGCTCGAGCTCATTCAGACTCCCCTCGATCCCCGCTAAAGCCAAATCCCTCTTGCGGACGGCTATCAAGGACTCAAACAGGATGGCCATCCTCGTCAGACGACCATAGAAGTCGTCGCTGGCATCGGCAACCTCCGAGGATCTACGAGCGTTCATCTCCTCGTGAGCCTGAACCTTCTCCTGAAGACGGCGGACTTCCGAGGATTTACTCCTCTTCTCTTTCTTCACCTTGAGTAACGAACTCGCGGTCTTCCCAAGGTCGCGCTCAAGATCGCTGATACGAACCTCAAGCTGGGACGTCTGGGCGGCATGGGTGTCCTCGACAATCTGCAATGCGGCCTTAGTACGCTTCAGCGCTTCCTGCGACGACTCCAGCTCCTTCGATAGACGAATGACTTCCGACCCGCACTCGCCAAGCATTCCATCGATCAGAGACACAAACTGTCCGCAAAAAGGAAAGAGTAAGTATCATCGCAAAAAAAAAAATAAATAAATAAATAAAAAAAAAAAACGGTGCAAGAATTACGGACAAAATCGAACCTTGGAACGATGACGCGCCAATGGTTCTGAGAGGCCGCTTTCCTCGCTCTTCGCACCCCGCTTCTTTTTCGCTCTGGACGCTGCGCCAGCTCTTGCCCTTCCCTTGGGCAGCGGCGCGGCACCAGCCGCTGGCAGTCCCAAGACAAGTTCCCTCTTCGCCGGGGGAAGAGGTGCAGATTCTATTGCGTCATCCCTTCCGGAGATCACGATCGGGGAAGTCGAAGAACCCGATGGATGGATCTGAACATCGAGAGTCTGTTCAGGAACAATAACCCCTTCTGTAGATGGGAGGGCATCGGATGGGACTCCGGAGCTAGGAACCAAAGGAGCAGGCAAAGGAGTCGGAGCCGCGGAAGAAACATCGGGCGTCTCAGTCCTCGCCCGTTTTGAGCCTTTCGCAGCACTACGCCGGGATAGCTTAGCCTTGAAAGAATCAAACCCATCAGGCAGGGACGGAATAGCCTCTTGGACGGCCTGAACGGCGGGAGCTTGACTGGCCGGAACCGACGGAGCTTGGCCGGCTTCGCCCATCTCAACATCAGAACCACTCTTTTCAACATGGGATGAAGACATTTTCTTTCTTAAGAGAGAAGAAGAGAGAATTTGAAAAGATGTGAAGAATGAGAAGGGAGGGTTGGCTACTTATAAGAAAAAAGGAGGAGAAGACACAGGTTCTCTGCGGAAAAATCCTTAGCCAAAGATTTCGATTTTCAAAAAAAATTCAGATCACTCGCCCGCAAAATCGTCTCCGACCTTACGGGCTGGGGGGCTAACTGTTGGGGTCAAAAACGGTTATCTCGAAATCTATGGCTAAAGACCTTCCCGAAACTCAAAAGATTTCCCGCAAACGACTGACGAGGGATAAGATCGAACAACGAAAAAACCCCACGGACGGCGAAGACGGCTGGCCAGCCTGGCATCAGTACGCGGGACGCGGGCCGGCCTCCTGGCGCCGGCGGCACGCTGGAGGAGCGGGCTGGCTGGCGAAGGCGGCCACCCCGGCCTGGCGCCGGCGGACGCGTGGTTTTTACGTCTTTTTGGGCTGGCCTTGGCTCATGGCTGGCGCCGGGGCGGACCCAGACTGGCGCCAGCGGCACGCGGGACGCGGGCTGGCCTGGCGGGGCGCACCCCGGCCCTGGCGCCGGCGGCAGCGGGACGCGGGCTGGCTGGCGCCGGCGGCACCTGCCTGGCGCAGGCGGCACATGGTCACGCGGGCCGGCCTGGCGCGGCGGCACCCCGGCCTGGCGCCGGCGGCACGCGGGACGCGGGCTGGCCTGGCGCCGGCGGCACGCGGGACGAGGCCTGGCCTGGCGCCGGCGGCACGCGGGACGCGGGCTGGCCTGGCGCCGGCGGCAGCGGGACGAGGCCTGGCCTGGCGCCGGTGGCACGGGGACGCGGCCTGGCTGGCGCCGGCGGCGCGGGACGCGGGCTGGCCTGGCGCCGGCGGCACCCCGGCCTGGCCGCGGCACCCATCGCGCGGGTCGCCTGGCGTCGGTCCGCGGCCCTCGTCCCGGTCACGGTCCTATCGTGCCCGGTTCGATCCCGCCTTAGCTTGTTTAGATCAGCCCTCGTGAGTTTGGTCCAATCAGGCTATGGCGGTTTACCCGATTCCACGAAACATCGGATAAACATCAAGTCATCGAAAGATAGCGGAAAACTCGGAGATAATTACAAAGACCGACGAAAATGGAACATTTCCGGAAGAGATAAGCTTGGGCCCAAAGGCAAGGCCCATCACCCTAAGGCAAACCGACCTAGAAGTGGGTATATAAGGAGAGCAAGAGCAGAGGAGAAGAGCATCCCGAAAATCCGAGAATTAGACTTAGAGCATACTGCTAGCTTAGAAAAACTAGGGTTTAGGTAGTTAGACTAGCGGAGCAAGGCTTAGGACGTTTGGCTGCCTGCGACTCTATCTTTTTCTTTAAATCGCAACTCTCTTTGTCTTTCGGAGAATTCTTGTACTCATTTCTCTTATCTAATAAAACGCCTTCGGGCAAATAATTCAATTCCTATTTTTTGTCTTCTGTTTACTTTGTCGATTTCGTGTGGCAACGCAGAGAATCCGGACCTTCAGGGAAAGTCGGGTTCACTTGGCTTTCCTCCGCAATCTTATTTATCGAAAATTGACGGTTTGAATTTCGGTTCCCACATTGTCCAAGACCAATGATGTGTCAGAAGATGCCTTCATGCTCAAGCTGTTTTCTTTCTCTCTAGGAGACAAGGCACGCCAATGGCAGAAATCTCTACCTAGTGACTCCATCACCACTTGGGATGATTGCAAGAAAGCCTTCTTGGAGAAGTTCTTCTCTACATCAAGGACAGCCAAGTTGAGAAATGAGATCTCTAGCTTCTGTGGGAACCGAAATTCGCACCGTCAATTTCTGATAAACGATTTGTGGAGGAAAACCGAGTTAACCCGATCTTCCTTGAAGGTCCCGAATATCTGCTGGGCCACACACGACACAATCAATGGGAGTTTAAGTTGTAAAATAAAAATCATAAAATAGAGCGAAAAGAGATCTTATTTCTGAATTCGCGTTTGAGCGTGAACAACGGGTAAAGAAATAAGCTACAAGAGCTGTCGAAAGGTCCGCTAGTCCGGCCGCCTAGATCTAACCTATTTGAGTCGCAGCTCGCTAGTGAAAACAGAAAAGAATGCTAAAACGCTCTAAGTGCTAAATGCTCTGGAATTTTGGTGATGATTTACTCCTCGCCCAAAGCTCTCATTATATACTCCTCTTAAGACGGTCTATCTTCTTTCGGGCTGAATCGGGCTTTTTCCATTTTCGTCCATCTTCGTGTTTATCGGGAAACTTGACATTTATCTTCAGAAAACTTGACATTTATCTTCTGGAAACTTGACATTTATCTCTTATGTGAGGATAAGGATAAACCGTCATAGTTATCCTTCCTTTTCGGAAAATCGTAAGTGGGCCGTTTTGGCCATGTCGGGCCATTTAGACGTTTTTACGGTTTTTTCGAAAGAATAGTCTTTGAAGGTTCCGGCTTCTCCGAAGGAACCCCAATTCCTCGTATAGTCGAGATGTTTGGTGTTTCGAGTAACCGTGATCGTTCCAACCTCACGAGGATTGATCCAAACAAGCCAAGATGGGATCAGACCGAGCATGATGGGACCGAGACCAGGACGAGGGCCGTCGACCGGCGCCAGGCCGGCTTGCGGGACGCCTGCCGCCGGCGCCAGGCTGGCTTGCCGCCGGCACCAGGCCGGCTTGCGGGACGCATGCCGCCGGTGCCAGGCTGGCTTGCCGCCGGCGCCAGGCTGGCTTACCGCAGGCGACATGCAGGCTTGCGGGACGTCTGCCAACGGCGCCAGGCTGGCTTGCCGCCCGTGGTTTTTTCCGTTACCCGATCTTTTCCCCGTTGGCCGTTCGTGCGGGAAATCTTTGAGTTCGGGAGGATCTTTAGCCGTAGGTTTCGAGATAACCGTTTTCAACAAGATCTTCCGAGATTCCTAGAGTATCGGGATCGAGATGGACTTGGATTAGTAGACTTTCCGTTTTCAAGGGTTTGAGTGATGAGGTTTCGAACTTAGATTTAAAATATGAACTTTTAAACAATCGAGAAGGCTTTGCGGAAGAATCATCGTAGATATTGGACAATCCGAACATGGGTTTAAGGGACCAAGATGTTGCCGTTTCCCGAGATCACGAGACGATTGCATAGATGGGCGCCAGGTTGCCGCCGGCGCCAGACGGGAGTGGACGAGCCTGCCGCCAGCGCCAGGCGCCCTGCCGCCGGTGCCAGGCACGGCGTGGGCATCCTGCCGCCCATTCCGTGTCTTGCGTCCGTCAGTGCCTGCTGTTGCTCGCCTTCGTTGATCCCCGGTGCTCATGGTCCGTTCATGCGTTCCCGCGAGTTCATCGAGTGACGACCCGTTTCTTGGTTTTGATCGTCACTTAGTTTTCTTTCGAGGACTTTCGGGTGACGATTTCGTCGTTGACCGATTTTGACCCCAACAGTTAGCCCCCCAGCTAGCTAGGAACCGTAGTGCCTGTCGGATCCTAGCTTGCGGTATGGCCGTGGGGGAAGGTGTAGAGACGTAATCGTTTGCCGAAAGTCGGGGTAAATAGTGATTTTACCTTCTTTATAAGGATGGAGTAAGAAATCTCATTCTTAGTTCATCATAAGAAATTCATCATCTCTCTCAAGAATCCTTTCTCTCTCTTTAAGAACAATGTCTTCAAGATCTTCCAAGAGAAATTCTTCTTCCCATTCATCCTCGGATGACTCTTCTGCCCATGTGACGGTGAAGCAAGAGGAGTTTGTCGAGGAAGAGGCGAAGAATGCGTATTACTGAGCCCTTGTGGGTTTGGCTCCATCGCTGCCAGATGTCCCTGTTCCGAGGAGACCTTTGAGGATGCCGGGTGCTCCCTTTACGCCGAGCCTGGTTTCTCGTACATATCTCAGGACTCTCCGGGATTTTTACCAGATTCCCGATGGAGTCAAATTCCGGATCCCTGTCGGTAACGAGAGTGCGAGGAATCCTCCGGAAGGTTTCTTTACATGTTACGAGGCTTTCCTTACGTATTGCCGTATGTGATTCCCGATCCCCGGTACCATTTTTCGTGCGCTTCGTCACTTCGAACTTTCGATCAGCCAGCTCAGCGTTCCTGCCTTAGAGAGTTGGCTTGGCGTACTGATCGCAAGTTATGAGCTCGGGATTGATCTCAGTCTCGATGATTTCGAAGGTCTTTGGAGAACTCGGCCAACGGGGAGCGACGGTTACTACTCCATGGGGCCAAAGAAGGACATGGCCATAATTCAGGGGATTACTTTGAACCCTAAGTCGTGGCAGGAGCGTTTCTTCTATGTCCGAATAGATGGTGAGTCTGTCGAGGAGAGCTGCCTCCATCTATTTCCGCACGCATGGAACTTCAACCGAGGTAATACGATGAAAACCCGTTGTCTATTTTATCATTCCGGAAGTTCGAGTTTTTAGTGAAAAAGTTCCGCTTTGTAGAGAATGGGGCTGTCGCGCATTTGCATGGTGATCTTTTCGTCAAGAGGGATCTCCTTCGTCAAAGGCCGTTTTTCTAGAAGTCCTTCACCCTTGAACGGATTCAAGACGCGGTAAGGCTTTACCGGTCCCGAGACCCTATCCCGACATGCAATGCCGAACCGGTTATCGAAGCCCATACTCGGAGGCGTAAACAGAGATCTCGTAAAGGGAAAGAAATCGATGGTCGGGAAGGTTCGGAAGATTCTTCACCGTTGGGGGAAAACCCTAGTTTTGTTCCAACGGAAAATGGCGGAGCCAGCGATTTTCCACTCCTCAACAATTTCTTTGACGGCCTTCCTCCGGAGTTTGTTACTGACAAGTCGCTGGAGGATGAGGAGAAGCAACGGGTTTTTGCTGAGGGTTCCCAGCGAGTCAACAAGGTTTTGCCCCTTGAACTTCTTAACCGTATTTTTTTTGAATCTGTATATATGTATGCTTGCTGATCTTGAATTTATGCAGGGACTAAGAGTGTTTAGCAATGCGCTTGACTCGAGTTTTCGCAAGTCCAGGATTGCTAACTTCAAGAACAAAGAAGCTGAGCGAGAGCTTTTCCGTTTCCGACAAGAGGTAAAGGCGCAGAACGCGAAGCAAGCTGAGCTTCATGCTCGAGCTCTTGTTCGCGCGGAAAGGAGAGGAAGGAGGATGGTCGCAGCTGAGGTGGTGAGACGGGCGGAATCGTTTGCTGCTGAGTTTCAATGTTTTAAAGAAGCTCATGAGTATGTTGGCGATTTCCGCGAGTGCCGGGGCTCGGTCGTAAACCTTTACAAGTCTCAGAACCCGAATTTCTCCTTTGATTCTGAGATTGCTGAGATGAAGGACTTTATGGCCGAGTGTGCTCATGCTGAGTCCTTGGTTCCTCCAGTCGAAGAAAGAGTCCGGAGACTATGGGAACCTATCGAGGTTTCGGAGGATACGGTGGAGGCCGGAGCCGATGAGAACGCCGAGGGTGGTGGGAACGCTCAAGGCGTGAATGAGGAAGTGGACCAGCCCGCAGGTTCATTCGGGATTTCCGCATCTGGATTTCTCGATGTTGACTTCCTTTTGTGAATCGTATGTTTTGGCCGTGTGTGGCCGCTTTTTAGGAGTTTTATTCCGCGACCGTTGGAGGTTGCATTCTTATGTTTTGGGACTGGCCATTGGTGGCTTAGAATCCCGCCGTCTTTGCGGCTTTTTATGAATATGAAAATTTGCGAGATTTCGTCTTTTGTTTTGATTTATACTTTCGTCAAGTGTAGAGGAAAGAATACGAGTAGTCACTTCGTATCCTAACTCTTTTTTGTCGCTTGTTCCGTATGCTACTTTTTAGCGAGCGATTTAGGTGTAAGCGATAAGAGACATGTTTTGGGATCTCGTATACGATACTATGTCTGTGAGATGTCAAGATCCAGCAAGACTGGGTTTAGAGCAAGACCTAGGCTTACTCTCAGCTTTAAGGTTGTGCGATGACTGATCGTCTTTCGTTTTGCCTGTTAGTGATTTCTTCCTGATTCTTTTCGTTTAAAGTCCGCGACTAGTCGCCGGCTTATACGACTTGTGTTAAAAGAATCGAGCTATCTTCGGAATTTATCCGAGACGCTAAACCAAAATTTTGGGTTTCTTGTATAGCGCGCTATGATATCCTTGTCGGATGTAAGAGGACCTTGTAGGTCTGACTACGAGTTTGTATTGAGTGAAACGTTTCTTATGTGCATCCGTCGGGGCCAATCGACGGGCGTAAGTTATTTTTAAGTCGCAGGTTGACTGTTTTAGCGGATGATACGAGTTTTGTTATCTTTTTAAGAAGTTGCGACGTCTCGCGTTTCTTTTGAAGATATGATTTTCGTTTTTCCGAAGTGTTTACGCGTTTAAGTGAGCATAAAAGATAGAATTTTATTGAAAGAATTTCGAAAAGTTCGAGTACATGTGCGGATGTTTCGCGTTTTTGTGGGAGTATAGGAGTATACGTACCCAGTCCCCCCCCCTTTTTGGTGAGGGGGATAGCTGAACTCGCCGGGTTTCGATGAGCTGCCTACGTACCTCTTTCGAGGATCAAGCCATCTCGTTGTTCTGATAGTTGCCGCAGACGTTTTTACTCCCCGTGCGTTGCCGTTCCGATCGTGCTGGTCGGATCGGTGGTTTGTGCAGGGGTCGAGCTGTCTGCTTTTACGGCGGTGGACTCAGAGGCTTTGTCGCTGTCTTGAATCGTTGCCTGTTCGGATGATTCTGGATCATCTTTTTTCGAGTCTTCAGGAATGTTGTGTGATTCCTTTGCTCGTTTCGGGTTGGCCGCAGGGGCGTTCTGATCTTTTCGCAGTTTGAACTCAACTAGGTAACTGAGTCTCGATTGTTTCTGACTACCCCTGATGACTGCGGTTCCGGTTGGAGTCGGAAACTTGATGCCAAGGTGATATGTGGATGGTACTGCCTTCATGGAGTTGATCCAAGGGGTTCCCATGATGGCATTGTAGATGGTCGGGTTGTCGACTACTGCAAACTCGACGATCTATGTGACTTCCTTCGCCATGACCGAGAGCTTAATTCTTCCGAGGGTCATGGTAGTGACGCCTGAAAACCCAGTCAAAGGTTTTTGCTCAGGAACGACTTCCCCAAATGGGATCTTCATCCTGTAGAGGGTGTCGCGGAAGATGACGTTGACCGTACTTCCTGTATCGACGAGGATGCGGCCGACTTCGAGATCCTGGATTACCAGGTCGATAACCAAAGGATCGCAGTGAGGTTTGTCGATTCCGACGGTTTCCTGTTCCTTGAAAGCGATCGTGTGGATAGGAATATCGCTGTCTGGGAACCAGTTGGAACTCGTCTCGGCTTTTCGCCCGTAGGCTTTTATCGACGAGACAGAGTCTTGGTAGAACTGTGATCCTCCGATGATCATGTTTACCCTGTGGCGACTGCTGTTGTTCCCTTGGTCGTCCTGTCTCCTTCAGCGCTTTTCACCCGATTGATTTTCGGTTGCGCGGTCCTCGGAGACAGTTTTGTTGGTCTTTGGGCGGTCGGACTCCAGGAGCAAGTCTTTTATACTCTTGAACTTTGATAGTTCGCCGCTGAGGAGCTTTGCGGCGAGCCGGGCGCCGAGAACATTGCAGTTTGCAGTGGAGTGACCTCTGGTTTCGTGGAACTCGCAGTAGGAATTATCCTTGTACTGGTTCCTGGTGCAGGTGTTTCCGGAGGTTCTGCCTTGCTCTGAGTTGATGGCGTAGTTATGCTCGCCTTGGGCGTCTTCCGCTTCGTGATGGACGTTCATGTCGTTACAAGAGGGTTTCTTCTTTGAGGACGTTTTCTGTGGTCCGTGCTTCTGCGATAGAAGTTTCATCTCTTCCTCCATGATGATGAAGTCCGTTGCTTTGTGGAGAGTATCCTGGATTGTCTGCGGCTTTTCCAGTAATATCCATTTTCGGAACTTTGACGTGTACCAGAGAGTTTTCCTTAGGGCGTCGATTGCGACATTGTCGCTAATGCCTGTTACCCTGGCCATCACCAGTTTGAATCTTCGCATGAAGTCGCGGAGCGGCTCGTCTTCCTTTTGGGCTTGGCTCCATAGGTCCACGTCGGACGTCTCTCTGTCCATGAACATGGGGTATTGTTTGAGAAACACCGAGGCTAGTTGGCGGAAGCTTCCAATGGAGTTCCTTATGAGCCGGGAGAACCATTCGAGCGCAGCACCTATGAGATGCTCGACGAAGAGAAGACAATGACCCGCGTCTCGTTCGCCCTCCGGGAGTTTGCATCTACCCATTGCGATCTGGAAGGACTGCAGGTGCGCCTTAGGATCCGTCGAACCGTCATAGACCGGGATTTTGATTTTCCCTGGGTCCGAGATGCGTGTTTCCGTGATCCGAGCGGTGAATGGTGTTTTCCGGGCTTCCTCGAGAAGTCTATCGATCTCGGGGGTGGAACTAGTCGCCTGATGGATTTGCGATTTCACCGCTTTCACTTCGGCCACGATCTTTTTGAGAGATTTGCGGAGATCATGGATATCGCTATTGCTACCGGCGTTCCTCCGAGTTTGTCTGCGCTGGTCGCGATGGATCCGAGCTTGATCCTCCGCGAGTTCTTCCTGCTCCACCCAGTAGAGTTCTTCCTCCTCTTCTGTCATAGGCCTCTCGAAGGATACCGTCTGCCGAGCGGACTGGCGTTGGGTCCTCATAGGGTGGATGTCAGCGTCTTCATCGGAAGGATCCGATTGGTCGCTGATATCCAGATTGATGCGCTCGACGTCGCTTTCCTTGTTTCCCGTAGCCGGGGGTGGAAGGTTCTGCGAGGTCGTTTGCTGTCCTCTTGGAGCCGTTTCCTCGGGAGTAGGCTCTTTCGGGGTATCCGGGAGATCCGAAGTCGAGTCTTCTGCCGCGCCGCGCTTTGGTGGATCCGCGCGGCAACTTGCTCCTTGCAGTTAAGATGTCGACCTGTTTTGCGAGCGAGGTTATCAGCTTGTCCTGTTGTTCCGCCCGTGCCTGGGCGGAGGTGAACAGTTCCTTCATCTGTCTGAGCGTCTCAGTGTTTGCATCAGGAGTGACTGTGGACGCATCTCCAGTTGGAGTCTTCTCAACGTTGGCGTCGACGGGTGCTCCGTCTAGCGTTGGCTGAGCTTTGGTGATGTCAGTAGACATGATCGAGCGTGTGCAGTTGCGAGATAGATAGATCCGTAATCCCCCCCCCCTCCTTCTAGCGCCAAACTGTGGGAACCGAAATTCGCACCATCAACTTCTGATAAACGATTTGTGGAGGAAAACCGAGTTAACCCGATCTTCCATAAAGGTCTCGGATATCTGCTGGGCCACACACGACACAATCAATGAGAGTTTAAGTTGTAAAATAAAAATCATAAAATAGAGCAAAAGGAGATCTTATTTCTGAATTCGCGTTTGAGAGTGAACAACGGGGAAAGAAATACGCTACAAGAGTTGTCGAAAGGCCCGCTAGTCCGGCCGCCTAGATCTAACCTAGTTGAGTCGCAGCTCGCTAGTGAAAACAGAAAAGAATGCTAAAACGCTCAAGTGCTAAATGCTCTGGAAGTTTGGTGATGATTTGCTCCTCGCCCAAAGCTCTCCTTATATACTCCTCTTAAGACGGTCTATCTTCTTTCGGGCTGAATCGGGCTTTTTCCATTTTCGTCCATCTTCGTGTTTATCGGGAAATTTGACATTTATCTTCGGAAAACTTGACATTTATCTTCTGGAAACTTGACATTTATCTCTTATGTGAGGATAAGGATAAGGATAAACCGTCATAGTTATCCTTCCTTTTCGGAAAATCGTAAGTGGGCCGTTTTGGCCATGTCGGGCCATTTAGACGTTTTTACGGTTTTTTCGAAAGAATAGTCTTTGAAGGTTCCGGCTTTTCCGAAGGAACCCCAATTCCTCGTATAGTCGAGATGTTTGGTGTTTCGAATAACCGTGATCGTTCCAACCTCACGAGGATTGATCCTAACAAGCCAAGATGGGATCAGACCGAGCATGATGGGACCGAGACCAGGACGAGGGCCGTCAACCGGCGCCAGGGGGCTTGCCGCCTGCGCCAGGCCGGCTTGCGGGACGCATGCCGCCGGCGCCAGGCTGGCTTGTCGCCGGCGCCAGGCCGACTTGCGGGACGTCTGCCGCCGGCGCCAGGCTGGCTTACCGCCGGCACAAGGCCGGCTTGCGGGACATCTGCCGCCGGCGCCAGGCTGGCTTGCCGCCCGTGGGTTTTTCCGTTTCCCGATCTTTCCCCCGTTGGCCTTTCGTGCGGGAAATCTTTGAGTTCGGGAGGATCTTTAGCCGTAGGTTTCGAGATAACCGTTTTAAACAATATCTTCCGAGATTCCTCGAGGATCGGGATCGAGATGGAATTGGATTAGTAGACTTTCCGTTTTCAAGGGTTTGAGTGATGAGGCTTCGAACTTAGATTTAAAATATGAACTTTTAAACAATCGAGAAGGCTTTGCGGAAGAATCATCGTAGATCTTGGACAATCCGAACATGGGTTTAAGGGACCAAGATGTTGCCGTTGACCGAGATCACGACACGATTGCACAGATGGGCGCCAGGACCCTTGACGCCGGCGCCAGATGGGAGTGGACGAGCCTGCCGCCGGCGCCAAGCACGGCGTGGGCAGCCTGCCGCCGGCGCCAGGCGCCCTGCCGCCGGCGCCAGGCACGGTGTGGGCGTCCTGCCACGCTTGCCGTGTCCTGCGTCCGTCAGTGCCTGCTGTTGCTCGCCTTCGTTGATCCCCGGGGCTCATGGTCCGTTCATGCCTTCCCGCGAGTTCATCGAGTGACGAACCGTTTCTTGGTTTTGATCGTCACTTAGTTTTCTTTCGAGCACTTTCGGGTGACGATTTTGTCGTTGACCGATTTTGACACCAACAGCTTCCACCAGAAGAATTTAGAAAGCTTTAGTGAAGCATGGGAGGGGTTCAAAGGCTATTGATGATAGAACTTTTCTAGGGTTCTAATCAAATTATGTAGTATAAAAGATTGTCGAACCAGTCCTAAGTGACAATGAAACAGAGGGAATGCAAGCCTATGCTCAATCTAAATGCAATCATTAGAGAGGATGATGATTAAACTAGAACAATAAGCAAAATGCAACAAAAAGTGAAACTTTCTTTCTTATGAGGAGGGAGAGACCCATGGGTATAGGGACTTGATATCAAATGATTAAGCTTCAATCCAAGATGCTAACTTTTCAACCAATCTAATCCTTATGCCTAGACAACAAAACTAAATGTGGGAACCGAAATTCACACCGTCAATTTTAATGAATAAGATTGCGGAAGATAGCCAAGTTAACCCGACTTTCCTTGAAGGTCCGGATTCTCTTCGACAGCCAACGACAAGTGACCGAGTAAATGCGGAAAAAGTTTTGTTAAGATTTGAGACTGGACCTTAAGAAAGGCTGCATACGTACCCCTTTCGAGGATCAAGTCGGACGTAGTTCAGTTAGAAAGAATTGAACAAGAGATCGAACCGTCTGGGCGGGTTCGTCTAGTATGAGCGTTTGTCATAGAAACAGGCATGTCGAAGATAATGCCTAGGGTTTCTATGTGCGGAGCTCTTAAGTAAAAGAATTGTCCGATCCTTCCGAGAGGAGCGGAGATTTGCGAGCAGGAGGCGGCCAGACGTTCTAGGGCCTGGTTCGTCTAGTATGAGCGTTGGTCATAGAAACGGGCATGTCGAAGATAACGCCTAGGGTTTCTATGTGCGGAGCTCTGAATAAAAGTATAGTTAGATCCTTCCGAGAGGAACAGGGGTCTTGCGGAGAAGATAAAACTAGAACAAGAGGCGGCCAGACGTTCTAAGTCCTGCCTCGCTGGCCTAACCGCCTAAGTTCTAAGTTCTCTAAGCTAGCAGGAGTTCTCTAAGTCTAGATTCTAGGATTTAGGATTGCTCTTTTCCTCTGCTCTGGCTCTCCTTATATACCCACTCCTAGGTCGGTTTGCCTTAGGATGATGGGCCTCGCCTTTGGGCCCAAGCTCATCTCTTCAGGAAATGTTCCATTTTCGTCGGTCTTCGTAATCATCCTCGAGTTTTCCGCTATCTTTCGATGACTTGATGTTTATCCGACGTTTCGGGAAATCGGATAAACCGTCATAGCCTGATTGGGCCTGAATTCTGAAAAATCGTAAGTAAGTCTGTGGACTTGTCTTAAGTCGTTAAACGTTTTATACGATTTCTCGGAAAGATGATCTTTCTCGGAGAATAAACCGTATAGCTTAAAGGATCGATGTTCAAGTTAATGGATCTTTGTTTTATACGATATCTTCTACGAGAAATCCAATCCCTCCAGTTTCCATCGTAAAACATTGAGGATGATTCCAACCGAATTGAAAGACGTTTATTCCGTAGCCTTGATTGTACCAAACTCACAAGGATTGATCCGAACAAGCCGAGATGGGATCGGACCGAGCACAATGGGACCGAGACCAGGACGAGGGCCGTGGACCGGCCCCAGGCCAGGGTGCCGCCGGTGCCAGGCCGGCCTGCGTGACGGGTGCCGCCGGCGCCAGGCCGGGGTGCCGCCGGCGCCAGGCCGGGGTACCGCCGGCGCCAGGCCGTCCCGCGTGCCGCCGACGCCAGGCCGGCCCGCGTCCCGCGTGCCGCCAGTGCCAGGCCGGCCGCGTGACGGGTGCCGCCGGCGCCAGGCCGGGGTGCCGCCGGCGCCAGGCCGGGGTGCCGCCGGCGCCAGGCCGGGGTGCCGCCGGCGCCAGGCCGGGATGTTCTTGCGAGCGATAAGACATGTCAGGTAAGATAGGCGGAATTAATGGTTGAAAGGCTCCGTTGAAAGTGGTAAGATTGGGGCTGCGCCTTTCGAAGGCTGCCTACGTACCCTTGTTGTAGGGATCAAGCCTTCCGTAGTTCGTTTTGGAGTTTAAGACCCTTGTGATCTGTTTTCCAGCGAGACTTATATGGTCTGGTTATGTGTCATGAGAGACTTTCGAGCATGATGCTGTTGATGTATTTGTTTTTCGATTATTTATGAACTTCAGTTTTTTCGAAGTATGAGAAAGAGGGTGTGAGTTGTCGTCTCATTCCTAGTTCCCTGATGATCACCGTACCTATTGTTTGCATAAAGCGAGATTTTCCGCGGTTTACCGATTTACGCGGAAAGTTCGTGAAACGAATAGGCTTAAGTGAAGAGACAAATTTTTGGATCTCGTATACCATACTATGTCTGTGAGATGTCAAGATCCAGCGTGGCTGGGTTTAGGGCAAGACCTAGGTTTACTCTCGGACTGAGGCTTGGCGATGACAAATCAGCTTTCGTTTTGCCTGTTTGCGATTTTAACCTGACTCGTACCGTTTAAAATCCGCGAATTGTTGTCGGCTTATATGATTTGTTTGGGCGTGAGTCGAGCTACTTCCTTTACGAAGAGCTAGACCAAAATTTTGGATTTCTTGTATAGCGCGCTATGTTTATCCTTGTCGGATGTAAGAGAGCCTACCCTTTGAAGGGCGGCTATTTGTCTGTTTAGGACGTTAGAGTTCGTTTGTTGTGATCAGCAACAACGAAATGATGCCAGTTTAGAGGCATGTTACCGTTTAGAGGTGTGTTTGTATGTTTTGAGTTCTAGAGACGAGGATTTCGTCTGGAACGTTTTGAGGAAAAGAATGTCCTTCGAGCGTTAGCGACGTCTCGCCGTGCTGAAGGTCGAGTTTCCCTTGTGCCGCATTTCGTGGTTGAAATGTTCGCGGGCTTTGGAGATGTTTTGCGAATGTTCGCAGCCAGAAACTGTTGTTTCGGTTTAGACGCAGGACCAAGAGGTCGCGTAAGTTCGACCCAGGGAGAAGCGTCTACATTCACAGTGCTTCGTGAAGTGTTGGCCTTCCGGGATTTGTTTGTATATATTAAGGATGACTCGTATAACTCTTGGAACCTTGTCACGATTGTTTCTTTTCATGCCGTGTTTACGGGGCGTATAGAACTTAATCGATTGACGATGAGTTTAAATCTTCCGTTAACCATATGGTTGTTAGGACTGAGTTTTGGTATGGAGAGTTTATCGTATGATTTCCGATTCTGGGTTATGCGACAAATTGCTTGCGTAATAGTCACTTGGCGTTCTATGAACAAATCGTGGATTGTTGTTTTTAGCCGTTAAGTGATTGGAGCGGTGGTCGCTCAGTAGCTTTGGATTGGCATGGAGGCTAGATTCAGCCGTATCGCCAAGGAAGTTGTTCAGTAAACGATCAGACCATGACCCTTATTAAGATCATGTTAGTTTACGATTGTCCTTAATGGGGATGCCGAATTCAGGTACGGGCTTTACGGAAGGGCGTAGTTGGCCGAGGGCCAAATAGCGTTTGCCGAGATAGACATGCCAAGCATAGCGGAGTTTTCTGAATTATGGCTGATGGCTTTTAGAAACGATCTTCCACTTTAGGTCTCAGTTATACGATGAATGGTTCGTATAAAATTTTTTTTGTTGCATGAAAATCGTTTCATTTTATCCGAGGGGGACAAAGTTTAAGGGATCAACGCAGGACACGTGCGGGTTCGTCTGCGTGATTATTTCCTGCTCGGACGTAACCGCGGGGAGTGAAAGCAGGAGCCAGAAACCTTGTGGAGCAACCCGTTGGACCCATTATGTTTATTTTACGAAAGTTGCTTTGTATGAATTGACTCGACCATACAGAGGATTTTTCGTAAAAGTGATGTAAGAGGGGGTTTTCGCAAAGGTAACCAGAGAGTGTTTCTCACAAATTACTTGCGATATTCGCGACCACGGATTATGTTTTCCTCATTCACTTTTGCGTACTGCGCAATCGTTTTGCATGAGACCGATCATGTTTTTTCCATAGGCTGTTTTGTTTTAAAATGTTCTTGTTATACGAAAGTAATGGATGACCGGTTTCATGGAGATAGAAAATCGCAGATTGTTAAAGTAGCGATGTTTCCGCGGATTACACGGGAGATGTTTCCGCTATGATTTCGACCTTTGGACGAAAGCTGCTTCGAACTACTCATGGAGTTTTACCCAAGGTTATTTCGTTATTTTCGTAGTTCACCGTCGTGCTATTAGTCTGACGTTGGTACACGTTTCTAGTCGCGAGTTTGCGACGAGAGACGACGTAGAGTTTTCAAGACTATGTTTGTAACGGTTGGGCTATGCCGCTAGCGTCTTTTAGACGAATCTTATTGCTGCGAGAGTTTGCTTTGTCAAAAGCGTTGTCTTGATGCTGAAGCAAAAAGTTTTCGAAGATGGGATTATACGTACCTACTTTCCTTTTCTTTTTACGAAAGAAAACGGGTTAGCCGTTCTTCCGAAGGCTTGTGTACGTTTTTTTTTTTCTTTTAGGAAGCGGGATGAGTATGCTTTTACAATGCGGGGCGTTCGTGTCTCGGTTTTTCGAGAGACTAGATCGGTTTGCATGTTCTGCCTTAGTCTCATCGATCGTTCAAGGCTGCCTCTTGCCCGTTCCTCTTTGTTTCGTGAGTTTTAACGGTTCATCGTCAAAGGACTTTGAAAAGTTTGATACCGAACGAGAATCGGTTTTTTGATGAAATTCTGACGAGAATATCGGAGCGAAAGAGAGATATGAACGCCCAAGTTCCTGTTCTCGTTTCTTCGTACTGCTGGTTAAATTGACAATGTGTCCGAAGGAACATTACAGAATCGTTGAAACAAAGGGAGGAGAAGTAGGCGATAACTCGAAGAAGGCCAAGGTGGGTGCTTTAGAAAAATGGAGATATTGGGCAAGACGCCACTCGAGTGAGGCTCTAAGCCCGTCAGGCTATGAGCGAACTGGTTAGGTCCTTACGTTTCATATGATCTTTGAATGACTTTACGAATGGTGTTTCATAAAATATTGCCGAGCTTGATTTTAAAATATGAACTTTGTTAAACAATCGAGAAGGCTTTGCGGAAGAATCGTCGTGTTTTTCGAACAATCCGAACATGGGTTTAAAGGACCAAGATGTTGCTGTTGCCCGAGATCACGAGACGACTGCACGGATGGGCGCCAGGACCCTTGCCGCCGGCGCCAGGCCGGCCCGCGTGTCGCGTGCCGCCGGCGCCAGGCCGGGGTGCCGCCGGCGCCAGGCCGGCCCGCGTGTCGCGTGCCGCCGGCGCCAGGCCGGGGTGCCGCCGACGCCAGGCTGGCTCGCGTGACGCGTGCCGCCGGCGCCAGGCCGGCTTGCCGCCCGTGTCGTGTCCCGCGTCCGCCGATGCTGCTGTTGCTCGCCTTCGTCGATCCCCGGGGCTCCACAGACTCAAAGATCGAGTTACGAAAACTCAGGCAAAGATGCATGGTACTGAGAAAGGACCGGTCTCGTCCTATGACTGGACAGAGAGATCCTTCTCATGGGCGAGGTGGTCGAGACAGCGACATTGTATTCTTCGTAAAATCTCAACGGAAGCTCCGATTGAGACGAAACGAAAACCATCTTGACCTAGACTCAAAGAAGAGAAAAGTGAGGTTTCCACAGGTGAGGTGGCCATGGGCGAGGTGACCTTGGTGATGGTTGTTCTCGTCCACGGGCGAGGTGGCTGGGAGAGTGATTTTGTTCCCTTCGTAAAATCTCAACGGAAACTCCGATTGAGACGAAACGAAAGCCACTTTGATCTAGACTCAAAGGATAACGAAGGTGAGTTCGCCCTGTGCCGCGGTAGCCATGTCGGAGGGTGAGGTGACCTCGGTAATGTTTGTCCTTGCCCACGGCGAGGTGGCCGGGACAGTGACTTTGTTCTCTTCGTAAAATCTCAACGGAAACTCCGATTGAGATGAAACGAAAGCCATTTTGACCTAGACACAAAGGAGAACAAAGTGGGCTCTTACTAAGGCGGACTGGGAAGACTGATCTTACCCTATGGCAAGTCGTCCTAGTAAGATAAGGCTCCGACCTCCTTTCGTTTTCCCGTTTGTTCCTCGAGAGTTGTTTGTAAGAAGTATGGCAGTGGGAATCGGTGAACCGATTTGTCGTGCTTCTTTTCCGCGAGTAATATAGTGTTTCCCCAAGGTTGCGAGGAGAATAAGTTTTATTTTTCTGAGAGGTTCTCGAAAGAAACGTTTTTCATAGAAACCTTGCTCGTTGCGATTTCTCTAACTTGGTAACAAGATGAACTTTTGGGGTTTGATAGATTTTATCGTTGCCCTTTCTGTTTAGATAGAGAAATTGCGAGCTCGTTTTCGTGCTCTTCCTGTGGCGGAAAGCCGCGGCTAGGTTTTTGATTTGCTCGAGCACCGTGGCGTTTGCGTAAGCGTTGGCCGTAGGAACAGTCGCTGCTGGAGTTGTTTTACCATCGTTGACGCAAACTGCAACTTTTTCTTTCATATTTCCAGACATCGGTTCGATCAAGCGCTTTGCGGCCGTATGAGTAAGAGTAATCCGTCCCACCCTCCTTCTAGCGCCAAACTGTGGGAACCGAAATTCACACCGTCAATTTTAATGAATAAGATTGCGGAGGATAGCCAAGTTAACCCGACTTTCCTTGAAGGTCCGGATTCTCTTCGACAGCCAACGACAAGTGACCGAATAAATGCGGAAAAAGTTTTGTTAAGATTTGAGACTGGACCTTAAGAAAGGCTGCATACGTACCCCTTTCGAGGATCAAGTCGGACGTAGTTCAGTTAGAAAGAATTGAACAAGAGATCGAACCGTCTGGGCGGGTTCGTCTAGTATGAGCGTTTGTCATAGAAACAGGCATGTCGAAGATAATGCCTAGGGTTTCTATGTGCGGAGCTCTTAAGTAAAAGAATTGTCCGATCCTTCCGAGAGGAGCGGAGATTTGCGAGCAGGAGGCGGCCAGACGTTCTAGGGCCTGGTTCGTCTAGTATGAGCGTTGGTCATAGAAACAGGCATGTCGAAGATAACGCCTAGGGTTTCTATGTGCGGAGCTCTGAATAAAAGTATAGTTAGATCCTTCCGAGAGGAACAGGGGTCTTGCGGAGAAGATAAAACTAGAACAAGAGGCGCCCAGACGTTCTAAGTCCTGCCTCGCTGGCCTAACCGCCTAAGTTCTAAGTTCTCTAAGCTAGCAGGAGTTCTCTAAGTCTAGATTCTAGGATTTCGGATTGCTCTTTTCCTCTGCTCTGGCTCTCCTTATATACCCACTCCTAGGTCGGTTTGCCTTAGGATGATGGGCCTCGCCTTTGGGCCCAAGCTCATCTCTTCAGGAAATGTTCCATTTTCGTCGGTCTTCGTAATCATCCTCGAGTTTTCCGCTATCTTTCGATGACTTGATGTTTATCCGACGTTTCGGGAAATCGGATAAACCGTCATAGCCTGATTGGGCCTGAATTCTGAAAAATCGTAAGTAAGTCTGTGGACTTGTCTTAAGTCGTTAAACGTTTTATACAATTTCTCGGAAAGATGATCTTTCTCGGAGAATAAACCGTATAGCTTAAAGGATCGATGTTCAAGTTAATGGATCTTTGTTTTATACGATATCTTCTACGAGAAATCCAATCCCTCCAGTTTCCATCGTTAAACATTGAGGATGATTCCAACCGAATTGAAAGACGTTTATTCCGTAGCCTTGATTGTACCAAACTCACAAGGATTGATCCGAACAAGCCAAGATGGGATCGGACCGAGCACAATGGGACCGAGACCAGGACGAGGGCCGTGGACCGGCGCCAGGCCAGGGTGCCGCCGGTGCAAGGCCGGCCTGCGTGACGGGTGCCGCCGGCGCCAGGCCGGGGTGCCGCCGGCGCCAGGCCGGCCCGCATCCCGTGTGCCACCGGCGCCAGGCCGCGGTGCCGCCGGCGCCAGGACGGCCCGCGTGACGGGTGCCGCCGGCGCCAGGCCGGGGTGCCGCCGGTGCCAGGCCGGCCCGCGTGACGGGTGCCGCCGTTGCCAGGCCGGGGTGCCGCCGGCGCCAGGTCGGCCCGCGTCCCGCGTGCCGCCGGCGCCAGGCCAGCCCGCGTCCCGCGTGCCGCCGGCGCCATGCCGGGGTGCCGCCGGCGCCAGGCCGGCCCGCGTGACGGGTGCCGCTGGCGCCAGGTCGGGTGCCGCCGGCGCCAGGCCGGCCCGCGTCACGGGGGCCGCCGGCGCCAGGCCGGGGTGCCGCCGGCGCCAGGCCGGGGTGCCGCCGGCGCCAGGCCGGGGTGCCGCCGGCGCCAGGCCGGCCCGCGTGGCGCGTGCCGCCGGCGCCAGGCCAGGGTGCCACCGGCGCCAGGCTGAAGATCTCGGCGAGGGCTTCGATTTGATATCTTGATCGTTTTCTGGTTTCTCACGCTTTGAGAGAACGACCTCTTCGAAGTTTCGAGGCAGATTCTTTTGTGTTTAGGGTTTTTATGGTGATCGAATCTTGATGTCCTTGGGCGAGCGGACCGATCTTTCCGGGGACTCTCGTCCGCGCACGCCCGTAGTCTTCCGATCTCACAGAGAGTGGATATTCTAATTTGAGAAAATCTCGTATAACTTCTTTTCAAATTATCCGAGACTTTTTGTTTCAAGAAATACTTTCTAGAGACTTTCAGTCATTGATTCCATCGTGACCGATTTTGACACCAACACTAAGCAAGCTCTATCTCTAGATGGATGCTCTTTTGCAATGATCACCCAAGTACACCAAATCTCTTTGGCTGTAATGATCAAAGCAAACAAGGAGAATGAGTCTATTAGCAATCTTAGCTTCTTTGGCAACTAATCTCTTAGGCAAAGTAAGCTAAAAGCATAGATGAGTTGGTTCAGGCATTTCATAGAACACCTTTCGGGCATGAAATGCCTATAGCTCTATGTTTGAGAGGCCAACTCAAATATAGCTTTAAAAACACCAAATCAATGCAAGGAAATGATAGATCTAACACTAAACACCTTGGATCTAACTTAATCACTCTCTATCACCCTAACCCATGGATCTTAGATGGATCTACTCACTAATCCACATGCTTACTCTTAAACCCATGAGAGATTCAAGCATAAACATATAGAGAAAGAAAGGAGATGAGATAAACAATCAAGAACACAAGATGAGATGAGATAATAAATCAAAGATGAAGCTTTACTCAAAGGTTTTTGTTCTTAGATCATAAATAACATAAGTCTCAAACTTGAGTTTATGAGAGTATTTATAGTGGGCTTAAAAGCCCTAAACACATAGAATAGAAATGACTAAAAAGCCCTTAGAAGATTAAAGGTTTAAACCAATCAGAATGCTCCAAAAGGAAGAAGCTTGGATACCCTGGTCGGATAGCATTCTTCTAGGCCAGGTATGGCTAGGCCGGGTGTGTGCTGCTCGTCCAGCATCCAGGCCGTGCGGTCTCTCTAGGCCGGGTGTGTTCGGCCGCGTGGTCCGTGTCCAGCAGCTAGCAGGACGTGCGGGTGCTGTTGGCCGGGTAGTCCTGTCCGGGTGCTTCCATGCGGGGGTGTGTGTGGCCGGGTGGAACGTCCGCGTCGTCCTCATACGCGGCTTCATCCTCGGGTGGTACTGGCCGCGTCCGGAGCTCGTCTAGCATCAGGACGTGCGGGTCGTCCAGGTCGGGCAGGTGCTGTCTGGTATCTGCTGGTACGCGGGTGCTGTTGAACGGGTGGTCATGTCTGGGTATGTGGTGATCAGTTCGTCCCTCGTCCCGTGCGGGTCCTCGTCCTCGGGTGGTACTGACCGCGTCCGTTCTAGGCTTCCAGCACAATCAGGACGTGCGGGTGCTTGTCCCCGGGTCGTCCTGGCCGCGTCCTGAGCTCGTCCAGGCAAAGTTTGATGGTTGGCCTCGGGTGTGCTCACCCGGGTGGCTTGACATGCATCCACTCAATTGATCATAACTCCTCCAATATGACTCCAAATGTCTTGAAACCACTTCCATTGGAAAGCTAACTCAGAATGCCATGTCTCCATCAAATATAAGCATCAGAAGATACTTCTAAGGCCTTTTTCCATGTTCATCTTTAAACCCCTCTTTTTCATCACAAAGCTCCCAAACATCTTCAATATCTCCAAAGTGTGCTCCAACACCTAATAGGGACTTATGAATGCAAAATGAGCCTAAAGATGCCTAATGCCTAATCTAAATGAGGAAAAATGCATAAGATAGATAGCTAAAAACATGTAAATATGCAAGACATCAACTCCCCCACACTAGTCCTTTACTTGTCCACAAGTAAACTTGCAAGGACTAAGGAGGAGAGGTTTGAAGGAGGGGACTCATAGCCAAAAGAATGCTCTTCTTAGTTCTCAACTTGATAACCTTGCATAATCATACCAACTAGCTAGAGAAAACACTCAATCCAACTCTAACTTCCCAAGGCCTATCTCAACTCTTTTGATCCCTAACTTACTCATCATGAATCCACAATCCACAAATCCACTTGCTCTCTTACAATCATTAAGCAAACTCAATAGAAATCTTGCAAATGGTCAGATGGTCCAAGACATTTGGTTTGGTGGAACAAGGCTCTATGTAAGTGCAACAAGAGGTTCAAAGGGATCTTTCAAAGGGTGGTTCACTCTCAAAACAAGTAGCCTTGACATTGCACATAATATATCTAAGAAAGGGATCAACTCATGCATACAATGCTCAATCTCCATTGTTCTACCTTTTCCCTAGATACATAAGTTACAACCTTATTCCCAATGCCAAATCACCACTCACATCTCTCCCCCAAGGATTTCCCCCCAAATACTCAAGATATTTTGTCATTTGAAACTCTTTCTTAATGCAGCCAATAATGGATTTTTCACATTTTAAACTCTTTTAAGCTCTTTCTAAACATTGCTAGCCCCCTTTCCATTTTTTTTTCTTTTTTTTTTCTTCTTTTTTTTTTTTTTATATATATGGGGGCCAAGACTTATTTTCTAACTTAGAGCTTACAATCTTTCATTTCTCTTATCCCTCATAGACTTAGCCACTTAAAACCTTAGAGTCTCATGAGTTAAACTTTTCATAAACCTTTCACTTTCCCAAGATCACACCATACAACACTCACCCCCATCCTAGAAGCTAGACATTATGAGTGTCTAATCTAGCTAAAAATGGAGACCAAGCATTGTCGTTCCCAATACTCTCAACATTATGCACATGTAAAGCTTTCCAAAGAAGGCCTCACTCAACAAATAATGAAGGCTTGAAAGGAGGTAAGGGCTTTAGGGTGTGGAGTGCCACTTGAGTTTGTCCAAAAAGATAGGCAAAGAATGGGAGGGACAACTCAAGTGTTCTATCCATGACTTAGTACACAAAGGACCATGAGCAAGAGACTTAGAGTCTAAATATGACAGGAGCAAGCTTCAAAGAGAGAGCATCAATCAATCAAATAAGCTTTACGAAGAGATTTCAAGGCACAAAGTTTACAAGCTATCCTAAGATTTGCGCAAGCTACTTGCTATGATTATGAAGGTCATCACTTTAAGAACTTAGCATGAGCATCTTTACAAGGCAACTATCATCCTTGTCCCCTTATGCATGATGCAACCTATATGATGATTTTTTTTTATTATGCAAATGAATGATCTAGACTCAATCCTAATGCAACTACATGATTCTTTTGTGCTTTTCAAATTTTTCAATTTTTTTTTTTTTTTTTTTGGTTTTTCTATGCAATAACTATCTACAAGTGCATGCAAATGTCATGAAACACAAGACTATTAGCAACTTGACACCTCCCCCACACTTAATTCACACAGTCTCTGTGTTTGTTAAATGTAGAGAAGGGCCGAAAAGGAAATAAAAGAAATGTAAATGCAAAGATGAATGGTATATACAATGAGCAGGAAGTGGAGTACCTCATGGAGCGTGGGAAGAGGCTGATGCCTCACCCTCAGAATCATCTTCATCAGCAGTGGTGCTTAGGCTTGGTGACTTGTTTCCGGATGCGGATGGGGCGATGTAGGGGTTCCTCAAGCTGCGGAGGGCTTGCTTCTCGGTTTGTGGTGCGTTTAGGTCAAGAAGGGGTAGAGGAAGTGGTGCAAGGAAAGTCTCAAGATCGAAGTCCTCAGCCTTGCAGCCTGCTACAGCTCCCTTAGTCAGAACATCAGCAACCTTTCTCATGAACTTAGCTGAAGCTTCAGCTTGTCTCTTCACAGTTTTCCTCAATTCCTTGCACTTCTTGGTGAGCTTGAAGATGGTCCTAACTTGAGCTCTGTTCCACCTTTGCAGTGTGCTAATCTGGTCATGAGCTTGGCGAATGGGACCAATAGGCAAGGCACTTGTGCATTGCTCAAACGTATAGCGAGGAGGGCCAAAGAGATGAGCTGTGGCTCTGCTGGAATATCCCTGATCAAACTTAGCTGCCTTTGCTGCTGCTTTCTCGTTCATGTTCAATGTCATAGGGCCAAGAGCTCCATGACTGCCTAGGAGATGCTGCTCACTGATATCAAAACTCATAGTACCTGGTGTGCTCAATGAAGTGAGCTCATAGTTAGGGAGAAGCAGCTCAACTGTGGTGGGGCCTCTCAAGTACGAGTAAACACACTTCCCATTGTATCTTCCAGAGAAGTAATGAGCTGACTTCAAGTAGGTGAGATCAATGAAAGAGGGACCGGATGCATCATCTCCCAAGTTAATACCCTGGTGCTCAAGCAAAGGTGTGATCAAGCCGCCTATTCCAATCTGAGCCTCTGGATCCCTGTTTGTCCAAGCATACTCCTTGTAGTACATGAGGCGCCTCACAAAGTATCCAACCATACCAAACTCAGCGTAGAAATCAGTGGGAACTTCAGGTAGGTGAGGAGGTAAGGAAAAGTGTTGGATGGCTTGGTGCATGAGGTTCAAGTCTTCTCCATTCACGTTGCTTGGCTCTTTCCTTGGGTAGATGGTGTGGACAATCAGCCTATGGAGGTAGCGGACTGATGGATGCCTGATAGATGCATTCTTGTCTCTGCTGGACACTCTATCCTTGCCTGATAAGAACTTGTAAGTGAAGTGGGCAAGGGTCTTTCCTTTAGGAAGCCCTTTCAGCTTAGGCAAAGAGGACTCCTTCAAATCCTTGAGGCCTAGCACCTCTCCAATCTCAGTGAAGGTCATGAAATAAAGCTTCCCATCAATCTTGAAGCTGATTCTTCCCCACCCTTGTTCCTCATGTAGAGAAGAGTGGAACGTGACCTCCAAGGATGCCATGAATTGACAAGAGACCTCTTTATATGTTGGGTGAGCCATGGAGTAGAAGCTGTCCATGTTCATGAGAGCAAGCAAATCCTTCATGTCTTGGTCAATTTCTAGCTCCCTCATTAGCCTCACATCAGCAAATCTGGTTGGAGGCCAAGATACTCCTTGCCTCATTTGCTCCAATAGTTCAACTTCAGTCGGCTTCTTTTGTTGATCTCTATGAGGGTTGAACCCTAACTTTTCGAAGGTTTCTTGCTCAGCCACATTTCCATTTGGAGATGATGCTTCTTCAACAGTAGCATCTACTGGCTCCAAGGGTGGAGGTGCCAATGTCTTTGGGTTTGGTGCCTTGATTCTGATCTTGGTGGGAGGTGTGGGTTTCTCAGCATCCTTCTTTGTGTTCTTCTCCAAAACAAGAGGTCCCACACTGTGAGATCTTGGAGCTCTAGCCTTCTTTGAAGGAGTGTTCTTATGATCACCAACAGCCACTCTCTTTCCATCTTTCTTGGCCTTCTTGTAAGCATCATCAAGCACTTTCTCATCACTAGCCAACCTCTTGCCATCCTCCTTGCTAGTCTTATGACCAACATCAACCACTCTTTTTCCTTCATCCTTGGGTTGTTTGTTTGCCCCATCAACCAATCTGTGTCCAGCCTTCTTGGCTTGTGCCTTCTTTCTCAACATAGCCAGAGCTTGTTGCCTACGTTCTTCCTCGGATTCAGGCATGGAGCCTAACGTTTTTCCGAACCTAGCAGTGTGTTTCTCAGCAGCCTCCGCCTTCTCTTGTGCAATCAGTTTCTCATATTTCCTTCCCATTGGAACCTGAAAAATATCAAGACTTGGACAAGATAAAGCACAAGGAAGAGAGAATATGCTGGAAAAGATAAGAGATGGAATGAACACTTGCAAACCTAGTCTAGAACCAGCAACCTAGCAAGACTATCAAAGTAATCAAGCTCCCAAGTTCACAAGATTCATAAAATTTTTTATTATTTTTTTTTTATGAACAAGGGAACTTAATCAAGCTGAATTCCAAGCAAAAACATCAAGCCAGCTGAAATTGAATGCTAAACAAGCTCTAGAACATCAATTCCAATCAACCTAGACCATAATCGACCAAAAGTAAGAGCCTTTTCAAAAACCCCCAAATCTCATGAACCCTAATTTGTCAAAGTTCAAATTAATCTCAATTCCACCATGAAATCAACTACCCAGCATGATATACAAGCTTTCCCTAGTCTAATTTACAAGAAATTAGCAAGAAAAAGCTCAAATTTCAAGTTCAAATTTTTAGGGTTCATGAGGGTTACGAATTTGAACTTAGAGATACCACACCTTGCTTTGGATGAAGGATAAAGATGAAAGGGTTCAAGGAATTAGGTCTAGGGGAGGAAGGTCTTGATGTGGGAAGAAGAAACTTGTGATTTGGTTGAGATTTGGCAAAGTTATGGGAATTTTTGTTCTTGGAGGCTAGAGAGGATTTTGATGTGAGGAAGAAGATGAAATGAG
Source organism: Brassica juncea (assembly GCA_018703725.1). Classification (NCBI taxonomy): domain Eukaryota; kingdom Viridiplantae; phylum Streptophyta; class Magnoliopsida; order Brassicales; family Brassicaceae; genus Brassica; species Brassica juncea. The sequence goes on from CM031935.1 coordinate 23,125,095, forward strand.
GAAAGAGGGGGTGGCTTAGGGTTTTAAAATGTTTCTGGGTCGGGTAGGGATGGTTCTGGGCGGGTTTAGGTGGGTTTGGGTCGGAAAAAGGGGAAGAAACACTTACCTGGGCCGGGCGGGTCGCGGTTGGGTCGTCACGCGGGTCAAAGCTGGTGCGCGGGTGCTGGGGCGTTCGGACGACCCGGGTATGTCTACCCGCGTGCTCCCCTTCGTCCCGTGCGGGTGTCGCGTCCCGCGTAGGTCCACCCGGGTGCTCGTCCGTCCCGTGCGGGCGTTGCGTCCCGCGTAGGTCCACCCGGGTGCTCGTCCGTCCGTCCTGCTCGATTCAGCCGTGCGGGTGTTGCGTCCCGCGTAAGTCTGCTCGGGTACGTCCGCAGGCTCGTTCGTCCGTCCTGCTCGATTCACCCGTGCGGGTGCCGTGTCCCGGGTAACACCACCCGGGTGCGTCCGTCCAAACCTCAAAGTCAGAATTTCACCTCTTTTTTTTTTTTCTCTTGATCGCTGAACCAACCCACTTCCTTTCATGTCTCTTCCATCTCATAACCTCAGTGAACTCATTCTCAAGCTCCCAACCTAGCCCCATCATCATTCAAAGGACTTTTTGATGAAAAATAAAAAGAATCTCAATGCAATATGTACAAGGATAACCATGGGACTTCCTCCCAAGTGAGCTTGTTTAAAGTCACTAGCTTGACTTTGCCTCCCTCGAGGTTAGGCAAGTGGAGCATCAGAGAGTGGGGTTGATGTCCCATCCTCTTTTGGTATTGTGGCCATGTATTCCTTAAGCCTCTGGCCATTAACGGTGAAGTCATTACCCTGCTTATCCCAAAGCACAATGGCTCCATAAGGTCTCACTTGCTTGATCACAAATGGAGCAGACCACCTTGACTTAAGCTTTCCTGGGAACAACTTCAGTCTAGAATTGTAGAGAAGCACTTGATCTCCTGCCTTGAACTCTCTCTTGAGGATGTGCCTGTCATGGAAAGCCTTAGTCTTTTCCTTGTATATCCTTGAGTTCTCAAAGGCATCCATCCTTATCTCATCCAGTTCATTGAGTTGAAGAAGTCTCTTCTCCTTTGCATCCTTGATGTCGAAGTTTAGAAGCTTCACAGCCCACAATGCCTTGTATTCAAGCTCAACTGGCAGGTGGCAAGACTTTCCATAGACAAGGTTGAAGGGGGTGGTGCCTAGAGGAGTCTTGAATGCTGTTCTATATGTCCAAAGAGCATCATCAAGCTTGGCTGACCAATCCTTCCTCTTGGTTCCTACAACCTTCTCCAAGATCCCCTTGATTTGCTTGTTGGAGACCTCCACTTGGCCACTTGTTTGAGGGTGATAGGGTGTTGCAACCTTGTGCTTCACTCCATTCCTCTTGAGAAGGCTCTCAAATACCTTGTTGATGAAGTGTGAACCTCCATCACTTATGACCACTCTTGGAACTCCAAACCTTGGGAAAATAGTGCTCTTGAACATTTTGACCACTACTCTTGAATCATTTGTAGGACTTGCTATTGCTTCCACCCACTTTGATACATAGTCCACAGCCACCAAGATGTATTTGTTGCCATAAGATGAAGGAAAGGGTCCCATGAAATCAATCCTCCAAACATCAAACACCTCTACTTCAAGGATTGGGTTTTGAGGCATCTCATTCCTTTTAGTAATGTTCCCACTCCTTTGGCAAGAGTCACATCTTGAAATGAAGTCTTGTGAGTCCCTGAACATGTGTGGGCACCAAAATCCAACTTGTAACACCTTTGAGACAGTCTTGAATGGAGCAAAATGGCCTCCATAGGAGGATCCATGGCAATGTGAGAGGATTCTTTCAACTTCTTCTTCAGCCACCACTCTTCTATAAATCTGATCCTTGCATAGGGTGTAGAGGTATGGTTCATCCCAATAGTATCTCTTCAAATCTTTGTAGAACTTCTTCTTCTCATACCCTGCAAGTCCCAATGGTTCCTTTCCAGTGGCTAAGTAGTTAACCAAATCAGCATACCAAGGTCCCTTCTCTTCAGCTGCCTTAACCTCTTCAATCTTTTTTCCAGTCTCAATGACTGCCACCACTGACATGATGGCCAAGACACGCTCTTCTCTGAGGCCCTCATCAATAGGGATTCCACCTTCAATTCTCAACCTGGACAAGTGATCAGCAACTCCATTCTAAATCCCTGGCTTGTCTCTAATCTCCAAGTCAAACTCTTGAAGCAAAAGGATCCACCTTAGTAGTCTTGGCTTGGCATCCTTCTTTGCTAGGAGATGTCTCAAAGCTGCATGGTCAGTATACACAATGACCTTAGAACCCACCAGGTAGCTTCTGAATTTCTCAAAGGCGAAGACAATGGCCAGCAACTCTTTCTCTGTTGTGGCATACCTCATCTGTGCATCATTCAAGGTTTGGCTAGCATAATAAATCACATGAGTTTTGCCATCCTTCTTCTGCCCCAGGACAGCCCCAACAGCAAAATCACTAGCATCGCACATTATCTCAAAGGGGAGGTCCCAATCAGGTAGCTGAACAATGGGAGCACTAACAAGGTCACCCTTTATCTTCTTGAAAGCCTCAAGACAATTTTCATCAAAGCTGAAAGCAGCCTCCTTGCACAGCAACTTGGTCATTGGTCTAGCAATCTTTGAGAAGTCCTTGATGAATCTTCTATAGAATCCAGCATGGCCAAGGAAGCTCCTGATGTCTTTCACTGTCTTTGGTGGTGGCAAGCTGACCATCACCTCAATCTTAGCTTTGTCCACTTCAATACCCTTTTCTGAAATCTTGTGTCCAAGCACAATCCCCTCTTTGACCATGAAATGACACTTCTCCCAATTCAGCACTAGTTTGGTGTCTTCACATCTCTGTAGGACCCTGCACAAGTTGGACAAACAAGCAGAAAACGAAGATCCGTAGACAGAGAAATCATCCATGAATACCTCCACTATATCCTCAATGAGATCCGAGAAGATAGACATCATGCACCTTTGAAAGGTTGCTGGAGCATTATATAACCGAAATGGCATCCTTCGATAAGCAAAGGTGCCATAGGGGCATGTGAATGTTGTCTTCTCTTGATCATTGGGATGTATGGGGATTTGGAAGAACCCTGAGTACCCATCAAGAAAACAATAGAAAGGATGGTTTGCAAGTCTCTCAAGCATTTGATCAATGAATGGCAATGGAAAGTGATCCTTTCTAGATGCTGAGTTGAGCTTTCTATAATCAATACACATCCTATGGCCAGTTATGGTTCTAGTTGGTATCAATTCATCCTTGTCATTTCTAACCACAGTTATACCACCCTTCTTTGGAACTACATGCACAGGAGATACCCATTTAGAATCTGAAATAGGGTAGATAACACCAGCATCTAAGAGCTTAAGAATCTCCTTCTTTACAACATCTTTAAGGTTAGGATTCAACCTCCTTTGATGTTCTATAGAAGTCATTGATTCATCCTCTAGATGTATCCTATGCATGCACAAAGAAGGTGATATCCCCTTAATATCATCTAGTGAGTATCCAATTGCCTTTCTAAACTTTTTAAGTGCATTTAAAAGTTGGGAAAGCTCATGTTCAGTAAGTTCAATACTCACAATGACAGGATATGTCTCATTAGGGCCTAGAAATGCGTACCTTACACCATGGGGAAGAGGTTTTAGCTCCACTTTTGGTGCCTTGAGCTCACTCCAATCATCTTGTTTGGTGTTCTCTTGTGAGTGGCTGAAACAGCTTGATGCACCTCTTGTTTAAGCTCCTCATACTGGCCTCTATCAACAATCTTCTTTCGAGAATCCAGCATGGCTGCAATAGCCTCACTCTCTTTGTTCTCAACCACTTGGACCCCTTTATCCACTGTCAAAGCATGCTGCAAAGGGTCCTCTATTGTTAACTCTCCAAGTGCCAATTCCTCAAGGAGCTCATCAGCAAGAGCTTCCATCTCCTCTATGTAAAACACTTGGTCTTGCACATTTGACCTCTTCATTACCTCGTTGACATCAAAATGGAGAGTGTGCTCTTTCCCCAAATGAAGATCAGTCTTGCCTTCCTTCACATTGATAAGGGCTCCTGCTGTGGCTAAGAATGGTCTTCCAAGGATCAAGGGGTCTCTAGCTTCTTCATCCATCTCAAGAACAACAAAATCAGTGGGGATTTCACAATTTCCCACCATTACAGGGAGGTCTTCAAGGATACCAATGGGAAATTTGACTGAGCGGTCAGCAAGCACCAAAGAGAGTTTGCACTTCTTGTATTGGCTAAACCCAAGCTTCTTGTATTGGCTAAACCCAAGCTTCTTGGCAACAGATAGAGGCATGAGACTGACACTAGCTCCCAAATCACATAGACATCTCTCAAACATCAAAGGACCAATGGCACAAGGTAGAGTAAAGCAGCCTGGATCCTCTAGCTTCTTAGGGATTGTCAATCTCTGGATGATGGCACTGCACTCATGAGTAAGAACCATCATGCCTTCCATTTCCTTCTTCTTGGCAGCCACAGCATCCTTCAAGAACTTGCTGTATTGAGGGACAAGCATGAAGGCATCAATGATTGGCATTGTAACTTGAACTTCACTCAATTGCTTCTCAAAGAGTGCTTTGTACTTCTCCAAAAGTTGCCTCTTGAATCTTCCAGGAAATGGCACCTTAGGTTCATAGGGAGGAGGAACAAAAGAAGACACTTTTGTTGGAGTGGCAACTTCACCACGTTTTGGTGTTTTCTTATCTTCTCCAACCTTTCCTTTACCCTTAGCTTCAACAATCTTTTCTAGAATCTCCTCATCAACTTTCTCATCCACAATCACAACATCATCATCAATGTTGATAGCCACCCCCCCACTTAGTTTCTCACCATCCTTGGGGAGAGTTCTTGGAGGTAGCTCTCTACCACTTCTTAAAGTGATTGCCTTCATTGGTTCTTTGGGGTTTTGCTCTGGCTTTCCTGGTAATGTTCCCTGTTGGCGACTTGGCTGAGAGTTCATTGAAGCAAACTGATTCTCCAAAGCTCTAATCTTGTTATTTAGCTCAGTGTAGCTGCTGTCAATCTTGGAGTGAACAGTCTTGAACTCATGGCCAATGTCTTTGGCTGCTCTAGCTTGACCTTCCAATATTTGTTTGAACATAGCTTCCATAGATGAATCTGGAGCTTTAGCTTGGGAGGAGCTACCTTGAGCTTGAGTAGATTGATTGCCATGGTTTGCAAAACCAGGAGGAGGATTCTGCCTAGGCTGGTAGTTCCCTTGCTGAGTGTTTTGCTTTTGTTGATAGCCTCCTTGCTGGTTGTTGGGGTAAGACCTTTGCTGGTAATTGTTGTACTGAAAGTTAGGCTCCTTCCTGTACCAAGAACCATTGTTGTTGATGAAGCAAAGCTCTTCTTTCCCTTCTAACCCTTCAACTTCATTAACCTTAGGAGGAGTTTCTTGATTTGGACCACCCACAAAGTGAATCTGCTCCTGCTTGGCTTGGTTAGCAATCAGCAAGTCTATCTTCTCTTGCAAGGATTTGATTTCCTTCTTGCTCTGGTTGTCATCAGCTCTGGTTGTTCTATCAGCCCTGTCATGTTCTCTACTGTAAACTGAATCACTCTTGACCATGTTGTCCACCAGCTCCTCAGCATCTTCTTCAGACCTGCCCAGGAAGAAACCATTGCTTGCTGTATCCAATCTTGCTCTAAACTCAGGAAGGGCACCTCTATAGAATGTGCTCAGCAAACTCTCCTTTGAGAAGCCATGGTGTGGGCACTTAGCTTGATATCCCTTGAACCTTTCCCATGCTTCACTAAAGCTTTCCAAGTTCTTCTGCTGGAAACTAGAGATCTCATTCCTCAGCTTGGCTGTCCTTGATGTGGAGAAGAATTTCTCCAAGAAGGCTTTCTTACAATCATCCCAAGTAGTGATGGAGTCACTAGGTAGAGATTTCTCCCATTGGCGTGCCTTGTCTCCTAGAGAGAATGGAAACAACTTGAGCTTGAAGGCATCTTCGGACACACCATTGGTCTTGGACAAGCCACAATAGCTATCAAACTTGTCCAAGTGATCAAATGGGTCTTCTACAGCCAAGCCATGGTACTTGTTGTTCTCAATCACATTCAACAAGCCTGACTTGATCTCAAAGTTGTTAGCTTCCACAGCTGGTGCACGGATGCCCGTCCTGTTGCCATGAATGTGAGGACGGTCATATGTGCCAATGGCTCTAGCTGGCCGCTGTGGGTGTTGTTGTTGCTGGCGCTGTGGTCTAAGGTTGTCAGCTCCTTGACCATTGCCATCTTGGGGTTGATCCTGGTGATCATCCATCTCAAACCCCAACCTCTGAATGTGAGCCTGTTGCTCCTCTTCTCTTCGCCTTCTTGCTATTTCCCTCTCAAGTGTAGCTATCTCTTCAACAGTGGGAACCAGGTTAGTTGCACCCCTGCTTCTTGTGTTCATACACCTGAAAATCAAAGGAAGATGCAAAAGGAGAATCAATATCACAAGAAAAGAAAAATGATTTAGTCTCAAGCAAGTGACTAAATCCTAATGTCACAATCAACTTAGAATTTGGCAACGGCGCCAATTTGATGATAGAACTTTTCTAGGGTTCTAATCAAATTATGTAGTATAAAAGATTGTCGAACCAGTCCTAAGTGATAATGAAACAGAGAGAATGCAAGCCTATGCTCAATCTAAATGCAATCATTAGAGAGGATGATGATTAAACTAGAACAATAAGCAAAATGCAACAAAAAGTGAAACTTTCTTTCTTATGAGGAGGGAGAGACCCATGGGTATAGGGACTTGATATCAAATGATTAAGCTTCAATCCAAGATGCTAACTTTTCAACCAATCTAATCCTTATGCCTAGACAACAAAACTAAGCAAGCTCTATCTCTAGATGGATGCTCTTTTGCAATGATCACCCAAGTACACCAAATCTCTTTGGCTGTAATGATCAAAGCAAACAAGGAGAACGAGTCTATTAGCAATCTTAGCTTCTTTGACAACTAATCTCTTAGGCAAAGTAAGCTAAAAGCATAGATGAGTTGGTTCAGGCATTTCATAGAACACCTTTCGGGCATGAAATGCCTATAGGTCTATGTTTGAGAGGCCAACTCAAATATAGCTTTAAAAACACCAAATCAATGCAAGGAAATGATAGATCTAACACTAAACACCTTGGATCTAACTTAATCACTCTCTATCACCCTAACCCATGGATCTTAGATGGATCTACTCACTAATCCACATGCTTACTCTTAAACCCATGAGAGATTCAAGCATAAACATATAGAGAAAGAAAGGAGATGAGATAAACAATCAAGAACACAAGATGAGATGAGATAATAAATCAAAGATGAAGCTTTACTCAAAGGTTTTTGTTCTTAGATCATAAATAACATAAGTCTCAAACTTGGGTTTATGAGAGTATTTATAGTGGGCTTAAAAGCCCTAAACACATAGAATAAAAATGACTAAAAAGCCCTTAGAAGATTAAAGGTTTAAACCAATCAGAATGCTCCAAAAGGAAGAAGCTTGGATACCCTGGTCGGATAGCATTCTTCTAGGCCGGGTATGGCTAGGCCGGGTGTGTGCTGCTCGTCCAGCGTCCAGGCCGTGCGGTCTCTCTAGGCCGGGTGTGTTCGGCCGCGTGGTCCGTGTCCAGCAGCTAGCAGGACGTGCGGGTGCTGTTGGCCGGGTAGTCCTGTCCGGGTGCTTCCATGCGCGGGTGTGTGTGGCCGGGTGGAACGTCCGCGTCGTCCTCATACGCGGCTTCATCCTCGGGTGGTACTGGCCGCGTCCGGAGCTCGTCTAGCATCAGGACGTGCGGGTCGTCCAGGTCGGGCAGGTGCTGTCGGGTATCTGCTGGTACGCGGGTGCTGTTGAACGGGTGGTCATGTTCGGGTATGTGGTGATCAGTTCGTCCCTCGTCCCGTGCGGGTCCTCGTCCTCGGGTGGTACTGACCGCGTCCGTTCTAGGCTTCCAGCACAATCAGGACGTGCGGGTGCTTGTCCCCGGGTCGTCCTGGCCGCGTCCTGAGCTCGTCCAGGCAAGGTTTGATGGTTGGCCTCGGGTGTGCTCACCCGGGTGGCTTGATATGCTTCCACTCAATTGATCATAACTCCTCCAATATGGCTCCAAATGTCTTGAAACCACTTCCATTGGAAAGCTAACTCAGAATGCCATGTCTCCACAAAATATAAGCTTCAGAAGATACTTCTAAGGCCTTTGTACATGTTCATCTTTAAACCCCTCTTTTTCATCACAAAACTCCCAAACATCTTCAATATCTCCAAAGTGTGCTCCAACACCTAATAGGGACTTATGAATGCAAAATGAGCCTAAAGATACCTAATTCCTAATCTAAATGAGCAAAAATGCATAAGATATGATAGCTAAAAACATGTAAATATGCAAGACATCAGCTATCAGGCTCAATGCCCCCACCATGGCTTCTCCAAAGAGAGCTTGCTAAGCACATTCAACAGGGGTGCCCTTCCTAAGTACAGAGCTAGATTGGATACAGCAAGCAATGGATTCTTCCTGGGCTGGTATGAAGAAGATGCTGAGGAGCTGGTTGACAACATGGTGAAGAGTGACTCAGTTTACAGTGGAGAGCACGACAGAGCTGATAGAACCACCAGAGCTGATGACAACCAGACCAAGAAGGAAATCAAATCCTTGCAAGAGAAGATAGACTTGCTGATTGCTAACCAAGCCAAGCAGGAGCAGATAAACGTTGTGGGTGGTCCTAGTCAAGAAACTCCTCCTAAGGTTAATGAGGTTGATGGTTTAGAAGGGCAGGAAGAGCTTTGCTTCATCAACAACAATGGTACTTGGTACAGGAAGGAGCCTAACTTTCAGTACAACAACTACCAGCAGAGGTCTTATCCTAACAACCAGCAAGGTGGCTATCAACCCAAGCAAAACACTCAGCGAGGGAACAACCAGCCTAGGCAAAATCCTCCTCCTGGTTTTACTGATGTCTTGCATATTTTCATGTATTTAGCCATCTTTTTATTGCATTCCTTTAGTTGTAGGCTTAAGTTTAGGCTTGTCTAGGATCATTTTGCATTCATTTGTCCCTATCAGGTGTTGGAGTATGTTTTGGTGAGATTTGAGGTGTTTGGAGACCTTATGACCCAAAAAGAAGTGAAGAATCAAGATTGGCTATAAGAAGAGAAGTAAAACCAAGAGAAGAGGGTTAGACCGGGTAGCCTTGACCGGCTACACACACCCGGACGGATCAGGACGGACCAGCTCGTACGGATGACCGGGATGCTGCGTGCAAACTCGAGCAGCCGGACCATAAGGAGATGCAGGACGTCCGGGGAGACACGTCCGGGTAGGAGCACCCGGACGATGAAGACTGCTGGACGGCCGGGGAGACATGTCCGGGTACGTACACCCGGACGGAAGAACAAGGCGCGTCCGAGCCGAGAGACGTCCGGGGAGACACGTCCGGGTAGGAGCACCCGGACGATGAAGACTGATGGATGGCCGGGGAGATGCGTCCGGGTACATGCATCCGGACGGGCGAACAAGACACATCCAAGCTGAGGACGACCGGGGTGGCCTGTCCGGCTAGGAGTACCCGGTCGTGAAGAAGGTGCTGGTGACCGGGGTGAGGCGACCGGGGAGAGACGGACGGCGTGGAACCCGGACGGAGCAAAGAACGCGGCCAGCTTGGACGGCCGGGTAACCTAGACCGGGTTGGATGGTGTTGCTGCTACCCTGACCGAGTTTTGTGCCTCTTTCCTATTGGTTTAGACCCATCTAGCTTAAGGGCTTTCTAGTAATCTTAATCTATGTTTCTAGGGCTTTTAAGCCTAACTATAAGTACCCTTGTTATCCCTAATGTGGGACTTATCTCATTTTCTATCTAAGAACACATAAACCTCTTGAGTAAAGTTTCATCTTGATTCATAGTCTCATCTTGTCTTTGTGTTCTTGATTGTTTGATTTCTTATCCTTTCTTTCTCTATATGTTTAAGCTTGAATCTCTCATGGGTTTAAGAGTAAGCATGTGGATCAGTGAGTAGATCCATCTAAGATCCATGGGTTAGGGTGATAGAGAGTGATTAAGTTAGATCCAAGGTGTTTAGTGTTAGATCTATCATTTCCTTGCATTGATTTGGTGTTTTTAAAGCTATATTTGAGTTGGCCTCTCAAACATAGAGCTATAGGCATTTCATGCCCGAAAGGTGTTCTATGAAATGCCTGAACCAACTCATCTATGCTTTTAGCTTGCTTTGCCTAAGAGATTAGTTGTCAAAGAAGCTAGGATTGCTAATAGATTCATTCTCCTTGTTTGCTTTGATCATTACAGCCAAAGAGATTTGGTGTACTTAGGTGATCATTGCAAAAGAGAATCCATCTAGAGATAGAGCTTGCTTAGTTTTGTTGTCTAGGCATAAGGATTAGATTGATTGAAAAGTTAGCATCTTGGATTGAAGCTTAATCATTTGATATCAAGTCCCTATACCCATGGGTCTCACTCTCCTCATAAGAAAGAAAGTTTTACCTTTTGTTGCATTTTGCTTATTGTTTTAGTTTAATCATCATCCTCTCTAATGATTGCATTTAGATTGAGCATAGGCTTGCATTCCCTCTGTTTCATTGTCACTTAGGACTGGTTCGACAATCTTATATACTACATCATTTTATTAGAACCTTAGAAAAGTTCTTTCATCAAATTGGCGCCGTTGCCAAATTCTAAGTTGATTGTGACATTGGGATTTAGTCACTTGCTTGAGACTAAATCATTTTTCTTTTCTTGTGATATTGATTCTCCTTTTGCATCTCCCTTTGATTTTCAGGTGTATGAACACAAGAAGCAGGGGTGCAACTAACCTGGTTCCCACTATTGAAGAGATAGCTACACTTGAGAGGGAAATAGCAAGAAGGAGAAGAGAAGAGGAGCAACAGGCTCATATTCAGAGATTGGGGTTTGAGATGGATGATCATCAACCCCAAGATGGCAATGGTCAAGGAGCTGACAACCTTAGACCACAGCGCCAGCAACAACAACACCCAGAGCGGCCAGCTAGAGCCATTGGCACATATGACCGTCCTCACATTCATGGCAACAGGACGGGCATCCGCGCACCAGCTGTGGAAGCTAACAACTTTGAGATCAAGTCAGGCTTGTTGAGTGTGATTGAGAACAACAAGTACCATGGCTTGTCTGTAGAAGACCCATTTGATCACTTGGACAAGTTTGATAGCTATTGTGGCTTGTCCAAGACCAATGGTGTGTCAGAAGATGCTTTCAAGCTAAAGTTGTTTCCATTCTCTCTAGGAGACAAGGCACGCCAATGGGAGAAATCTCTACCTAGTGACTCCATCACTACTTGGGATGATTGTAAGAAGGCCTTCTTGGAGAAATTCTTCTCCACATCAAGGACAGCCAAGCTGAGAAATGAGATCTCTAGTTTCCAGCAGAAGCACTTGGAAAGCTTTAGTGAAGCATGGGAAAGGTTCAAGGGGTATCAAGCTAAGTGCCCACACCATGGCTTCTCAAAGGAGTGTTTGCTGAGCACATTCTATAGAGGTGCCCTTCCTGAGTTTAGAGCAAGATTGGATACAGCAAGCAATGGTTTCTTCCTGGGCAGGTCCGAAGAAGATGCTGAGGAGCTGGTGGACAACATGGTCAAGAGTGATTCAGTTTACAGTGGAGAACATGACAGAGCTGATAGAACAACCAGAGCTGATGACAACCAGACCAAGAAGGAAATCAAATCCTTGCAAGAGAAGATAGACTTGCTGATTGCTAACCAAGCCAAGCAGGAGCAGATTCACTTTGTGGGTGGTCCAAATCAAGAAACTCCTCCTAAGGTTAATGAAGTTGAAGGTTTAGAAGGGCAAGAAGAGCTTTGCTTCATCAACAACAATGGTTCTTGGTACAGGAAGGAGCCTAACTTTCAGTACAACAATTACCAGCAAAGGTCTTACCCCAACAACCAGCAAGGAGGCTATCAACAAAATCAAAACACTCAGCAAGGGAACTACCAGCCTAGGCAGAATCCTCCTCCTGGTTTTGCAAACCATGGCAATCAATCTACTCAAGCTCAAGGTAGCTCCTCCCAAGCTAAAGCTCAAGATTCATCTATGGAAGCTATGTTCAAACAATTGTTGGAAGGTCAAGCTAGAGCAGCCAAAGACATTAACCATGAGTTCAAGACTGTTCACTCCAAGATTGACAGCAGCTACACTGAGCTAAACAACAAGATTAGAGCTTTGGAGAATCAGTTTGCTTCTATGAACTCTCAGCCAAGTCGCCAACAAGGAACATTACCAGGAAAGGCTGAGCAAAACCCCATAGAACCAATGAAGGCAATCACTTTGAGAAGTGGTAGAGAGCTACCTCCAAGAACTCTCCCCAAGGATGGTGAGAAACTAAGTGGGGGGGGGGTGGCTATCAACATTGATGATGATGTTGTGATTGTGGATGAGAAAGTTGATGAGGAGATTCTAGAAAAGATTGTTGAAGCCAAGGGTAAAGGAAAGGTTGGAGAAGAGAAGAAAACACCAAGGCATGGTGAGGTTACCACTCCAACAAAAGAGTCTTCTTTTGTTCCTCCTCCCTATGAACCTAAGCTGCCATTTCCTGGAAGATTCAAGAGGCAACTTTTGGAGAAGTACAAAGCACTCTTTGAGAAGCAATTGAATGAAGTTCAAGTCACAATGCCAATCATTGATGCCTTCATGCTTGTCCCTCAATACAGCAAGTTCTTGAAGGATGTTGTGGCTGCCAAGAAGAAGGAAATGGAAGGCATGATGGTTCTTACTCATGAGTGCAGTGCCATCATCCAGAGATTGACAATCCCTAAGAAGCTATAGGATCCAGGCTGCTTTACCCTACCTTGTGCCATTGGTCCTTTGATGTTTGAGAGATGTCTATGTGATTTGGGAGCTAGTGTTAATCTCATGCCTCTATCTGTTGCCAAGAAGCTTGGATTCAGCCAATACAAGAAGTGCAAACTCTCTTTGGTGCTTGCTGACCGCTCAGTCAAATTCCCCATTGGTATCCTTGAAGACCTCCCTGTGATGATTGGAAATTGTGAAATTCCCACTGATTTTGTTGTTCTTGAGATGGATGAAGAAGCTAGAGACCCCTTGATCCTTGGAAGATCATTCTTAGCCACAGAAGGAGCCCTTATCAATGTGAAGGAAGGCAAGATTGATCTTCATTTGGGGAAAGAGCACACTCTCCATTTTGATGTCAATGAGGTAATGAAGAGGTCAACTGTGCAAGGCCAAGTGTTTTACATAGAGGAGATGGAAGCTCTTGCTGATGAGCTCCTTGAGGAATTGACACTTGGAGAGTTGACAATAGAGGACCCTTTGCAGCATGCTTTGACAGTGGATAAAGAGGTCCAAGTGGTTGAGAACAAAGAGAGTGAGGCTATTGCAGCCATGCTGGATTCTCGAAAGAAGATTGTTGATAGAGGCCAGTATGAGGAGCTCAAACAAGAGGTGCACCAAGCTGTTTCAGCCACTCAACAAGAGAACACCAAACAAGATGATTGGAGTGAGCTCAAGGCACCAAAAGTGGAGCTGAAACCTCTTCCCCATGGTGTAAGGTACGCATTTCTAGGCCCTAATGAGTCATATCCTGTCATTGTGAGTAGTGAACTTACTGAACTTGAGCTTTCTCAACTTTTAAATGCACTTAAAAGGTTTAGAAAAGCAATTGGATACTCACTAGATGATATTAAGGGGATATCACCTTCTTTGTGCATGCATAGGATACATCTAGAGGATGAATCAATGACTTCTATAGAGCATCAAAGGAGGTTGAATCCTAACCTTAAAGATGTTGTAAAGAAGGAGATTCTGAAGCTCTTAGATGCTGGTGTTATCTACCCTATTTCAGATTCTAAATGGGTATCTCCTGTGCATGTAGTTCCAAAGAAAGGTAGTATCACTGTGGTTAAAAATGACAAGGATGAATTGATACCAACTAGAACCATAACTGGCCATAGGATGTGTATTGATTATAGAAAGCTCAACTCAGCATCTAGAAAGGATCATTTTCCATTGCCATTCATTGATCGAATTCTTGAGAGACTTGCAAACCATCCTTTCTATTGTTTTCTTGATGGGTATTCAGGGTTCTTCCAAATCCCCATACATCCCAATGATCAAGAGAAGACAACATTCACATGCCCCTATGGCACCTTTGCTTATCGAAGGATGCCATTTGGGTTATGTAATGCTCCAGCAACCTTTCAAAGGTGCATGATGTCTATCTTCTCGGATCTCATTGAGGATATAGTGGAGGTATTCATGGATGATTTCTCTGTCTACGGATCTTCGTTTTCTGCTTGTTTGTCCAACTTGTGCAGGGTCCTACAGAGATGTGAAGACACCAACCTAGTGCTGAATTGGGAGAAGTGTCATTTCATGGTCAAAGAGGGGATTGTGCTTGGACACAAGATTTCAGAAAAGGGAATTGAAGTGGATAAGGCTAAGATTGAGGTGATGGTCAGCTTGCCACCACCAAAGACAGTGAAAGACATCAGGAGCTTCCTTGGCCATGCTGGGTTCTATAGAAGATTTATCAAGGACTTCTTAAAGATTGCTAGACCAATGACCAAGTTGCTGTGCAAGGAGGCTGCTTTCAGCTTTGATGAAGATTGTCTTGAGGCTTTCAAGAGGATAAAGGGTGACCTTGTTAGTGCTCCCATTGTTCAGCCACCTGATTGGGACCTCCCTTTTGAGATAATGTGTGATGCTAGTGATTTTTCTGTTGGGGCTGTCCTGGGGCAGAAGAAGGATGGCAAAACTCATGTGATTTATTATGCTAGCCAAACCTTGAATGATGCACAGATGAAGTATGCCACAACAGAGAAAGAGATGCTGGCCATTGTCTTCGCCTTTGAGATATTCAGAAGCTACCTGGTGGGTTCTAAGGTCATTGTGTATACTGATCATGCAGGTTTGAGACACCTCCTAGAAAAGAAGGATGCCAAGCCAAGACTACTAAGGCGGATCCTTTTGCTTCAAGAGTTTGACTTGGAGATTAGAGACAAGCCAGGGATTGAGAATGGAGTTGCTGATCACTTGTCCAGGTTGAGAATTGAAGGTGGAATCCCTATTGATGAGGGCCTCAGAGAAGAGCATGTCATGGCCATCATGTCAGTGGTAGCAGTCATTGAGACTGGAAAAAAGATTGAAGAGGTTAAGGTAGCTGAAGAGAAGGGACCTTGGTATGCTGATTTGGTTAACTACTTAGCCACTGGAAAGGAACCATTAGGGCTTGCAGGGTATGAGAAGAAGAAGTTCTACAAAGATTTGAAGAGATAATATTGGGATGAACCATACCTCTACACCCTATGCAAGGATCAGATTTATAGAAGAGTGGTGGCTGAAGAAGAAGTTGAAGGAATCCTCTCACATTGCCATGGATCTTCCTATGGAGGCCATTTTGCTTCATTCAAGACTGTCTCAAAGGTGTTACAAGCTGGATTTTGGTGGCCACACATGTTCAGGGACTCACAAGACATCATTTCAAGATGTGACTCTTGCCAAAGGAGTGGGAACATTACTAAAAGGAATGAGATGCCTCAAAACCCAATCCTTGAAGTAGAGGTGTTTGATGTTTGGGGGATTGATTTCATGGGATCTTTCCCTTCTTCATATGGCAACAAATACATCTTGGTGGCTGTGGACTATGTATCAAAGTGGGTGGAAGCAATAGCAATTCCTACAAATGATTCAAGAGTAGTGGTCAAAATGTTCAAGAGCACTATTTTCCCAAGGTTTGGAGTTCCAAGAGTGGTCATAAGTGATGGAGGTTCACACTTCATCAACAAGGTATTTGAGAGCCTTCACAAGAGGAATGGAGTGAAGCACAAGGTTGCAACACCCTATCACCCTCAAACAAGTGGCCAAGTGGAGGTCTCCAACAAGCAAATCAAGGAGATCTTGGAGAAGGTTGTAGGAACCAAGAGGAAGGATTGGTCAGCCAAGCTTGATGATGCTCTTTGGACATATAGAACAGCATTCAAGACTCCTCTAGGCACCACTCCCTTCAACCTTGTCTATGGAAAGTCTTGCCACCTGCCAGTCGAGCTTGAATACAAGGCATTGTGGCTGTGAAGCTTCTAAACTTTGACATCAAGGATGCAAAGGAGAAGAGACTTCTTCAACTCAATGAACTGGATGAGATAAGGATGGATGCCTTTGAGAACTCAAGGATATACAAGGAAAAGACTAAGGCTTTCCATGACAGGCACATCCTCAAGAGAGAGTTCAAGGCAGGAGATCAAGTGCTTCTTTACAATTCTAGACTGAAGTTGTTTCCAGGAAAGTTAAAGTCAAGGTGGTCCGGTCCATTTGTGATCAAAGAAGTGAGACCTTATGGAGCCATTGTGCTTTGGGATAAGCAGGGTAATGACTTCACAGTGAATGGCCAGAGACTCAAAGAATACATGGCCACAATACCAAAGGAGGATGGGACATCAACCCCACTCTCTGATGCTCCCCTTGCCTAACCTCAAAGGAGGCAAAGTCAAGCTAGTGACTTTAAACAAGCTCACTTGGGAGGAAGTCCCATGGTTATCCTTGTAAATATGCATTACGATTTGTTCTTTTTCAAATAAGTCACTTGGAGAATGGTGATAGCTTGGGGATGAGTGCATAAAGCTTTGAGAAGAGGTTGAATAAAAAAAATGGTTTGGAGGTTGGACCGGGTAGGGTGGACCGGGGACGCCTACCCGGACGGACGCGCAGCGTGCTGAACTATCGGACCGGGGTGCGGTGTCCGGGTGAAAGCACCCGGTCGTGAAGTGGACGGACGGACGAAAGGGACAGACCGGGGACAGGGCGTCCGGGTAGAAGAACCCGGTCGTGAAACAAGCAGAACGGACCGGGACGGTACGTCCGGGTAAAGGTACCCGGTCGCGAGCGATTGGACGGACGGACCGGGATGCATCGTCCGGGTAACAGCACCCAGTCGTGGAAGCAGCAGGACGGACCGGGGACGACCGTCCGGGTAGGCTTACCCGGTCGCTCTCCGCGTGACCAAGACACTCGAACAACCCGACGACCTGCGCATGACCCGGCCGCGACCCAAGGTAAGTTTCTTCCACCTAAACCGACCCAAACCCACCTAAACCGACCCAAACCCACCTAAACCGACCCGAACACCCATCCACCCGACCCAGAAACATTTTAAAACCCTAAGCCACCCTCTCTCTCCTCACTTCATCTTCTTCCTCACATCATAATCCTCTCTAGCCTCCAAGAGCATAAATCCCCATAACTTTGTCAAATCTCAACCAAATCACAAATTTCTTTTTCCCACATCCACTCCTTCCTTCCCTAGCTCTAATTCCTTGAATCTTTTCATCTTTATCGCTCATCCAAAGCAAGGTATGGTATCTCTAAGTTCAAATTCGTAACCCTCATGAACCCTAAAAATTTGAACTTGAAATTTGAGCCTTTTCTTGCTAGATTCTTGTAAATTAGACTAGGGAATGCTTATATATCATGCTGGGTAGTTGATTTCATGGTGGAATTGAGATTAATTTGAACTTTGAAAAATTAGGGTTCATGAGATTTAGGAGTTTTTCATAAAGTGCTTGTTTTAGGTTGTTCTTGGGTTAGATTGGATGCTAGGTTGATGGAAAACTTCAATTTAGGCCATTTTAAGCTTGATTGTGCTTAATTGAGTGGTTTTGATTCTTAGAGGTTCTTTTTACTCATAAAAAAAAAAAAAATTTGAGCATGAGAAGTCTCTAAGTTGTTCTAAAGCCTTTTGCTTAAAAGTTTGTTTCTTGTGAGCAATTGATCATTGGAGTTGTAATTCATATGCTTTTGATCATATTCCTCATATTGGAAGCTTTTTCCTTCTCAAGCTTACTCTTTTCCAAGGTCTAAAGTTTCAGGTACCAATGGGGCGAAAAAATGAAGCTGATCTTGAAGTTGAGAAGCGAGAGCGTGCAGCAAGACACACTGCTCAGTTTGGGAAATCTTTGGGTTCACAGCCTGGTTCAGAGGAAGAGCGCCGCCAGCAAGCCTTGGCTCTGCTAAGGAAGAAGGCACAATCCAAGAAAGAAGGGAAGAGAGTTGTGGTTGATAAGAGTGTGGCTGAAAGTGCTCACAAGCAAGCCAAGAAAGATGGGAAGAAAGTTGTGGTTGATAAGTGTGTGGCTGAAAGTTCTCACAAGCAAGCCAAGAAAGATGGGAAGAAAGTTATTGCTGATAAGAGTGTGGCTGATGGTGCTCACAAGCAAGCCAAAAGGGATGGAAAGAGATTAGCTGTTGGAGACAATGGGGCTGATGGTACTCACATGCAGGCTCCTCCAAAGCGAGCTAAGGCACCAAGAAATTCTGGTGTGGGAGCTCTTGTGATTGAAAAGACAAGCAACAAAGGTGATCATACCCTTGCTCACACTATGAGGGCTATGACTCCACCTAGGAGAACACCAGACCCTGTGCAAGAAGTTGTAGAGAGCCTTCACCAGCACAACAAGGAAGAGCAGTTGGCAAGGGCTAGAGCAAAGAAGCAAGGCAAGAAACCAATGATTGCAGAAAATGAAGGTGAAGAGGATGAGATATCTTCTAATGATGAGCATGCTGATCCTAAATCAAAGTATGACAAGAGGGATATGTCCAAGACACCTACTGAAGATGAGCTGCTAGACTTTTTGAGGAATGGCATTGCTTGGGTCCCCACCAGATTTGTTCATAAGATGATTTTGCAAGAGCTGTACCTTGATGATGATGTTGAAGAAATGCTTCAGCACATGAAGGTGGGCAGCCTCTACTCAGCAGCTTACCCCACTCACAAAGAAGTCTCTTGCCAATTCTTGGCTACACTAGAAGCAACTTTTCACACTTCCAAGCATGCACAGCAAGGATGGGGAGAGATCATATTCAAGATTGAGGGTGAGGTGTACTCCATGTCTTTCAAAGAGATTAGTGAAGTTCTTGACCTTGAGGATCAGAAAAACCCTTCACTTCCAACACTCAAGACAGCCCCTAAGAAGAAGACCATTGCTGAATCAATGTGGACCTTATTGACAGGACAAGGAAAAGGGGGCCAAAAGAAGGAGAAGAATGGAGCTATTAGGCATCCCACTATGCGCTACCTCCACAGGTTGCTTAACCACACCCTCTTCCAGAAGAAGGAAGTAGGGAATGTTGCTGGAGATGAGTTGAGATTCTTTCACCAAACCGCCCGCCACTTTGTTTCCTCTCCTCAGCTCCCTAGTGTCCCGGATGATTTCTACTCAGATTTTGGTATGGTTGGCTTCCTTGTACAGCGCCTCACGCACTACAAGAGCTGGGCTTGGACAAACCGTGACTCCGGACCTCAGATTGGTATTGGTAGCTGGATAACCCCACTATTGGCTTACCAAGGGATAGATTTGGGTGATGATGGAGTAGGCCCTACTTTCTTGGATGGAGCTTACCTGAGGAAGGCTCAATTTCTAAGTGGACGATTTAAAGGGAGATGTGTCTACTCTTACTCAAGGGGTGGCAAGAAGGCTGAGCTGTTGCTTCCTAGCCCACAACTCACTTCCTTGAGCACTACAAGAGACATCAGCTTTGACATCAGTGAGGAACACCTCCTTTGGAGTCATGGACCCCTTTGCCCTGTGAACATTCCCAAAGGTGATAAGGATGCAAGCACGCAGAATGCTTATGAAGAGGAGTACACCAGAAGCACCACTGCTCATCTTTTTGGCCCTCCTCGTTACAAGCTTGAGCATTGCACCAGTGTCCTGCCCCTTGGACCCCTACGCCAGGCTCATGACCACATTAAAATCCTCCAGAGGTGGAACAAGGCTCAAGATAGGACCATTTTCAAGCTCACCAACAAGTTCAAAGAGCTGAAAAGGACTGTGAAGAGGCAAGCTGAAGTTTCAGCCCGGTTATTGAAGAAAGTGGCTGATGTTCTAGCTAGGGGGCTGTAGCTGGCTGCAAGGCTGAGGACTTTGATCTTGATACTCTCAATGCACCCCCTCCTCAGCCACTTATTGACTCCTCTGCACCACAATCCAGCAAGCAAGCTCTCCGCCGTTTGAGGAACCCTTACATCGCCCCATCCGAGTCCGGAAACAAGTCACCATCCCTAAGCACCACTGCTGATGAAGATGACTCTGAGGGAGGGGCATCAGCCTCATCCCATGCTCCATAGAGGTACTCCAACACCCTATCATTGTATATACCATTCATCATTTCATTTAGTTTTATTTTTCTTTCTTTGGGCCCTTCTCCACATTTAACAAACACAGAGACTGTGTGAATTAAGTGTGGGGGAGGTGCCAAGTTGCTAATCATCTTGTGTTTTATGTCATAAGCATGCATTTGTAGATAGTTATTGCATAGAAAAGCCATAAAAATTTGAAAAATTTGAAAAGCACAAAAAGAATCATGTAGTTGCATTAGGATTGAGTCTAGATCATTCACTTGCATAAAAAAAAAGAGAAAAACCATCATATAGGTTGCATCATGCATAAGGGGACAAGGATGATAGTTGCCTTGAAAAGATGCTCATGCTAAGTTCTTAAAGTGATACCCTTTATAAACATAGTAAGTAGCTTGAGCAATCTTAGGATAGCTTGTAAACTTTTTGCCTTGAAATCTCTTCCTAAAGCTTATTTGATTGATTGATGCTATCTCTTTGAAGTTTGCTCCTGTCATATTTAGACTCTAAGTCTCTTGCTCATGGTCCCTTGTGTACTAAGCCATGGATAGAACACTTTAGTTGTCCCTCCCATTCTTTGCCTATCTTTTTGGACAAGCTCAAGTGGCACTCCACACCCTAAAACCCTTACCTCCTTTCAAGCTTTCATTATTTGTTGAGTGAGGCCTTCTTTGGAAAGCTTTACATGTGCATAATGTTTAGAGTATTGGGAACAACAATGCTTGGTCTCCATTTTAGCTAGATTAGACACTCATAATGTCTAGCTTCTAGGATGGGGGTGAGTGTTGTATGGTATGATCTTGGGAAAGTGAAAGGTTTATGAAAGAAAAGGTTAACTCATGGGACTCTAAAGTTATAAGTGATTAAGTCTAGAAGGGATAAGAGAATTGAAAGATTGTAAGCTCTAAGTTGTTAAAAAAGTCTTGGCCCCCATTAAAAAAAAAAAAAAGAGAAAAAAAAAATAATGAAAAGGGGGCTAGCAATGTTTAGAAAGAGCTGAAAAGAGTTTAAAATGTGAAAATTCCCTTGTAGACTTCATTAGGAAAGAGTTTCAAATGAGAAAATATCTTGAGTATTTGGGGGGAATCTTTGGGTGAGAGATGTGTGTGGTATTTTGGCATTGGGAATAAGGATGTAACTTATGTATTTGGGGAAAGGGTAGAACAATGGAGATTGAGCATTGTATGCATGAGTTGATCCCTCTCTTAGATATATTATGTGCAATGTCAAGGCTACTTGTTTTGAGAGTGAACCACCCCTTGAAAGATCCCTTTGAACCTCTTGTTTCACTTGAATAAAACCTTCTACCACCAAACCAAATGACTTGGACCATTTGACCATTTGCAAGAAGTCTTTTGAGTTTGCTTAATGATTGTTAGAGGGCAAATGGAATTGTGGGTTGTGGATTCATGTTGAGTAAGTGTAGGGATCAAAGGAGTTAAGATAGGCCTTGTTAAGTTAGAGTTGGATTGAGTTTTTGCTCCTGCTACTTGGTATGTTTATACAAGGTTATCAAGTTGAGAACTAAGAAGAGCATTCTTTTGGCTATGAGTCCCCTCCTTTAAACCTCTCCTCCTTAGTCCTTACTAGTTCACTTGTGGACAAGTAAAGGACTAGTGTGGGGGAGTTGATGTCTTGCATATTTTCATGTCTTGCAAGAGAAGATAGACTTGCTGATTGCTAACCAAGCCAAGCAGGAGCAGATAAACGTTGTGGGTGGTCCTAGTCAAGAAACTCCTCCTAAGGTTAATGAGGTTGATGGTTTAGAAGGGCAGGAAGAGCTTTGCTTCATCAACAACAATGGTACTTGGTACAGGAAGGAGCCTAACTTTCAGTACAACAACTACCAGCAGAGGTCTTATCCTAACAACCAGCAAGGTGGCTATCAACCCAAGCAAAACACTCAGCGAGGGAACAACCAGCCTAGGCAAAATCCTCCTCCTGGTTTTACTGATGTCTTGCATATTTTCATGTATTTAGCCATCTTTTTATTGCATTCCTTTAGTTGTAGGCTTAAGTTTAGGCTTGTCTAGGATCATTTTGCATTCATTTGTCCCTATCAGGTGTTGGAGTATGTTTTGGTGAGATTTGAGGTGTTTGGAGACCTTATGACCCAAAAAGAAGTGAAGAATCAAGATTGGCTATAAGAAGAGAAGTAAAACCAAGAGAAGAGGGTTAGACCGGGTAGCCTTGACCGGCTACACACACCCGGACGGATCAGGACGGACCAGCTCGTACGGATGACGGGGATGCTGCGTGCAAACTCGAGCAGCCGGACCATAAGGAGATGCAGGACGTCCGGGGAGACACGTCCGGGTAGGAGCACCCGGACGATGAAGACTGCTGGACGGCCGGGGAGACATGTCCGGGTACGTACACCCGGACGGAAGAACAAGGCGCGTCCGAGCCGAGAGACGTCCGGGGAGACACGTCCGGGTAGGAGCACCCGGACGATGAATACTGATGGACGGCCGGGGAGATGCGTCCGGGTACATGCATCCGGACGGGCGAACAAGACACATCCAAGCTGAGGACGACCGGGGTGGCCTGTCCGGCTAGGAGTACCCGGTCGTGAAGAAGGTGCTGGTGACCGGGGTGAGGCGACCGGGGAGAGACGGACGGCGTGGAACCCGGACGGAGCAAAGAACGCGGCCTGCTTGGACGGCTGGGTAACCTAGACCGGGTTGGATGGTGTTGCTGCTACCCTGGCCGAGTTTTGTGCCTCTTTCCTATTGGTTTAGACCCATCTAGCTTAAGGACTTTTTAGTAAATTTAATCTATGTTTCTAGGGCTTTTAAGCCTAACTATAAGTACCCTTGTTATCCCTAATGTGGGACTTATCTCATTTTCTATCTAAGAACACATAAACCTCTTGAGTAAAGTTTCATCTTGATTCATAGTCTCATCTTGTCTTTATGTTCTTGATTGTTTGATTTCTTATCCTTTCTTTCTCTATATGTTTAAGATTGAATCTCTCATGGGTTTAAGAGTAAGCTTGAATCTCTCATGGGTTTAAGAGTAAGCATGTGGATTAGTGAGTAAATCCATCTAAGATCCATGGGATAGGGTGATAGAGAGTGATTAAGTTAGATCCAAGGTGTTTAGTGTTAGATCTATCATTTCCTTGCATTGATTTGGTGTTTTTAAAGCTATATTTGAGTTGGCCTCTCAAACATAGACCTATAGGCATTTCATGCCCGAAAGGTGTTCTATGAAATGCCTGAACCAACTCATCTATGCTTTTAGCTTGCTTTGCCTAAGAGATTAGTTGTCAAAGAAGTTAGGATTGCTAATAGATTCATTCTCCTTGTTTGCTTTGATCATTACAGCCAAAGAGATTTGGTGTACTTGGGTGATCATTGCAAAAGAGCATCCATCTAGAGATAGAGCTTGCTTAGTTTTGTTGTCTGTTGGTGTCAAAATCGGTCACGACGGAATCAATGACTGAAAGTCTCTAGAAAGTATTTCTTGAAAACAAAAAGTCTCGGATAATTTGAAAAGAAGTTATACGAGATTTTCTCAAATTAGAATATCCACTCTCTGTGAGATCGGAAGACTACGGGCGTGCGCGGACGAGAGTCCCCGGAAAGATCGGTCCACTCGCCCAAGGACATCAAGATTCGATCACCACAAAAACCCTAAACACAAAAGAATCTGCCTCAAAACTTCGAAGAGGTCGTTCTCTCAAACCGTGAGGAACCAGAAAACGATCAAGATATCAAATCGAAGCCCTCGCCGAGATCTTCAGCCTGGCACCGGCGGCACCCCGGCCTGGCGCCGGCGGCACCCGTCACGCAGGCTGGACTGGCGCCAGCGGCACCCGACCTGGCGCCGGCGGCACCCGTGACGCGGGCCGGCCTGGCGCCGGCGGCACCCGTGACACGGGCCGTACTGGCGCCGGCGGCACCCGGCCTGGCGCCGGCGGCACCCGTGACGCGGGCCGGCCTGGCGCCGGCGGCACCCTTCGCACGGGCTGGCCTGGCGCCGGCGGCACCCGGCCTGGCGCCGGCGGCACCCATCGCGCGGGCTGGCCTGGCGCCGGCGGCACCCCGGCCTGGCGCCGGTCGACGGCCCTCGTCCTGGTCTCGGTCCCATCGTGTTCGGTCTGATCCCATCTTGGCTTGTTTGGATCAATCATCATGAGTTTGGGACGATCACGGCTACGGAATAAACATCCTACGACTCGATTGGAATCGTCCTCGATGTTTTACGACAAAAACTAGAAGGATTGGATTTCTCGTAGAAGATATCGTATAAAACAAGGTCGATTAATTTGAACATCGATCCTTTAGGTTATACGGTTTATTTTACGAGAAAGATAGTCTTTCCGAGAAATCGTATCAAACGTTTAACGACTTAAGACAAGTCCACAGACTAACTTACGATTTTAGGAATTCAGGCCCAATCAGGCTATGACGGTTTGTCCGATATCCCGAACATCGGATAAACATCAAGTCACCGAAAACTCGAGGATAATTACAAAGATCGACGAAAATGGAATACTTCCTGAAGAGATAAGCTTGGGCCCAAAGGCGAGGTCCATCATCCTAAGGCAAACCGACCTTGGAGTGGATATATAAGGAGAGCAAGGGCAGAAGAGAAAGGGATCCGAAAATCCTAGAATCTAGACTTAGAGAACTCCTGCTAGCTTAGAGAACTTAGAACTTAGGCGGTTAGACCAGCGAGGCAGGACTTAGAACGCCTGGCCGCCTCTTGTTCTAGTTTTATCTTCTCCGCAGACCCCTGTTCCTCTCGGAAGGATCTAACTATACTTCTACTCAGAGTTCCGCACATAGAAACCCTAGGCATGATCTTCGACATGCCCGTTTCTATGACCAACGCTCGTACTAGACGAACCAGGCCCTAGAACGTCTGGCCTCCTCCTGCTCGCAAATCTCCGCTCCTCTCGGAAGGATCGGACAATTCTTTTACTTCAAAGCTCCGCACATAGAAACCCTAGGCATTATCTTCGACATGCCTGTTTCTATGACAAACGCTCATACTAGATCGAACCCGCCCAGACGGTTCGATCTCTTGTTCAATTCTTTCTAAACTGAACTACGTCCGACTTGATCCTCGAAAGGGGTACGTAGGCAGCCTTTCTTAAGGTCCAGTCTCAAATCTCAACAAATCTTTTTCCGCATTTATTCGATCACTTGTCGTTGGCTGTTGCAGAGAATCCGGACCTTCAAGGAAAGTCGGGTTAACTTGGCTTTCCTCCGGAATCTTATTCATTAAAATTGACGGTGTGAATTTCGGTTCCCACAGTTTGGCGCTAGAAGGAGGGGGGGACGGATTACTCTTACTCATACGGCCGCAAAGCGCTTGATCGAACCGATGTCCGGAAATATGAAAGAAAAAGTTGCAGTTTGCGTCAACGATGGTAAAACAACTCCAGCAGCGACTGTTCCTACGGCCAACGCTTACGCAAACGCCACGGTGCTCGAGCAAATCAAAAACCTAGCCGCGGCTTTCCGCCACTGGAAGAGCACGAAAACGAGCTCGCAATTTCTCTATCTAAACAGAAAGGGCAACGATAAAATCTATCAAACCCCAAAAATTCGTCTTGTTACCAAGTTAGAGAAATCGCAACGAGCAAGGTTTCTACTAAAAACGTTTCTTTCGAGAACCTCTCGGAAAAATAAAACTTATTCTCCTCGAAACCTTGGGGAAACCATATATTACTCGCAGAACAGAAGCACGGCAAATCGGTTCACCAATTCCCACTGCCATACTTCTTACAAACAACTCTCGAGGAATAAACGGGAAAGCGAAAGGAGGTCGGAGCTTAATCTTACTAGGACGACTTGCCATAGGGTAAGATCAGTCTTCCCAGTCCGCCTTGGTAAGATCCCACTTTGTTCTCCTTTGTGTCTAGGTCAAAATGGCTTTCGTTTCATCTCAATCGGAGTTTCCGTTGAGATTTTACGAAGAGAACAAAGTCACTGTCCCGGCCACCTCGCCGTGGGCAAGGACAAACATTACCGAGGTCACCTAACCCTCCGCCATGGCTACCTCACCACAAGGCAAACTCCCCTTCGTTATCCTTTGAGTCTAGATCAAAGTGGCTTTCGTTTCGTCTCAATCGGAGTTTCCGTTGAGATTTTACGAAGGGAACAAAATCACTCTCCCGGCCACCTCGCCCGAGGACGAGAACAACCATCACCAAGGTCACCTCGCCCATGGCCACCTCGCCTGTGGAAACCTCACTTTGCTCTCCTTTGAGTCTAGGTCAAGATGGTTTTCGTTTCGTCTCAATCGGAGCTTCCGTTGAGATTTTACGAAGAAAACAATATCGCTGTCTCGACCACCTCGCCCATGAGAAGGATCTCTCTGTCCCGTCATAGGACGAGACCGGTCCTGTCTCAGTACCATGCATCTTTGCCTGATTTTTCGTAACTCGATCTTTGAGTCCGTGGAGCCCCGGGGATCGACGAAGGCGAGCAGCAGCAGCATCGGCGGACGCGGGACACGGCACGGGGGGCAAGCCGGCCTGGCGCCGGCGGCACGCGTCACGCGAGCCGGCCTGGCGCCGGCGGCACGCGACACGCGGGCCGGCCTGGCGCCGGCGGCACCCCGGCCTGGCGCCGGCGGCACGTGACACGCGGGCCGTCCTGGCGCCGGCGGCACCCCGGCCTGGCGCCGGCGGCACGCGACACGCGGGCTGGCCTGGCGCCGGCGGCACCCCGGCCTGGCGCCGGCCGCACGCGACACGCGGGCCGGCCTGGCGCCGGCGGCAAGGGTCCTGGCGCCCATCCATGCAGTCGTCTCGTGATCTCGGGCAACGGCAACATCTCGGTCCCTTAAACCCATGTTCGGATTGTTCGAAAAACACGACGATTCTTCCGCAAAGCCTTCTCGATTTTTTAACAAAGTTCGTATTTTAAAATCTAAGTTCGAAGCCTCATTATTCAAACCCTCGAAAACGGGAAGTCTACGAATCCAAGTCCATCTCAATCCCGATACTCGAGGAGTCTCGTTGGGTAAGAAACGATTACCTCGAAATCTACGGCTAAAGATCCTCCCAAACTCAAAGATTTCCCGCACGAACGACTAACGGAGGAAAGATCGAACAACGGAAGACCCACGGACGGCAAGACGGCCTGGCGCCGGCGGTACCCCGGCCTGGCGCCGGCGGCACGCGTCACGCAGGCCGGCCTGGCGCCGGCGGCACCCCGGCCTGGCGCCGGCGGCACCCCGGCCTGGCGCCGGCGGCACCCGACACGTGGGCCGGCCTGGCGCCAGCGGCACCCGTCAGACGGGCCGGCCTGGCACCGGCGGCACCCCGGCCTAGCGCCGGCGGCACCCCGGCCTGGCACCGGCGGCACCCGTCACACGGGCCGGCCTGGCGCCGGCGGCACCCCGGCCTGGCGCCGGCGGCACCCGTCACGCGTGCCGGCCTGGCGCCGGCGGCACCCCGGCCTGGCGCCGGTCCACGTCCTGGTCTCGGTCCCATCGTGCTCGGTCCGATCCCCTCTTGGCTTGTTCGGATCAATCTTCGTGAGTTTGGTACGATCACGGTTATTCTAAACACCAATCGTCTCGACTATACGAGAAAATGGGATTCCTTCAGGAATGTCGAAACCTTCAAAAGACTCTTTTCTCGAAAAATTTTGTAAAGGTTTTAATTCTTTGTAGGACAGGAACAAAAACGTCTTGAAAAACTGCCGTAGAATTTAGGGAACTTAGGACCTAGGTGGATAGTCTAGCAAGCTAAGTCTTAGGCAAAATTTCCAGTCTTGGTCCATCGTTCCTTGATTGTCCAGGCAGAACATGCAAACCGATCTAGTCTCTCGAAAAACCGAGAAACGATCGCCACGCGTTCTAAAAGCATACTCATCCCGCTTCCTAAAAGAAAGAAAAAACGTACACAAGCCTTCGGAAGAACGGCTAACCCGTTTTCTTTCGTAAAAAGAAAAGGGAAGTAGGTACGTATACTATACCCGTATAATCCCATCTTCGAAAACTTTTTGCTTCAGCATCAAGACAACGCTTTTGACAAAGCAAACTCTCGCAGCAATAAGATTCGTCCAAAAAACGCTAACGGCATAGCCCAACCGTTACAAACATAGTCTTGAAAACTCTATGTCACCTTTCGTCGCAAACTCGCGACTAGAAACATGTACCAACGTCAGACTAATAGCACGACGGTGAACTACGAAAATAACGAAATAACCTTCGGTAAAACTCCATAAGTAGTTCGAAGCAGCTTTCGTCCAAAGATCGAAATCATAGCGGAAACATCTCCTGCGTAATCCGCAGAAACATCGCTACTTTAACAATCTGCGATTTTCTATCTCCATGAAACCGGTCATCCATTACTTTCGTATAACAAGAACATTTTAAAACAAAACAGCCTATGGAAAAAAAAACATGATCGGTCTCATGCAAAACGATGCCGCAGTACGCAAAAGTGAATGAGGAAAACATAATCCGTGGTCGCGAATATCGCAAGTAATTTGTGAGAAACGCTCTCCGGTTACCTTTGCGAAAACCCCCTTACATCACTTTTACGAAAAATCCTCTGTATGGTCGAGACAATTCATACAAAGCAAATTTCGTAAAATAAACATAATGGGTCCAACGGGTAACTGACGTAGACAGTTTTCGCTCCACAAGGTTTCTGGCTCCTGCTTTCACTCCCCGCGGTTACATCCGAGCAGGAAATAATCACGCAGGCGAACCCGCACGTGTCCTGAGTCGATCCCTTAAAGTTTGTCCCCCTCGGATAAAATGAAACGGTTTTCATGCAACAAAAATTTTTTTTTATATGAACCATTCATCGTATAACTGAAACCTAAAGTGGAAGATTGTTTCTAAAAGCCATCAGCCGTAACTCAGAAAACTCCGCTATGCTTGGCACGTCTATCCCGGCAAACACTATTTGGCCCTCGGCCAACTACGCTCTTCCGTAAAGCCCGGACCTGAATTCGGCATCCCCATTAAGGACAATTTTAAACTAACATGACCTTAATAAGGGTCATGGTCTGATCGTTTACCAACGACTTCCTTGGCGATATGGCTAAATCTAGCCTCCATGCCAATCCAAAGCTACTGAGCGACCATCGCTCCAATCACTTAACGGCTAAAAACAACAATCCACGATTTGTTCATAGAACGCCAAGTGACTATTACGCAAGCATTTTGTCATATAACCCAGAATCGGAAATCATACGATAAACTCTTCATACCAAAACTCAGTCAAGATTTAAACTTATCGTCAATCGATTAAGTTCTATACGCCCCGTAAACACGGCATGAAAAGAAACGCTCGTGACAAGGCTCCAAGAGTTATACGAGTCATCCTTAATATATACAATCAAATCCCGGAAGGCCAACACTTTACGAAGCACTGTGAATGTAGACGCTTCTCCCTGGGTCAAACTTACGCGACCCCTTGGTCCTGCGTCCAAACCGAAACAACAGTTTCTGGCTGCGAACATTCGCAAAACATCTCCAAGCCCGCGAACATTTCAACCACGAAATGCGGCACAAGGAAAACTCGACCTTCAGCACTGCGAGACGTCGTTAACGCTCGAAGGACATTCTTTCCTCAAAACGTTCCAGATGAAATCTTCGTCTCTAGAACTCAAAACATACAAACACACCTCTAAACGGTAACATGCCTCTAAACTGGCATCATTTCGTTGTTGCTGATCACAACAAACGAACTCTAACGTCCTAAACAGACAAATAGCCACCTTTAAAAGGGTAGGCTCTCTTGCATCCGACAAGGATAAACATAGCGCGCTATACAAGAAATCCAAAATTTTGGTCTAGCTCTTCGTAAAGGAAGTAGCTCGACTCACGCCCAGACAAATCATATAAGCCGACAACAATTCGCGGATTTTAAACGGTACGAGTCAGGTTAAAATCGCAAACAGGCAAAACGAAAGCCGATTTGTCATCGCAAAGCCTCAGTCCGAGAGTAAACCTAGGTCTTGCCCTAAACCCAGCCACGCTGGATCTTGACATCTCACAGACATAGTATGGTATACGAGATCCAAAAATTTGTCTCTTCACTTAAGCCTATTCGTTTCACGAACTTTCCGCGTAAATCGGTAAACCGCAGAAAATCTCGCTTTATGCAAACAATAGGTACGGTGATCATCAGGGAACTAGGAATGAGACGATAACTCACACCCTCTTTCTCATACTTCGAAAAAACTGAAGTTCATAAATAATCAAAAAACAAATACATCAACAGCATCATGCTCGAAAGTCTCTCATGACACATTACCAGACCATATAAGTCTCGCCGGAAAACAGACCACAAGGGTCTTAAACTCCAAAACGAACTACGGAAGGCTTGATCCCTACAACAAGGGTACGTAGGCAGCCTTCGAAAGGCGCAGCCCCAATCTTACCACTTTCAACGGAGCCTTTCAACCATTAATTCCGCCTATCTTACCTGACATGTCTTATCGCTCGTAAGAACATCACAAAGGTTCTAACGAGCTGGGGGGCTAACTGTTGGTGTAAAAATCGGTCACGACGGAATCAATGACTGAAAGTCTCTAGAAAGTATTTCTTGAAAACAAAAAGTCTCGGATAATTTGAAAAGAAGTTATACGAGATTTTCTCAAATTAGAATATCCACTCTCTGTGAGATCGGAAGACTACGGGCGTGCGCGGACGAGAGTCCCCGGAAAGATCGGTCCACTCGCCCAAGGACATCAAGATTCGATCACCACAAAAACCCTAAACACAAAAGAATCTGCCTCAAAACTTCGAAGAGGTCGTTCTCTCAAACCGTGAGGAACCAGAAAACGATCAAGATATCAAATCGAAGCCCTCGCCGAGATCTTCAGCCTGGCGCCGGCGGCACCCCGGCCTGGCGCCGGCGGCACCCGTCACGCAGGCTGGAATGGCGCCAGCGGCACCCGACTTGGCGCCGGCGGCACCCGTGACGCGGGCCGGCCTGGCGCCGGCGGCACCCGTGACACGGGCCGGCCTGGCGCCGGCGGCACCCGACCTGGCGCCGGCGGCACCCGGCCTGGTGCCGGCGGCACACGGCCTGGCGCCGGCGGCACCTGTCACGCGGGCTGGCCTGGCGCCGGCGGCACCCGACCTGGCGCCGGCGGCACCCGTGACGCGGGCCGGCCTGGCGCCGGCGGCACCCGTCGCACGGGCTGGCCTGGCGCCGGCGGCACCCGGCCTGGCGCCGGCGGCACCCGGCCTGGCGCCGGCGGCACCCATCGCGCGGGCTGGCCTGGCGCCGGCGGCACCCCGGCCTGGCGCCGGTCGACGGCCCTCGTCCTGGTCTCGGTCCCATCGTGT
Source organism: Brassica juncea (assembly GCA_018703725.1). Lineage (NCBI taxonomy): Eukaryota > Viridiplantae > Streptophyta > Magnoliopsida > Brassicales > Brassicaceae > Brassica > Brassica juncea. Next base: position 23,156,504 of record CM031935.1, read on the forward strand.
TTGGTCTGATCCCATCTTGGCTTGTTTGGATCAATCATCATGAGTTTGGGACGATCACGGCTACGGAATAAACATCCTACGACTCGATTGGAATCATCCTCGATGTTTTACGACAAAAACTAGAAGGATTGGATTTCTCGTAGAAGATATCGTATAAAACAAGGTCGATTAACTTGAACATCGATCCTTTAGGTTATACGGTTTATTTTACGAGAAAGATAGTCTTTCCGAGAAATCGTATCAAACGTTTAACGACTTAAGACAAGTCCACAGACTAACTTACGATTTTAGGAATTCAGGCCCAATCAGGCTATGACGGTTTGTCCGATATCCCAAACATCGGATAAACATCAAGTCACCGAAAACTCGAGGATAATTACAAAGATCGACGAAAATGGAATACTTCCTGAAGAGATAAGCTTGGGCCCAAAGGCGAGGTCCATCATCCTAAGGCAAACCGACCTTGGAGTGGATATATAAGGAGAGCAAGGGCAGAAGAGAAAGGGATCCGAAAATCCTAGAATCTAGACTTAGAGAACTCCTGCTAGCTTAGAGAACTTAGAACTTAGGCGGTTAGAGCAGCGAGGCAGGACTTATAACGCCTGGCCGCCTCTTGTTCTAGTTTTATCTTCTCCGCAGACCCCTGTTCCTCTCGGAAGGATCTAACTATACTTCTACTCAGAGTTCCGCACATAGAAACCCTAGGCATGATCTTCGACATGCCCGTTTCTATGACCAACGCTCGTACTAGACGAACTAGGCCCTAGAACGTCTGGCCTCCTCCTGCTCGCAAATCTCCGCTCCTCTCGGAAGGATCGGACAATTCTTTTACTTCAAAGCTCCGCACATAGAAACCCTAGGCATTATCTTCGACATGCCTGTTTCTATGACAAACGCTCATACTAGATCGAACCCGCCCAGACGGTTCGATCTCTTGTTCAATTCTTTCTAAACTGAACTACGTCCGACTTGATCCTCGAAAGGGGTACGTAGGCAGCCTTTCTTAAGGTCCAGTCTCAAATCTCAACAAATCTTTTTCCGCATTTATTCGGTCACTTGTCGTTGGCTGTTGCAGAGAATCCGGACCTTCAAGGAAAGTCGGGTTAACTTGGCTTTCCTCCGCAATCTTATTCATTAAAATTGACGGTGTGAATTTCGGTTCCCACATTGTCTAGGCATAAGGATTAGATTGATTGAAAAGTTAGCATCTTGGATTGAAGCTTAATCATTTGATATCAAGTCCCTATACCCATGGGTCTCACTCTTCTCATAAGAAAGAAAGTTTTACCTTTTGTTGCATTTTGCTTATTGTTTTAGTTTAATCATCATCCTCTCTAATGATTGCATTTAGATTGAGCATAGGCTTGCATTCCCTCTGTTTCATTGTCACTTAGGACTGGTTCGACAATCTTATATACTACATCATTTGATTAGAACCTTAGAAAAGTTCTTTCATCATTTACCAATCAAGGCAATCAGCCTACTCAAGCTCAAGGTAGCTCTTCCCACGCTAAAGCTCCAGATTCAAATATGGAAGCTATGTTCAAACAACTACTGGAAGGTCAAGCTAGAACAGCAAAAGACATTGGCCATGAGTTCAAGACTGTTCACTCCAAGATTGATAGCAGCTATACTGAGCTAAACAACAAGATAAGAGCTTTGGAGAGTCAGTTTGCTTCTATGAATTCTCAGCCAAGTCGCCAACAAGGAACACTACCAGGAAAGGCTGAGCAAAACCCCAAGGAGCCAATAAAAGCAATCACCTTGAGAAGTGGTAGAGAGTTACCTCCAAGAGCTCTCCCCAAGGATGCTGAGCAACTAGGTGGGGGGGGGGGTGGCCATCAACATTGATGATGATGTTGTGATTGTAGATGAGAAGGTTGATGAAGAGATTCTAGAAAAGATAGTTGAAGCTAAGGGTAAAGGAAAGGTTGGAGAAGAGAAGAAAACACTAAAACATGGTGAAGTTGCCACTCCAACAAAAGAGTCTTCCTTTGTTCCTCCTCCCTATGAACCTAAGCTGCCATTTCCTGGAAGATTCAAGAAGCAACTTTTGGAGAAGTACAAAGCACTCTTTGAGGAGCAAATGAGTGAAGTTCAAGTCACAATGCCCATCATTGATGCCTTCATGCTTGTCCCTCAATACATCAAGTTCTTGAAGGATGCTGTGGCTGCTAAGAAAAGGAAATGGAGGGCATGATGGTTCTTACTCATGAGTGCAGTGCCATCATCCAGAGATATACAATCCCTAAGAAGCTAGAGGATCCAGGCTGCTTTACTCTGCCTTGTGCCATTGGTCCTTTGATGTTTGAGAGGTGTCTATGTGATTTGGGACCCAGTGTCAGTCTCATGCCTCTACCTGTTGCCAAGAAGCTTGGATTCAGCCAATACAAGAAGTGTAAACTCTCTTTGGTGCTTGCTGACCGCTCGGTCAAATTCCTTATGGGTATCCTTGAAGACCTCCCTGTGATGGTGGGAAATTGTGGGATTCCTACTGATTTGGTGGTGCTAGAGATGGATGAAGAAGCTAAAGACCCCTTGATCCTTGGAAGACCATTTTTAGCCACAGCAGGAGCCCTTATCAATGTGAAGGAAGGAAAGATTGATCTTCATTTGGGGAAAGAGCACACTCTCCATTTTGACATAAAGGAAGTGATGAAGAGGTCAACTGTGCAAGTCCAAGTGTTTTACATTGAAGAAATGGAAGCCCTTGCTGATGAGCTTCTTGAGGAATTGGCACTTGAAGAGTTGGTAATAAAGGACCCCTTGCAACATGCTTTGACAGTGGATAAAGAGGTCCAAGTGGTTGAGAACAAAGAGAGTGATGCTATTGTGGCCATGCTGGATTCTCACAAGAAGATTGATGATGAAGACCAGTATGAGGAGCTTACACAAGAAGTGCACCACGCTGCTTCTACCACTCAACAAGAGGACACCCAACAAGGTGATTGGAGTGAGCTCAAGGCACCAAAACTGGAGCTAAAAACTCTTTCCCATGGTGTAAGGTACGCATTTCTAGGCTGTGGGAACCGAAATTCACACCGTCAAGTTAAGTTGATTTGGAGGAAAGCCAAGTGAACCAAGCCTTCCCTGAAGGTCCCGGATATCTGCTGGGCCGCACACGACACAATCAGTACGACAAAGAAAATATGAAAACAAAATAAAATCGTAAGAACAAAGAATGGAGCAAAAGATCTTATTTCCGAATCTGGGTTTTGAGCGTGAACAACAGGTAAGAGCCTCGGCTACAAGAGCTGTCGGCAAGTTCGCTAGTCTAGCAACCTAAGTTCTAACCTAGTTGAGTCGCATCTCGCTAGTAAAAACGGAAAATAATGCCTAAGTTGCTCTAAGTTCTAAGTGCTCTAGAAGTTTTTGTGATGATTTGCTTCTCGCCCCAATCTCTCCTTATATTCTCCTCTTAAGACGGTCTATCTTCTCGCGGGCTGAATCGGGCTTTTTCCATTTTCGTCCATCTTCGTGTTTATCGGGAAACTTGACATTTATCTTCGGAAAACTTGACATTTATCTTCTGGAAACTTGACATTTATCTCTTATATGAGGATAAGGATAAACCGTCATAGTTATCCTTCCTTTTCGGAAAATCGTAAGTGGACCGTTTTGGCCACGTTGGGCAGTTTAGACGTTTTTACGGTATTTCGAAAGAATGGTCTTTGAAGGTTTCGGTATTTCCGAAGGAACCCCAATTCCTTGTATAGTCGAGATGTTGGTGTTTAGAATAACCGTGACGTACCAAACTCACAAAGATTGATCCAAACAAGCCAAGATGGGATTGGACCGAGCACGATGGGACCGAGACCAGGACGAGGGCCGTCGACCGGCGCCAGGCCAGGGTGCCGCCGGCGCCAGGCCGGCCCGCGTGATAGGTGCCGCCGGCGCCAGGCCGGGGTGCCGCCGGCGCCAGGCCGGGGTGCCGCCGGCGCCAGGCCGGGGTGCCGCCGGCGCCAGGCCGGCCCGCGTGACGGGTGCCACCGGCGCCAGGCCGGGGTGCCGCCGGTGCCAGGCCGGCCCGCGTGACGGATGCCGCCGGCGCCATGCCGGCCCGCGTGCCGGGTGCCGCCGGCGCCAGGCCGGCCCGCGTGACGCGTACCGCCGGTGCCAGGCCGGGGTGCCGCCGGCGCCAGGCCGGCTCGCGTGACGCGTGCCGCCGGTGCCAGGCCATCTTGCCGTCCGTGGGTTTTCCGTTGTTCGATCTTTCCCTCGTTAGTCGTTCGTGCGGGAAATCTTTGAGTTTGGGAGGATCTTTAGCCGTAGATTTCGAGATAATCGTTTCTAATCCAACGAGACTCCTCGAGTATCGGGATTGAGATGGACTTGGATTCTTAGACTTTCCGTCTTCAAGGGTTTGAGCAATGAGGCTTCGGACTTTTGACGTTTAAAAGATGAATCTTTTAAACAATCGTGAAGGCTTTGCGGAAGAATCATTGTAGTTCTCGGACGATCCGGACATGGGTTTAAGGGACCAAGATGCTGCCGTTGCCCGAGATCATGAGACGATTGCACAGATGGGCGCCAGGACCCTTGCCGCTGGCGCCAGACGGGAGTGGACGAACCTTCCCGTGAGTTTTATCGAGTGACGGCTCGTTTTTTGGTTTTGATCGTCACTTAGTTTTCTTTCGAGGACTTTTGGGTGACGATTTTGTCGTTGACCGATTTTGACCCCAACAGTTAGCCCCCAGCTAGCTAGGAACCGTAGTGCCTGTCGGATCCTAGCTTGCGGTATGGCCGTGAGGGAAGGTGTAGAGACGTAATCGTTTGCCGAAAGTCGGGGTAAATAGTGATTTTACCTCCTTTATAAGGATGGAGTAAGAAATCTCATTCTTACTTCATCATTAGAATTTTACTTTCTCTCTCAATAATCCATTCTCTCTCTTTAAGAACAATGTCTTCAAGATCCTCAAAGAGAATTTCTTCTTCCCATTCATCCTCGTATGATTCTCCTGCCCATGTGACGGTGAAGCAAGAGGAGTTTGTCGAGGAGGAAGTGAAGAATGCGTATTACCGAGTCCTCGTAGGTTCATCCCCATCACTGCCAGATATCTCTGTTCCGAAGAGACCTTTGAGGCAGCCCAGTGCTCCCTTTACGCCGAGCCTGGTTTCGCGTAAATACCTCAGGATTCTTCGAGATTTTTACCAGATTCCTGACGGAATCAAGTTCCGGATCCCCGTTGGTAACGAGAGTGCGAGGAATCCTCCGCAAGGTTTCTTTACATGTTACAAAGCTTTCTTTACGTATTTTCGTATGTGGTTCCCGATCCCTGGTGCCATTGTTCGTGCGCTTCACCACTTTTAACTTTCGATCAGTCAGCTCAGCGTTCCTGCCCTGGAGAGTTGGCTTGGCGTACTGATCGCAAGTTACGAGCTCGGGATTGATCTCGGTCCCGATGATTTCGAAGGTCTTTGGGGCACTCGGTCGACGGGGAGCGACGGTTACTACTCCATGCTGCCTAAGAAGGATATGGCCGTGATTCAGGGGACTACTTCGAACCCCAAGTCGTGGCAGGAGCGTTTCTTCTTTGTCCGAATAGATGGTGAGTCTGTCGAGGAGAGCTGCCTCCAACTATTTCCGCAAGCATGGAACTTCAACCGAGGTAATATGACGAAAAACCTGTTGTCTATTTTACCATTTTGGAAGTGCGAGTTTTTAGTGAAAAAGTTTCGCTTTGTAGGGAACAGGCCTATCGCGCATTTTCATGGTGATCTCTTCGTCAAAAGAGATCTCCTTCGTCAAAGGCCGTTTTTCTGGAAGTCTTTCACCCTGGAACGGATTCGAGATGCAGTAAGACTTTATCGGTCCCGAGATCCTGTCCCGTCATATGATGCCGATCCGGTCATCGAAGCTCCTACTCGGAGGCGTAGACAAAGATCTCGTAAAGGGAAAGAAATCGATGGTGGGGAAGGCTCGGAAGATCCTTCACCGTTGGGAGAAAACCCTAGTTTCGTTCCAACGGAAAAAGGCGGAGCCAGAGATTTTCCACTCCCCAACAATTTCTTCGACGGCCTTCCTCCGGAGTTCGTTACTGACGAGTCGCTGGAGGATGAGGAGAAGCAACGGGTTTTTACCGAGGGCTCCCAGCGTGTCAACGAGGTTTGGCCCTTTCAACTTCTTAACTGTACGTTTGAATCTGTCTATATGCATGCTTGCTGATCTCGAATTTATGCAGGGACTAAGAGTGTTTAGTGAGGCGCTTGACTCGAGTTTCCGCAAATCCAGGATCGCTAACTTCAAGACCACAGAAGCTGAGTGGGAGCTTTTCCGGTTCCGACAAGAGGTAACGGCGCAGAACGCAAAGCAAGCTGAGCCTCATGCTCGAGCTCTTGTTCGGGCGGAAAGGAGAGGAAGGAGGATAATCGCAGATGAGGTGGCGAGACGGGCGGAATCGTTCGCTGCTGAGTTTCAATGTTTTAAAGAAGCTCAGGAGTTTGTTGGCGATTTCCGCGAGTGCCGGGGTTCGGTCGTAAACCTTTACAAGTCTCAGAACCCGGATTTCTCCTTCGATTCCGAGATTGCTGAGATGAAGGATTTTATGGCTGAGTGCGCTCATGCCGAGTCTTTGGTTCCTCCGGTCGAAGAAAGAGTCCGGAGACTATAGGAACCAATCGAGGTTTCGGAGGATACGGTGGAGGCCGGATCCGATGAGAACGCCGAGGGTGGTGGGAACGCTCAAGGCGTGAACGAGGAAGTGGACCAGCCTGCTAGTTCATTCGGGATTTCCGCATCTGGATTTCTCGATTTTGACTTCCTTTTGTGAATCGTATGTTTTGGCCGTGTGTGGCCATTTTTGGAGTTTTATTCTGCGACCGTTGGAGGTTGCGTTCTTATGTTTTGGGACTGGCCGTTGGTGGCTTAGAATCCCGCCGTCTTTGCGGCTTTTATGAATATGAAAATTTACGAGATTTCGTCTTTTGTTTTGATTTATACTTTCGTCAAGTGTAGAGGGAAGGATGCGAGTAGTCACTTCGTATCCTAACTCTTTTTTTGTCGCTTGGTTTGTATGCTACTTTTTAGCGAGCGTTTTAGGTGTAAGCGATAAGAGACATGTTTTGGGATCTCGTATACGATACTATGTCTGTGAGATGTCAAGATCCAGCAAGACTGGGTTTAGGGCAAGATTTAGGCTTACTCTCAGCTTTAAAGCTGTGCGATGACTGATCGGCTTTCGTTTTGCCTGTTAGTGATTTCTTCCTGATTCTTTTCGTTTAAAGTCCGCGAATAGTCGCCGGCTTATATGACTTGTGTTAAAAGAATCGAGCTATCTTCGGAGTTTATCCGAGACGCTAAACCAAAATATTGGGTTTCTTGTATAGCGCGCTATGATATCCTTCTCGGATGTAAGAGGACCTTGTAGGTCTGACTACGAGTTTTTATTGAGTGAAACGTTTCTTGTGTGCGTCCGTCGGGGCCAATCGACGGGCGTGAGTTATTTTTAAATCGCAGGTGGACTGTTTTAGCGGATGGTACGAGTTTTGTTATCTTTCTAAGAAGTTGCGACGTCTCGCGTTTCTTTTGAAGATATGATTTTCGTTTTTCCGAAGCGTTGATGCGTTTAAGTGAGCATAAAAGATAGAAAGAATTTTATTAGAAATTTCGAAAAGTTCGAGCACATGTGCGGATTTTTCGCATTTTTGTGGGAGCTCAACTCGCCGGGTTTCGACGAGCTGCCTACGTACCTCTTTCGAGGATCAAGCCATCTCGTAGTTCTGATGGTTGCCGCAGACGTTTTTACTCCCCGTGCGTTGCCGTTCCGATCGTGCTGGTCGGATCGGTGGTTTGTGCGGGGGTCGAGCTGTCTGCTTTTACGGCAGTGGACTCAGAGGCTTTGTCGCTGTCTTGAATCGTTGCCTGTTCGGATGATTCTGGATTATCTTTTTTCGAGTCCCCAGGAATGTTGTGTGATTCCTTTGCTCGTTTCGGGTTGGCCGCAGGGGCGTTCCGATCTTTTCGCAGTTTGAACTCGGCTAGGTAACAGAGTCTCGATTGTTTCTGACTACCCCAGATGGCTGCGGTTCCGGTTGGAGTCGGAAACTTGATACCGAGGTGATATGTGGATGGTACTGCCTTCAAGGAGTTGATCCAAGGGGTTCCCATGATGGCGTTGTAGATGGCCGGGTTCTCGACTACTGCAAACTCGACGATCTTTGTGACTTCCTTTGCCATGAACGGGAGCTTAATTCTTCCGAGGGTCATGGTAGTGACGTCTGAAAACCCAGTCAAAGGTTTTGGCTCAGGGATGACTTCCCCAAGTGGGATCTTCATCCTGTAGAGGGTGTCGCGGAAGATGACGTTGACCGTACTTCCTGTATCGACGAGGATGCGGCCGACTTCGAGATCCTGCATTACCAGGTCGATAACCAAAGGATTGCAGTGGGGTTTGTCGATTCCGACGATTTCCTGTTCCTCGAAAGCGATCGTGTGGTTAGGAACATCGCTGTCTGGGAACCAGTTGGAACTTGTCTCGGCTTTTCGCCCGTAGGCTTTTATCGATGAGACAGAGTCTTGGTAGAACTGTGATCCTCCGATAATCATGTTTACCCTCTGGCGACTGCTGTTGTTCCCTTGGTCGTCCTGTCTCCTTCCGCGTTTTTCCCCCGATTGATTTTCGGTTGCGCGGTCCTCGGAGACAATTTTGTTTGTCTTTGGGCGGTCGGAGTCCAGGAGCAAGTCCTTTATACTCTTGACCTTTGATAGTTCGCCGGTGAGGAGCTTTGCGGCGAGCCGGGCGCCGAGAACCTTGCAGTTCGCAGTGGAGTGACCTCTGGTTTCGTGGAACTCGCAGTAGGAATTATCCTTGTACTGGTTCCTGGTCCAGGTGTTTCCGGAGGTTCTGCCTTGCTCCGAGTTGATGGCGTAGTTATGTTCGCCTTGGACGTCTTCCCCTTCGTGATGGACGGTTTTGTCGTTACGAGAGGTTTTCTTTTTCGAGGACGTTTTCTGTGGTCCGTGCTTCTGCGATAGAAGCTTCATCTCTTCTTCCATGATGATGAAGTCCGTTGCTTTGTGGAGAGTATCCTGGATTGTCCGCGGCTTTTCCAGTAGTATCCACTTTCGGAGCTTTGTCTTGTACCAGAGAGTTTTCTTCAGGGCGTCGATTGCGACATTGTCGCTGATGCCTGTTACTCTGGCCATCACCAGCTTGAACCTTCGCATGAAGTCGCGGAGCGACTCGTCCTCCTTCTGAGCTAGACTCCATAGGTCCACGTCGGACGTTTCTCTGTCCATGAACATGGAGTATTGTTTGAGAAACGCCGAGGCCAGTTGGCGGAAGCTTCCGATGGAGTTCCTTTTGAGCCGGGAGAACCATTCGAGCGCAGCGCCTTTGAGATGCTCGACGAAGAGAAGACAATGACCCGCGTCTCATTCGCGTTCTGGGAGTTTGCACCTACCCATTGCGATCTGGAAGGACTGCAGGTGCGACTTAGGATCCATCGTACCGTCATAGACCGGGATTTTGATTTTCCCTGGGTCTGAGATGCGTGTTTCCGTGATCCGAGTGGTGATCGGTGTTTTCCGTGCTTCCTCGAGAAGTCTATCGATCTCGGGGGCGGAACTGGTCGCCTGATGGATTTGCGATTTCACCGCTTTCACTTCGGCCACGGTCTTCTTGAGAGATTCGCGGAGATCATGGATCTCGCTATTGCTACCGGCGTTCCTCCGAGTTTGTGGCGCTGGTCGCGATGGATCCGAGCTTGATCTTCCGCGAGTTCTTCCTGCTCCATCCAGGAGAGTTCTTCTTCCTCTTCTGTCATGGGCCTATCGAAGGATACCGTCTGCCGAGCGGACTGGCTTCGGGTCCTCCTGGGGTGGATGTCAGCGTCTTCATTGGAAGGATCCGATTGGTCGCTGATATCTAGATCGATGCGCTCGACGTCGCTTTCCTTGTTTCCCGCAGCCGGGGGTGGAAGGTTCTGCGAGGTCGTTTGCTGTCCTTTCGGAGCCGTTTCCTCGGGAGTGGGCTCTTTCGAGGTATCCTTTTCTCGTGCTTCGGGAGATCCGAAGTCGAGTCTTCTGCCGCGGCGTGCCTTGGTGGATCCACGAGGCAACTTGCTCCTCGCAGTTAAGATGTCGACCTGTTTTGCGAGCGAGGTTATCAGCTTGTCCTGTTGTTCCACCCGTTCCTGGGCGGAGGTAAACAGTTCCTTCATTTGCCTGAGCGCCTCAGTGTTTGCATCAGCAGTGACTGTGGACACATCTCCAGCTGGAGTCTTCTCAACGTTGGCGTCGATGGGTGTTCCGTCTAGCGCTGGCTGATCTTTGGTGACGTCGGTAGACATGATCGAGCATGTGCAGTTGCGAGATAGATAGATCCGTAACCCCCCCCCCTCCTTCTAGCGACAAAATGTGGGAACCGAAATTCACACCATCAATTTAAGTTGATTTGGAGGAAAGCCAAATGAACCAAGCCTTCCCTGAAGGTCCCGGATATCTGCTGGGCCGCACACGACACAATCAGTACGACAAAGAAAATATGAAACGAAATAAAATCGTAAGAACAAAGAATGGAGCAAAAGATCTTATTTCCGAATCTGCGTTTTGAGCGTGAACAACAGGTAAGAGCCTCGGCTACAAGAGCTGTCGGCAAGTTCGCTAGTCTAGCAACCTAAGTTCTAACCTAGTTGAGTCGCAGCTCGCTAGTAAAAACGGAAAATAATGCCTAAGTTGCTCTAAGTGCTAAGTTCTCTAGAAGTTTTTGTGATGATTTGCTTCTCGCCCCAAGCTCTCCTTCTATACTCCTCTTAAGACGGTCTATCTTCTCGCGGGCTGAATCGGGCTTTTTCCATTTTCGTCCATCTTCGTGTTTATCGGGAAACTTGACATTTATCTTCGGAAAACTTGACAGTTATCATCTGGAAACTTGACATTTATCTCTTATGTGAGGATAAGGATAAACCGTCATAGTTATCCTTCCTTTTCGGAAAATCGTAAGTGGGCCGGTTTGGCCACGTTGGGCCGTTTAGACGTTTTTACGGTTTTTCGAAAGAATGGTCTTTGAAGGTTTTGGTATTTCCGAAGGAACCCCAATTCCTTGTATAGTAGAGATGTTGGTGTTTAGAATAACCGTGATCGTACCAAACTCACAAAGATTGATCCAAACAAGCCAAGATGGGATTGGACCGAGCACGATGGGACCGAGACCAGGACGAGGGCCGTCGACCGGCGCCAGGCCGGGGTGCCGCCGGCGCCAGGCCGGCCCGCGTGATGGGTGCCGCCGGCGCCAGGCCGGCCGGCGTGACGGGTGCCGCCGGTGCCAGGCCGGCCCGCGTGACGGGTGCCGCCGGCGCCAGGCCAGGGTGCCGCCGGCGCCAGGCCGGCCCGCGTGACGGGTGCCGCCGGCGCCAGGCCGGCCCGCGTGCCGGGTGCTATCGGCGCCAGGCCGGCCCGCAGGATGGGTGCCGCCGGCGCCAGGCCGGGGTGCCGCCGGCGCCAGGCCGGCCCGCGTGACGCGTACCGCCGGCGCCAGGCCGGGGTGCCGCCGGTGCCAGGCCGGCTCGCGTGATGCGTGCCGCCGGTGCTAGGCCGTCTTGCCGTCCGTGGGTTTTCTGTTGTTCGATCATTCCCTCGTTAGTCGTTCGTGCGGGAAATCTTTGAGTTTGGGAGGATCTTTAGCCGTAGATTTCGAGATAATCGTTTATAATCCAACGAGACTCCTCGAGTATCGGGATTGAGATGGACTTGGATTCGTAGACTTTCCGTCTTCAAGGGTTTGAGCAATGAGGCTTCGGACTTTTGACGTTTAAAAGATGAATCTTTTAAACAATCGTGAAGGCTTTGCGGAAGAATCATTGTAGTTCTCGGACGATCCGGACATGGGTTTAAGGGACCAAGATGCTGCCGTTGCCCGAGATCATGAGATGATTGCACGGATGGGCGCCAGGACCCTTGCCGCTGGCGCCAGACGGGAGTGGACGAACCTTCCCGTTAGTTTTATCGAGTGACGGCTCGTTTTTTGGTTTTGATCATCACTTAGTTTTCTTTCGAGGACTTTTGGGTGACGATTTTGTCGTTGACTGATTTTGACCCCAACATAGGCCCTAATGAGTCATATCATGTCATTGTGAGTAGTGAACTTACTGAACTTGAACTTTCTCAACTTTTAAATGCACTTAAAAAGTTTAGAAAAGCAATTGGGTACTCACTAGATGATATTAAGGGGATATCACCTTCTTCGTGCATGCATAGGATACATCTAGAGGATGAATCAATGACTTCTATAGAGCATCAAAGAAGGTTAAATCCTAACCTGAAGGATGTTGTAAAGAAGGAGATTCTTAAACTCTTAGATGCTGGTGTTATCTACCCTATTTCAGATTCTAAATGGGTATCTACTGTGCATGTTGTCCCAAAGAAAGGTGGTATCACTGTGGTTAAAAATGACAAGGATGAATTGATACCAATTAGAACCATAACTGGCCATAGGATGTGTATTGATTATAGAAAACTCAACTCTGCATCTAGAAAGGATCATTTTCCATTGCCATTCATTGATGCTTGAGAGGCTTGCAAACCATCCTTTCTATTGCTTTCTTGATGGGTATTCAGTGTTCTTCCAGATCCCCATACATCCCAATGATCAAGAGAAGACAACATTCATATGCCCCTATGGCACCTTTGCTTATCGAAGGATGCCATTTGGGTTATGTAATTCTCCAGCAACCTTTCAAAGGTGCTTGATGTCTATCTTCTCGGATCTCATTGAGGATATAGTGGAGGTATTCATGGATGATTTCTCTGTCTACGGATCTTCGTTTTCTGCTTGTTTGTCCAACTTGGGCAGAGTCCTACAGAGATGTAAAGACACCAACCTTGTGCTGAATTGGGAGAAGTGTCACTTCATGGTCAAAGAGGGGATTGTGCTTGGGCATAAAATTTCAGAAAAGGGCATTGAAGTGGACAAGGCTAAGATTGAAGTGATGGTTAGCTTGCCTCCACCAAAGACAGTGAAAAACATCAGGAGCTTTCTTGGCCATGCTGGGTTCTATAGAAGATTTATCAAGGACTTCTTAAAGATTGCTAGACCAATGACCAAGTTTCTGTGCAAGGAGGCCACTTTCAGCTTTGATGAAGAGTGTCTTGAAGCCTTCAAGAAGATAAAGGGTGAAATTGTTAGTGCTCCCATTGTCCAGCCACCTGATTGGGACCTCCTCTTTGAGATAATGTGTGATGCTAGTGACTTTGCTGTTGGGGCTGTCTTGGGGCAGAAGAAGGATGACCAGACTCATGTGATTTATTATGCGAGCCAAACGCTGAATGATGCACAGATGAAGTATGCCACAACTGAGATAGAGATGTTGGCCATTGTCTTCGCCTTTGAGAAATTCAGAAGTTACCTGGTGGGTTCCAAGGTCATTGTGCATACTGACCATGCAGCTTTGAGACATCTCCTAGCAAAGAAGGATGCCAAGCCAAGATTACTAAGGTGGATCCTTTTGCTTCAAGAGTTTGACCTAGAGATTAGAGACAAGCCAGGGATTGAGAATGGAGTTGCGGAACACTTGTCCAGGCTGATGATTGAAGGTGGAATCCCTATTGATGAGGGACTTAGACAGAAGCATGTCATGGCTATCATGTCAGTGGTGGCAGTTATTGAGACTTGAAAGAAGATTGAAGAGGTTAAGGCAGCTGAAGAGAAGGGACATTGGTATGCTGATTTGGTTAACTACTTAGCCACTGGGAAGGAGCCATTGGGTCTTGCGGGGTATGAGAAGAAGAAATTCTACAAAGATTTGAAGAGATACTATTGGGATGAACCATACCTCTACACTCTTTCCAAGGATCAGATCTATAGAAGAGTGGTGGCTGAAGAAGAAGTTGAAGGAATCCTTACACATTGCCATGGATCTTCCTATGGAGGCCATTTTGCAACCTTCAAGACTGCCTCAAAGGTGTTACAAGCTGGATTTTGGTGGCCACACATGTTCAGGGACACACAAGACTTCATCTCAAGATGTGACTCTTGCCAAAGGAGAGGGAACATTAATAAGAGGAATGAGATGCCACAAAACCCAATCCTTGAAGTGGAAGTGTTTGATGTTTGGGGGATAGACTTCATGGAACCTTCCCTTCTTCTTATGGCAACAAATACATCTTGGTGGCTGGGGACTGTGTCTAAGTGGGTAGAAGCCATAGCAAGTCCCACAAATGATTCAAGAGTGGTGATCAAAATGTTCAAGAGAAATATCTTCCCAAGACTTGGAGTACCAAGAGTGGTCATAAGTGATGGAGGTTCACATTTCATCAACATGCTATTTGAGGGTCTTCTTAAGAAGAAGGGAGTGAAACACAAGGTTGCAACACCTTATCACCCTCAAACAAGTGGCCAAGTGGAAGTTTCCAACAAGCAAATCAAGGGCATCTTGGAGAAGATAGTGGGAACTAAGAGGAAGGATTGGTCAGACAAGCTTGATGATGCTCTTTGGGCATATAGAACAGCCTTCAAGACTCCTCTAGGCACTACCCCTTTCAACCTTGTCTATGGGAAGTCTTGCCATTTACCAGTTGAGCTTGAATACAAGGCATTGTGGACTGTGAAGCTTCTAAACTTTGACATCAAGAGTGCAAAGGAGAAGAGACTTCTTCAACTCAATGAACTAGATGAGATAAGGATGGATGCCTTTGAGAACTCAAGGATTTACAAGGAAAAGACTAAGGCCTTTCATGACAGGCACATCCTCAAGAGAGAGTTCAAGGCTGGAGATCAAGTTCTTCTCTATAACTCTAGACTGAAGATTTTTCCAGGGAAGCTCAAGCCAAAGTTGTCTGGTCCATTTGTGGTTAAGGAAGTGAGACCTTATGGAGCCATTGTGCTATGGAACAAGCAAGGTGGAGACTTCACAGTGAATGGCCAGAGACTCAAGGAATACATGGCCACCATACCAAAGGAGGATGGGACATCAACCCCACTCTCTGATGCTCCCCTTGCCTAACCTCAAAGGAGGAAAAATCAAGCTAGTGACTTTAAACAGGCTCACTTTGGAGGAAGTCCCATGGCTATCTTGTAAATATTGCATTAGGATTTATTTTTCAACAATAAGTCACTTGGAGGATGATGAGAGCTTGGGAATGAGTTGGCTGAGGTCTTGAGATGGAGAAAGCATTAAAAAGTGTGGCATGGTTCAGTGATCAGGAGAGAATGAGGTGAAAAATGGTGGTTTGGTCAAGTCATTACCCGGGTCATGACACCCGGTTTATCCTACCCGCACGGACTGATGGGCGTCAGAACGGACAGCACGCGGGTGGATATACCCGGCTGGAAGGACCCGCAGGGGTCGGGAGCACTCAGACTGAACGGACAGCACGCGGGTGGATACACCCGGCTGGAAGGACCCGCACGGGTTGGGAGCACTCAGACTGAACGGGTTGAAGAACCCGCGCATGACCCGCGCATGATCCGACCGCGACCCGACCGCCCGCCCAGGTAAGTTTTTCTTCCTTTTTCAAGACCCAAACCCGGATCCAACCCACCAAACCCGACCCAGACCACCCCTAAAACCCTAATTCACCCTCTCTCTCCTCATTTCATCATCTTCCTCACATAAAAATCCTCTCTAGACTCCAAGAACCAAAATCACCATAACTTTCTCAAATCTCAACCAAATCACCAAATTCTTTTTCCCACATCCAAGTCTTCTTCCCCTAGGTCTAATTCCTTGAATCTTTTCATCTTTATCCTTCAACCAAAGAAGTTATGGTACCTTTAAGTTCAAATTCGTAATGCTCATGAACCCTAAAAATTTGAACTTGAAATTTGAACTTTTTCTTGCTTGATTCTTGTCAAATAGGCTAGGGAATGATTATATATGATGCTGGGTTATTGATTTCATGCTGAATTTGAGCTGAATTTGGATTTTAAGAAATTAGGGTTCATGAGATTTAGGGGTTTTTCAAAAGGTTCTTGCTTGTGGTTGATTATGGTCTAGATTGGTTGGATATGATGTTCTAGAGCTTGTTTAACATGTAATTTCAATCTGGTTGGTGATTTCTCTTGAATTTGGCTCGATTAGGGTTCTCATGTTCATTAAAAAAAAATAAAAATTCTTGAACATGGGAACTTGATTGCTTTGTGCTAGTCCTTGCTAGGTTGCTGGTTCTAGACTTAGCTTGCAAGTGTTCATTCAAGCACCTCTCATTCCATAAATTTTCTTATTCCTTGTGCTTAATCTTGTCCAAGTCTTGAAAATTTTCAGGTACAAAATGGGGAGGAAAGATGAGGACTTGATTGCACAAGAGAAGGTTGAAGCTGCTAAGAAGGAGACTGCTCTGTTTGGGAAAGAGTTAGGCTCCATGCCTGAATCAGTGGAGGATCGTAGGCAGCAAGCCTTGGCCATGTTGAGAAAGAAAGCACAAGCCAAGAGGGATGGAAAGAGAGTTGCTAGTAATGAGAGAGTGGCTGATGATGCTCACAAGCAAGTCAAGAGGGATGGAAAGAGAGTTGCTAGTGATAAGAGAGTGGCTGATGGCGCTCACAAGCAAGCCCCTCCCAAGAAAGCTAGAGCTCCAAGATCTAACAGTGTGGGAACTCTTGTTTTGGAGAAGAACACCAGGAAGAATGATAAGAAACCAGTTCCTCCCACCAAGACCAAGGCACCAAAATCCAAGATATTGGCGCCCCATCCCTTGGAGCAAGTAGATGCAATTGTTGGAGAAGCATCTTCTCAGGATGGTAGTGAGGCTGAGCAGGAGACTTTCACAAAGAAGAGTTTCAATGCTCACAGAAATAGAAAGAATAAGCCTATTGAAGTTGAGCTATTAGAGCAATTTAGGCATGGAGTTTCTTGGCCTCCAACCAGATTTGCTGATGTGAGACTGATGAGAGAGTTAGAAATTGATCAAGACATGAACGACTTGCTTGCTCTCATGAACATGGACAGCTTCTATTCCATGGCTCATCCAACACATAGGGAAGTTTCCTGCCATTTTTTGGCATCGTTGGAAGCCACATTTCACTCCTCTCCACATGAGGAACAAGGTTGGGGAAGAATCAGGTTCAAGATTGATGAGAGAGCCTACTTCATGACTTTTGCAGAGATTGGGGAAGTACTTGGCCTCAAGGACTTGAAGGAGTCTTCTTTGCCTAAGATAAAAGGGCTTCCAAGAGGAAATACCCTTGAACACTACACCTACAAGCTTTTATCTGGCAAGGATAGAGTGTCCAGCAGAGACAAGAACGCTTCTATCAGGCACCCTTCAGTCCGCTACCTCCATAGGCTGATTGTCCACACCATCTTCCCAAGGAAAGAGCCAAGTGACGTGAATGGAGAAGACTTAAA
The DNA here is from genome assembly GCA_018703725.1 of Brassica juncea. Lineage (NCBI taxonomy): Eukaryota > Viridiplantae > Streptophyta > Magnoliopsida > Brassicales > Brassicaceae > Brassica > Brassica juncea. The sequence goes on from CM031935.1 coordinate 23,173,787, forward strand.
CCTCATGCACCAAGCTGTCCAACACTATGCCTCACTTCCTCACTTACCTGAAGTCCCCACTGATTTTTACACTGAGTTTGGTATGGTTGGATTCTTTGTGAAGCGCCTCTTGTACTACAAAGACTATGCTTGGAAAAACAGGGATCCAGAAGCTCAGATTGGGATAGGCTGATTGTCCACACCATTGCTTGTGCACCAGGGTATCAGTTTGGGCAATGATGCATCCGGTCCCTCTTTCATTGACCTAAGCTACCTGAAATTAACTCATTACTTCTCTGGAAGATTCAATGGGAAGTGTGTTTATTCATACTTGAGAGGTCCCACAACAATTGAGCTGCTTCTCCCTAACTATGAGCTCAATACATTGAGGACACCGGGGGCTATCAGGTTTGATATGAGTGAGCAGCACCTCCTAAGGAGTCATGGACCTCTTGGCCCTATGATATTGCATGAGGACAAGAAGGCAGCAGAGAAGGCGGCTAAGTTTGACTAGGGATACACCAGCAGAGCCACTGCACATCTCTTTGGTCCTCCTCGTTACAAGTTCGAGCAATGCACCGGTCTTTTGCCTCTTGGGCCCATTCGCCAAGCTCATGACCAGACTAGAACTCTCTAGAGGTGGAACAGGGCTCAAGATAGGACCATTTTCAAGCTCACCAACCAGTGCAAAGAGCTGAAAAGAACTGTGAAGAGGCAAGCTGAAGCTTCAGCTAGGTTTATGAGGAAAGTGGCTGATGTTCTAGCTATGGGAGCTGTAGCTGGCTGTAAGGCTGAGGACTTTGATCTTGATGCTTTCAATGCACCCCCTCCTCAGCCACTTCATGACCCCTCTGCGCCTCAGACCAAGAAGCAAGCTCTCCGCCGCTTGAGGAACCCATACATCGCCCCATCCGAGTCCGGAAACCAGTCTCCTTCTCTAGACACCACTGCTGATAAAGATGATTCTGAGAGAGAGGCATCAGCCTCATCCCACGCTCCATAGAGGTACTCCAACACCTTATCATTGTATATACCATTTATCATTGCATTTAGATTTTTTTTCTTTCCTCTTTTGGGCCCTTCTCTACATTTAACAAACACATAGACTGTGTGAATTAAGTGTGGGGGAGGTGTCAAGTTGCTGATAGTTTTGTGTTTTATGTCATATGCATGCATTTGTAGATAGTTATTGCATAGAAAAACCAAAAAAAAAAAAATTGAAAAATTTGAAAAGCACAAAAAGAATCATGTAGTTGCATTAGGATTGAGTCTAGATCATTCACTTGCATAAAAAAAAAAGAAATCATCATATAGGTTGCATCATGCAAAAGGGGACAAGGATGATAGTCGCCTTGTAAAGATGCTCATGCTAAGTTCTTAAAGTGATAACATTTATAATCATAGTAAGTAGCTTGAGCAATCTTAGGATAGCTTGTAAACTTCGAGCCTTGAAAACTCTTCCTAAAGCTCATTTGATTGATTGATGCTCTCTCTTTGAAGTTTGGTCCTGTCATAGTTAGACTCTAAGTCTCTTGCCCATGGTCTCTTGTGTACTGAGTCATGGATAGAACACTTGAGTTGTCTCTCCCATTATTTACCTATCTTTTTGACAAACTCAAGTGGTACTCCACACCCTTAAACCCTTTCCTCCTTTCAAGCCTTCATTGTTTGTTGAGTGAGGCCTTCTTTGGAAAGTTTTACATGGGCATAGTGTTGAGAGTATTGGGAACGACAATGCTTGGTCTCCATTTTAGCTAGATTAGACACTCATATTGTCTAGCTTCTAGGATGGGGGTGAGTGTTGTATGGTGTGATCTTGGGAATGTGAAAGGTTTATGAAAGAAAAGGTTGACTCATGGGACTCTAAAATTATAAGTCATTAAGTCTAGAAGGGATAAGAGATTTGAAAAATTGTAAGCTCTAGGTTAATAAGAAATTCTTGGCCCCCATATAAAAAAAATACAAGAAAAAGAAAGAAAAAAAAAGAATAATGAAAAGGGGGCTAGCAATGTTTAGAAAGAGCTGATAAGAGTTTAAAATGTGAAAAATCCCTTGTAGACTTCAATAAGAAAGAGTTCTAAATGAGAAAGTATCTTTGAATGTTTTGGGAGAATCTTTGGGTGAGAGATGTGAGTGGTATTTTGACATTGGGAATAAGGATGTAACTTATGTATTTGGGGAAAGGGTAGAACAATGGAGATTGAGCATTATATGCATGAGTTGATCCCTCTCTTAGATATATTATGTGCAATGTCAAAGTTACTTTGTTTTTAGAGAGTAAACCACCTTTAAAGATCCTTCTTGAACCCCTTGATTTGCTTTGCATCAATGCCTTTTTCACCAAACCAAATGACTTGGACCATTTGACCATTTGCAAGAGATCTTTTGAGTTTGCTTAATGATTGTTAGAGAGCAAATGGATTTGTGGATTGTGGATTCATGATGAATGAGTGTAGGGATCAAAAGAGTTGAGATAGGCCTTGAGAAGTTAGAGTTGGATAAAGTGTTTGCCCTAGCTATTTGGTATGTTTATACAAGGTTATCAAGTTGAGAACTAAGAAGAACATTCTTTTGGTTATGAGTCCCCTCCTTCAAACCTCTCCTTCGTAGTCCTTGCTGGTTTACTTGTGGACAAGTAAAGGACTAGTGTGGGGAAGTTGATGTCTTGCATATTTTCATTGTTTTAGCCATCCATTTTGTGCATTTTATTCCCTTAAGATTAGGCATTAGGCATCTTTAGGTTCATTTTGAATTCATAAGTCTTTATCAGATTTTGGAGTGTACTTTGGAGATATTGAAGGTGTTTGGGAGTACTTTGATTCAAAGAGGAGGGTGAAAGATGAACATGGACAAAGGATGTACCCGGCCTAGAGCACCTGGAGACGACAACCCGCACGGCCTGATGGGAGAACGGATCAGCACTTACGCGTCTTGATGATGCGGCGGCCAGAAGACCCGCGTACGAACACACCCGACCTCTCACACCCGGCTGCTCCCACCCGCACGGGCCGATGATGCTGAACGCCAAGGACAAGGACGCGGCTTGACACACCCGGCCTCGACAGCCCACACGGCTCAATGGCGAGGAAGAGACGAGCTCAGGATGCGGTCTTGAGCACCCGGCCTAGACAGCCCGCACGGTCTTCATACGCGGCCTCGTCCACCCGACCTCCTTCACCGGCGTAGCATCCTCACCCGACCTCGACTCACCCGACGAGAGACAACACCCGACCTCAGCACTCGGACAGGACAACCCGCACGGCTTGGACTCCCTGGACGAGCCCTCATACCCGGGTAGCCATACCCGGCCTGGTTGAGCTTCATCCGACCAGGGTATCCGAGCTTCTTCCTTTTGAAGCCATTTGATTGGCTGAGATCATTAGTCTTTCAAGGACTTTTTAGTCATTTTGTTTTATGTTTCTAGGGCTTTTAAGCCAAATATAAATACTCTTGTTATCCCTAATTTGGGACTTATGTTATTTTTTTCTCTCTTAGAACACAAACCTTTGAGGAAAGCTTTATATTCGAATCATAATCTCATCTCATCTTTGTGTTCTTGATTGTTTGATTTCATCTCTTTTCTTTCTCTACATGTTTAAGATTGAATCTCTCATGGGTTTAAGAGTAAGCATGTGGATTAGTGAGTAGATCCATTTAAGATCCATGGGTTAGGGTGATTGAGAGTGATTAAGTGTAGATCCAAGGTGCTTAGTGTTAGATCTATCATTTCCTTGCATGATTTGGTGTTCTTAATGCTATATTTGAGTTGGCCTCTCAAACATAGAGCAATAGGCATTTCATGCCCGGAAGGTGTTCTATGAAATACCTGAACCAACTAATCTATGCTTTTAGCTTTCTTTACCTAAGGGATTAGTTGTTAAAGAAGCTAGGATTGCTATTAGACTCATTCTTAATGTTTGCTTTGATCATTACAGTCAAAGGAATTTGATGTATTTGGGTGATCATTGCAAAAGAGCATTCATCTAGGGATAGAGTTTGTTCAAGCATAGTGTCTAGGCATAAGGAATTAGATTGATTGAAAAGTTGGCATCTTGGATTGAACCTTAATCATTTAAGATCAAGTCCCTATACCCATGGGTCTCATCTCCTTATAAAGAAAGAAAGTTTCATATTTTGTTGCATTTTAGATATTGTCTTAGTTTAATAATCATCTCCTTTAATGATTGCATTTAGATTAAGCATAGGCTTGCATTCCCTTTGCTTTGTGATCACTTAGAACTGGTTTGACAATCTTTTATACTATATCATTTGATTTGGACCTTTGAAAAGTCCTTTCATCAACCACCGAGTCCAGTGCATCTTGCAGTGTAGTACATATACTGACTCACGAAGAATTCACGGAACAACATCCTCACCCACCCACCCCATTCTACTGTAGTATCGACCGCCAGCATGAGCCAGCCGCCGATCGACACCAGGAGGGCACCAACGATTGACACTCATCTACAAGCATCGATCGACGAGCACCTCTAACCTATCGAGTGCAGTTACCTACCAATGACCCAACCCGAATCAATGCACTCAAACCACCACTTACATCATCAGAAAACCCATCAGAACCTACAAGCAAACTTTCAGACACTACATCAGATCCTATGGAAGTTGACAAGGCTTATGAAGGGAGAAATTTGAGGAGGAGAAAGGAGAAGATTCCTAAACATCTGAAGAGGGAAGCTAATGAGAAAGAGATGGATGGTTTCACTAAGAGAGTTCTCAGGATTCCAATAGACAAACCTTTTGAGGAGGTTTACTACACACACAGGTTGTGGATGTTCTTCAGAGAGACAAGAATAACCTAGAACGACATTAGTACTATGTTTCATCACATCGGAGACAAGATGAAACAAAGGATCACACTGGAGACGAAAGATGATCCAGGGAAGTTTGCAATACCATGCTGTGTTAAAGGTATTGAATTTCCCAATGCACTCTGCGACATAGGAGCACCAGTCAGCATTCTACAAAGGTTATGGCAGACCAACTAGGTCTGAAAGTGGAGCCTTCATCGGATTCTTTTGTCTTTGTGGATTGTGTACAAAGAAACTCAGGAGGTATAATCAGAGACCTTGAAGTGCAGATTGGTAATGCCCTTATCCCAGTAGACTTTCATGTCCTGGACATAAAGCTAAATTGGAACTCTTCCCTCGCTTGGAAGAGCCTTCTTAGCTACAGTTGGAGCTGTATGCGACATGAAATCAAACAGATTGTGTCTAACACTGATTGATCCTGCCATCTACTATGACCCAGTCAGAATTTTCAAGAGACAGGTCAACCTCGTGGAGATTGATGATCAGAAGTTCATTGGAGCATGCCATTGTGAAGACGAGTATGAGACAGATTATTCTGCGTCGATCGGCACCAGCACTATGCCATCGATCGATGGAGACAACAGCCAAACGACCGACAGCATACCATGCACGTCGATCGATAGTGAACCTTCAAAAGACAACCTACAATTGCCAGAACAATGCTATCCTAACTTCACCTTTCAACCCAACAACAGTCCAGAAGAATATTTAATTGGAAGTTAGGCAGACAGTGGCTTTCACGAGAGCTTCGCAGTGGACACAGCCATTCCACCTATTGATGAGCAATAAGATGAAGACTATGAGGAAGAAAGAGCAACAGAGATACATGATATCCTTGAGGAAAATAGACCCTTGAAACATTCACGATCGGTCGACAGAGCCTTCTCCGCACCGATCGATGAAGAGTCTCATCAGGCAGCACGCATAGTGGCGTCGATTGGCACGCAATCTTGCACATCGATCGACGGAGGTCAAACCGACTTTGGAACAAAAAATGGAAATTTCCCATTCCAAAGTAGGGCAACCCACTACTATAAAAGTAGTCGTCCACCAAGAAGGATTTCTCACCAGAAAGAAGCAGAGGAGATACACACAGCCAAAGACATACAACCTATTCTTCAAGAAGCTAGAATGAGCAGCAATCACCTCAACAACCCTAATGCAGCACACAAACGTCCAACATCGATCGACATGACAGCATCAATATCAATCAACATCAACCCTAAATTCAATCTTACACCAGATGAATTTGGTATTTTCAGGGACCCAGAAGGCCAAGCACGAGCTATGGATGGAAGAATCATCAACATATCTAAAGATGACATAGCCGACATTCTTCAGGTGGCCAATGGACCAGAAAACCTATTCATGCAGCAGCGTCATTATCCTGAGCACCAGAATGCATCTAGAGACGAGCATGAAGCACCAGTCAACGTTTTCCGACCATCCTACCAACCAGACAATCGACCATCGTTCGACGTCAGCATGTCAGCACCGATCGACAGAGTAACACCTACATCGATCGTCAGACAACGTGCTGCACTGATCGACAGACCAATCAGATGGGAACAACGAGTTTATGATCCGAATGGAACCTAAATAGACGAGTATGGGTATGAAGGAAGAACAGACAAACATAGAGACTCAACAGCAGAGGCCTACCTAGAACCAGAACTCTACACCAAAGATGAGATTAATGAGATGATGTATGGTTTCTCTGGAGCTCAAGAGAAGTCTGAGAAGGAAATCAGGACTGCGATTGCCAACAAATATGATTACTTCGATAGAAGTATCACCACGCTCTATAAGTGGATGGACGAGATGCAGTTACAGGTCAACTTTCGTGAAGAACAAAAGGAGGAGGAAGCTAAACAACCAGCATCGATTGACGCACCAGAGGCGATACAGATCGACGCCGAACAATGAGAGACAAGGATACCTGCTCAGAACATGACTCTTCCAACTGAAGCGAACCAATGGGAGACAGCATACATCAATGACAAGATTTCAGAGACCTGTCATCCTATCAACAACAGTGTCACTTGGTTGGTCAAGAGAATTGATTTGCTTACGACAGATTTGGATATGCTGCGCGAAAATTGCCAACAACAGCCACAGCCATCAATCGACACGGACATGCCAGCATCGATCGACGGACGATTCGCAGCAGTACAGGAAAGACTAGACACTTTTGAGGCTATGCACGATAAGTACAGTTCACCTATCATGAGGTTCTTGACTGACTTATTCAAGCAGATGCACAAACTCAAGGGAGAGGTCAAGATAATCCAGAAACAAATCGGATCTAAAGCAGAAGGATCAATATCGATCGACACACAACAACCCATATCGATCGACGCCTAGGAGAAAGAAGAGCAGATCACTTATACAACAGCAGAAGTGGATGAGATCACTTCAAAAATTTACTCAGCCTTGAGTACTGTAGAGGATAGACTAGATAGTAAGTGTGACGACATCTATTACCCTCTGGATTGCAAGCTTCAAGAATTGAAGAAAGAAATAGAGGGTCTACAAAGGGAATTGAGAGCCCTCAGAAGGAAAGTCCGACATCAACACATAACAGCAGCGACGATCGACGCGGCGAACACCACACCGATCGACGTTGCAACATCCGAAACGATCGGCACGCATAAAGCCTCATCGATCGACACAGAATCCGGACAAGACAAAGAAGTGAACGTGATGCAAATATCAACCAAACTTGAAGACTTATCAGAATACACCTTCAACACGTTTGGATGGCACGCACGCAACATGGATTCAATGCAGCAGAAGCTGTCAGATCTCAAAGATGTCACACTGAAGCTGAATGAGAGATGGACCAGAAGTGATGAAGCCACAAGAAGTTTCATGGCAACTTGGTTCAACACCTACAAAGAAGATGTGGATGTTTGTTTTCCAGCAAGCAGCTGCCTCAACAACAACTAGGTCATACAACCTCCAAAGTCAAGCTAAATGACTATAACAAAGCACTGAGTGTGAGACAACCCACTATTAGGTATTTGATTTTAGTTTTTTTTTTTAATTTTCTTATTAATTTTCGTATTTGTTTTTGCAGACCTCTTTTAAAAAAAAAAAAAAAAAAAAAAAAAAAAAAAACAGGCCCGAGTAGAAGGATGACATCCACATCGACCGACAAGGAGAAGTTGATATCCATCGACAGTCCAACACCAGAATCAATCGACGTACACTTGATCGTATCGATCGATTATTACTCCGGTCAGGTTTATCGTTCTAACTCGTTAAATTACGTACTTTGGATTTATTTTCACTTTATCTCCGACTGTTTTACACTGGGACAGTGTAATTTAAGTCTAGGGGGATGTTTACTGATATTTATCTATTTATTTTCTTATTAAATTATTTTTCAAAAAAGTTTTTATTGAATCAAGAAGGGGACAATGAACTTAATTTGATTTTTACTTGATTATCTAACCACTCTTTAGCACCATTCTAGATCTCATTGATTGCAGATAGTACTAAGATGCTAAAGTGGATCAACCTGTCAACTATTCACACTTGCTTAGATTGTTTGAAGTAACCAAAGCCGACCTCCAACACTAAACTTGACAAAATCGCTTGTCTTGGGGCTTGGTATACACCGGATTGGAATCCTCCTTCAAACCTGAGGGGTAAAAAGTCTTGGTGATTTTGGTTTCCTTCTCTCATTCCTTTGGCATCCCATATATAAAGAAAAGATTGAGATGATTTCCTGAGAGGCAGAGGGGTAGGTACATTACCGAGGACCCCACTATTCTAAATCAAAGGAATGATTGTTGGGTCCGAATATGGCCCACTAGCTAGATATTAATAGACGGGAGCTAACGATGGGTCTCGATAGGCCAACCATGGAGTAAAACCATGGAGGAAGCTAAAACAAAGCCGGAGGCTGAGCACAGGGAATATTCACAAAAGAGGCCACGAGAAAGAGGTAGCTCGCGGCACAAAGGAAGAAGCGAAGGACCCAGTCAAAAGAAAGCTGGTGCGAATCCCTTATTTTATGGAAGATATCTCGGAACCGGTTAGCAACGATCAAACGAAGCCTGAGGCTATTTAAAGAAGAGGACGATCAAAGAAGTGGGAGGACAAGAAAAACCCTAAGACGCACAAGCTGTAGAACATACTTTTTATCTTTTGAAATCACAAGAATATCATCTCTTGTAATCATCTTTTCGTCAGAATCATTAATACAATCACATTCATTCTATAAGTTCTAACGGGATTCAGCCCACGTTATCTTTCCCTTAATCTTGACTTGATCTAAAATCTTGGAGTGAGTTTAATCCCTCACAATTGGCGCCGACTGTGGGGACGAGATAATCGAATCCCTTACTCTAAAAACTTGAGGATGAATCAACCTGATCGGACAACGAATCCATCTAACTCCGATCTCCCGATCCAGAGCGATAGCTCACCGAACCAGACTACCACTGGGGTAAGTAACCCAATATCCTCCAGTGAGACCCACCCTGGGCTTCCAACCCCCGATATTCCTCAGCATCAACCCGCTCCAAATCGAATGGAGGCTCAACTTTCTGAGATGCGCCAGATGATGATGCAGTTAGTAGACAAAGCTCAACCGAATGAGCGGACAGTGCAACAGCTAGCCGATCGGCAGCAACGATTCGAAGAGGTTACTAGATCTCTAACCGCAACAACCCGACCACTGCCACGTCAAGATCCGGGAGGCACCTTCCGAGATCGGTTAGCTGACCCCTCGTTCCCTCGAGGACGTCTAGATTTCTCCCCTGATAGCACCATTCCAGGAGAACAGAGACCTGTATTCCAAACACCTCGTGCTAGAACAGCTCCCGCGTTTAATCCACCTATCACTGGTGCTATGGGAAGCAATATAGCATCGACTAGCTCCATGGCCGATCAGGCTACTGACCGGAGCACTCGCTTGCCACCTCCACCGCCTATTTCCAGGTCCGGAGAAGGAACATCCATCCCGTCCGGGGGCAGAACATCAGCCTCGGGTTATCAAACCAGAAATTTCACCCTGAATCCGGACGAACACCAGAGGACGGATGCCGATCCTACGGTTCACCCCACTGATCCTGCTCACCAAAATAACCCGAGAGCCAGTGAACGACGTAGCCCACCTACTGCCTGGGAAAATGACCGAACCCGGTTTCGCCAGGAACCTGCCAATCAGGTATCCGATAGTGACCCGACAGTCCTTCCTCTAGAGGGACCTGAGGCCATCCGCAGATACATCGCGCAGACTAACGCAGCTCTCCAAAAGTTGAATGCTCAAGTCCACAAGGCAACGAGTTCAGCTCCCGAAATCGAGAGTTTGATCGAGGAAACCCGTGGGACTCCATTCACTGACAGAATTGCCAGCTCTTACATAAGAGACACTCGAAAAATTAGCATCCCCGAATACGATGGGACCTCAGACCCGAAGGCCTATTTGAGAGCCTTCCGATTGGCTATCGTAAAAGCTCATTTCACAAAAGAAGAGTGTGAAGCAGGATACTGCAAGACATTCGCCGAAAACCTGGTCGGAACAGCCCTCGAATGGTTCTCCGGCCTTGAGCCAAATTTGATAGATAATTTTGATCCGTTAACCAATGCCTTCATGAAGCAGTACTCGACCCATAACCCGAGAGCCAGTGAACGACGTAGCCCACCTACTGCCTGGGAAAATGACCGAACCCGGTTTCGCCAGGAACCTGCCCATCAGGTATCCGATAGTGACCCGACAGTCCTTCCTCTAGAGGGACCTGAGGCCATCCGCAGATACATCGCGCAGACTAACGCATCTCTCCAAAAGTTGAATGCTCAAGTCCACAAGGCAACGAGTTCAGCTCCCGAAATCGAGAGTTTGATCGAGGAAACCCGTGGGACTCCATTCACTGACAGAATTGCCAGCTCTTACATAAGAGACACTCGAAAAATTAGCATCCCCGAATACGATGGGACCTCAGACCCGAAGGCCTATTTGAGAGCCTTCCAATTGGCTATCGTAAAAGCTCATTTCACAAAAGAAGAGTGTGAAGCAGGATACTGCAAGACATTCGCCGAAAACCTGGTCGGAACAGCCCTCGAATGGTTCTCCGGCCTTGAGCCAAATTCGATAGATAATTTTGATCCGTTAACCAATGCCTTCATGAAGCAGTACTCGACCCATATCCTGAAACAAGCATCCGAGGCTGACCTCTGGAAAGTTAAACAAGGGATGGGAGACTCGCTACGAGCCTATATCGAAAAATTCAGAGCAGTAAGAACCAAGCTCTCAAACCCCAACTCTGAAGTTGCCATCGAAGCCCTTAGAAGAGGTCTTTGGTATAAATCAGAGTTCTGGTCGGAGTTAACACTCAACCCTCCTCCAACTATCGATGACGCCCTTCATAAAGCTTCTAGATATGTTACACTGGAAGAGGAAACAGCAGCGTTGGATAAACTCCACAAGAAACCCAGAATCACTCGAAAGGTGAAGCTGCGGAAGCGAAAGGACCTCACAAAAAGGGGAACTTCCGAAACAATCAGACCCAGGGAGAACATTCTTACGTAGTCGAGGAGGATAAGGAGGAGAAACCTGTCGCCACGACAAATAAAGCCCCCTGGTCAAAAGGCTACGACGAGAGCAAACACTGCTCTTATCACTATCGTAAAGGGCATTCAACTGAGGAATGCTGGGACCTCCAACGACAACTGGCAGCCAAATTCGCAGCCGGAGAAATAAAAGGCGTGGACCTCAAGAAGCCACAGCCATATCAGAAAAGAGGTCCCAGAGACACCTCTCTGAAACGCGAAAGGTCACCTGAGAAGGAGACGGATTCGCCACCCCCAGCTCCCAAGAAAAAAGTATATATGGTTCTTGGAAAATTCCCTCAGGGAAAAAGCATACAAATCGAGGCCCTTCTAAGCAAACCACTACCTCCATCGAGCCCCAGCTCAAGGGTGGATTATATCCTCGGAGGGTCCAATATGTGTCAGGACTCTGTTAATTCTATTAAAAATCATGTGCGGAAGGCCGCGTCCAACGCCCAACCTAAGCCTCCTAACCCCGAGTCCAACACTAAGATCTCCTTTTGGTAAAGCGAGACGTCAGACCTCGACAGGCCCCACGACGATGCCCTAGTCGTCACTCTGAACATTGCAGGGTACGAGGTGCCTAAACTTATGATAGACACCAGAAGTTCTGTCGACCTAATTTTGTACAATGCCCTGAAAGGGATGGAGATAGATGACTACGAAATTATCGACCAGAAAGCCAATCTCATAGGCTTTTCCGGAGAAACAGCTACCTCCTTGGGAACTATCAAACTCCCAATCATAGCTGGCGGAATCATGAAGATGACCAATTTCGTAGTCATCGACAGACCTTCCCCGTTCCATGCGATCCTGGGAAGACCCTTGATCCATAAGATGAAAGCAGTAGCTTCGACTTATCACCAATGCGTGAAATTCCCGACACCCGAAGGGATAGCTACCTTGTATGGTAGCCAAAAGATCTCCAGGGTCTGTTACCTAGGAGGATTCGAAATTCTTAAGGAATCGCCCCAATAGCAATTACAGATCCAGGAAGGTCGTGAGATGCAGCAAAACATTCGAGGTCCCCCTAGAAACCTAACCGAACAAGTTAGCATCGTCGACTCGAATCCTGAAAAACAGGTACGCATCGGATCCGAGCTACCTCTCGAAACAAAAAAGGAACTCATCGATTTCCTAAAAAGCAACGTTGGAACCTTCGCATGGACCACCAGTGACGTGAAAGGCATCGATGCGAATGTCACCACCCATAAGCTTAACGTAGACCCCACTTTCAAACCGATCAAACAAAAGCGTCGCAAGCTGGGCCTAGAAAAGGCTCAAGCTGTTAACGACGAGGTTGACCGACTAACGAAACCCGGGTCCATTCGAGAAGTACTTTACCCTGACTGGTTGGCTAATCCGGTAGTCGTAAAAAAGAAAAACGGGAAATGGAGGATCTGCGTAGATTTCACCGATCTAAACAAGGCTTGCCCCAAAGATAGTTTCCCGTTACCTCATATCGATCGTCTGGTCGAAGCTACAGCTGGCCATCAACTCTTGTCCTTCATGGACGCCTTTTCAGGATACAATCAAATCATGATGGATCCTGAGGATCAAGAAAAAACCGCATTAATAACCGAATGTGGAACCTATTGCTACAAGGTTATGCCATTCGGTTTGAAGAACGCAGGAGCTACTTATCAGAGGTTAGTGAATAAGATGTTCGCTGGACAACTCGGAAAAACTATGGAGGTCTATATCTACGATATGTTAGTCAAATCCTCAGCCGAGAAAATTATATTTCTCACTTAAAGGAATGCTTCGACATCCTCAACAAGTACGATATGAAGCTCAACCCCGCAAAATGTACCTTCGGGGTACCTTCGGGCGAATTCCTCGGTTACCTCGTAACCGAAAGGGGCATCGAAGCCAACCCAAAACAGATAGCAACCTTCCTTGAAATGCCGTCACCTAAAACAACCAGAGAAGTACAAAGATTGACTGGACGAATCGCAGCATTGAACCGATTCATATCCAGATCCACCGACAAGTGCCTCCCGTTCTATAAACTTCTAAAAAACAACAAGAAGTTCCTATGGGACGAGAAGTGTGAGGAAGCCTTCAAGCAATTGAAAGCCTACCTCTCCGAACCCCCAATCCTGTCCAAACCAGTAGTAGGAGAACCACTATACCTGTACCTCGCTGTATCAACCGCTGCTGTTAGCGGTGTGCTGGTACGAGAAGAACAAAATGAACAGAGACCTGTCTATTACATCAGCAAAAGTCTGATAGACACCGAAACGAGGTACCCTACTATGCAAAATTAGCCCTAGCAGTCGTAACAGCTGCAAAGAAACTACGACCCTATTTCCAATCGCACTCGATCGTCGTAATGACCTCACATCCATTACGAACGATCTTGCATAGCCCTAGCTAATCAGGACGATTAGCTAAATGGGCCATAGAACTCAGTGAATACGACATCGAGTATAGACCTCGAGTCGCAGCAAAGGCTCAGGTCCTCGCCGATTTCGTCATCGAGCTAGCATCCGAGCACCTAGATTTAGAAACTGAAGCTCCAAAGTGGAGCCTGTACGTCGACGGAGCCTCATCGAAACAAGGTTCCGGTATCGGCCTAAGGCTGACCTCTTCAGCTGGAGAAACCATCGAACAATCCTACAGGCTCGGATTCAGCGCTTATAATAACGAGGCCGAGTATGAAGCATTAATCGCAGGGTTAAAACTCGCTCTAAGCCTCGGAATTCGAGAGTTAAATGCCTATAGCGATTCACAGCTAGTAGCTAGCCATATCCACGGAGAATACGAAACAAGGGACGAAAGAATGGGGGCATACCTCGAAGTTGTCCATAACCTCACTAAGCAGTTCAACAAGTTCGAGCTAACAAGGATCCCACGAGGAGAGAACTCCTCAGCAGACGCGCTGGCTGCTTTAGCCTCCACATCAGACCCCCTCGTAAGACGGATCATACCCGTAGAGGGGATCGAAAAGTCAAGTATCGACATAGCTACTAAAGCTGAGATCGATAGCAAACCAAAAGAGCAAACAGAGGTTGACCACCATCAGACGGTAGCAACCAAAGTTCTCACGACATTCTGGTTCCAAAAAACCAAAACGGGCAGCTTCAAAAAACATACCTCCGGGGGCACGATCCTGACTCCGAACTCATATATCTATGCAGCCAGAACCAGAAGTCGTTCCGCCCTTGAAAATACATCCGGGGCATGACCCAGACTCCGAACAACGACAAAAATGAAGATATTCCCCGGAATTCGGACTCTCTGGAGCCTAATCCAACGAATATCTCCGGGGGCACTACGACATCCAGTCACGATAAAACCAGTGAACATCGCCCCGAACAGGAACCCCCCTCGTCTCTTCATGAAAAAATCGTTGAGAGAGAGGACTGGAGAATACCAATCATGCAGTACATTTTGGAAGGTGAGACCCCACCCCATAATTGGGAGGCTCGAAAGCTCAAAGCATTAAGCGCAAGATACTGCATAATTAATTCTGTCCTCCATAAACGAAGCATTTCTGGACCTTACCTAAAATGCGTCCATGGCCTCGATGCCATCAGACTCATGAAAGAAATGCATGACGGCTCCTGCGGAAACCACGCCGGTGGCAGAGCTCTAGCTATCCGAATTAAAAGACAGGGCTATTTCTGGCCTACCATTATCGCTGACTGTGAGGCCTACTCCTCCTCATGTGACAAATGCCAGAGGCATGCACCGATTATACACCAGCCCGCAGAAAAATTATCCTCGATATCCGCTCCGTACCCGTTCATGAGGTGGTCCATGGACATCGTAGGACCACTAGTAGCGTCTGGAAGTGGAAGAAAGAAGCTACGTTTCCTTTTAGTCCTAACAGACTACTTCACAAAATGGATAGAGGCTGAAGCTTTCCAACAGGTAACTAGATTCAAAGTCGAACGATTCGTATGGAGAGACATTGTTTGCCGACACGGCGTCCCATACGAAATCGTAACAGACAATGGAGGACAATTCATATCACGTGACTTCAAAGCATTTTGTGACAAATGGAACATCCGTCTCACCTTTTCAACACCCGACATCCTCAGGGAAACGGCCAGGCAGAGGCTGCTAACAAATCAATATTAGCAAACCTCAAGAAACGCCTCGGAACCAATAAACAATCCTGGTCTGACAAGTTACACGAAGTCCTCTGGGCATGCCGCACCACCCCACGAAAGGCTACAGAAGAAACCCCTTTCTCCTTAGCCTACGGGAAGGAGGCTGTCGTCCCAGCCGAGACCATCACTGGGAGTCTCCGCCGAGAGCTCTGTACGTCTGATCCTGAAGCTAATAACCAGCTCTTATCAGACACCCTCGATTTAATTGAGGAACGACGAGACCAAGCCTTGCTTTGCATTCAGAACTATCAACAGGCAATGGCCCGACATTACAACTCCAAAGTCAGACCCCGACAGTTTGCTGTAGGCGACCTAGTACTTAGGAAAGTTTTCGAAGGGACCAAAGAGCCAGACGCCGGGAAATTGGGAACCAATTGGGAAGGTCCCTATCGGATCATCCACGTGCTACGACCTGGCGTCTACAAGCTCCTAAAGGTAAGAACCGGGGTACCTGAAATCCGATCGTGAAACGCCACGAATCTCAAGAGATACTATCATTAGGTACCTAAATTCCTTGAACTACGTTAGACTTGATCCCTTGACTGGGTACGTAGGCAACTCCGTTATGAGTGCAGCCCAACCTCATTTCAGCACTCTTTTCACCATAGCCAAAGGGGGCATATATTTGATCAAGAACACATATGCCCAAACAGCAATCGTGTTACTATTACAATACCATGTATTCTATAAACATTATCAATAAAACAACTGCCCTCGACATCTCCGTTTTCAACATCAAAGGTCTTAAAATCCTTCGAATAAATCCAGGTCTCCGCGAACCTGAACCTAAGGTCTTAAAATCCTTCGAATTGGTTCAGATCTCCACGAACCTGAAACTAAGGTCTTAAAATCCTTCGCACAAATTTAGGTCTCCACGAACCTAAAACAAAGGTCTTAAAATCCGTAATAACCTCGAAGGTCTTAAAATCCTTAATAGCCTCGAAGGTCTTGAAATCCTTCAAACAAATTTATCTTATCACAAATCTAAAGCTAAGGTCCTAAAACCCTTAGTAATCTCGAAGGTCTTAAAACCCTTCAAACGAATTTAGGTTCCTACGAACCTAAACCTAAAATCCTAAGAACCTTAGCAATTACAAAGGTCTTCAAATCCTTAAGAAATTCAAAAGGTCTTAGAACCCTTCAAATCGAACCCAGGTCCCTAAGTACCTTGAGCTAATCCCAATGTATCAGGAATTCCTTTCTAAGGTCCTCATCACCAAAAACACTCGGAGTTCTCGAGACCTGTTATTTACAGGACCCGGGACCTGATCCCGACAAGTCACTAGGCCTCACATCTAATGATCACGATACATGTTCTAACAGAACTCGAGTTTCTATTTACCTAGAAGTTCGATCTTATTCAAAAATGGATTAAAATAAGTCAAGTGACTTAGAGAAAGGACCAAACCAAGACTGAAACACAAGCAAACGTTTAAAAGCCTTCCCAGGCCACTTAAGGTTCAAAAGATCTTAACATAAACGAAGGTTTAAAAGCCTCTGTTGGGGTCAAAATCGGTCAACGACGAAATCGTCACCCGAAAGTCCTCGAAAGAAATCTAAGTGACGATCAAAACCAAGAAACGGGTCGTCACTCGATAAACTCGCGGGAAGGCATGAACGGACCATGAGCCCCGGGGATCAACGAAGACAAGCAACAGCAGGCACCGACGGACGCAGGACACGGCACGGGCGGCAGGACGCCCACGCCGTGCCTGGCGCCAGCGGCAGGGCGCCTGGCGCCGGCGGCAGGCTGCCCACGCCGTGCCTGGCGCCGGCGGCAGGGTGCCTGGCGCCGGTGGCAGGCTCGTCCACTCCCGTCTGGCGCCGGCGGCAAGGGTTCTGGCGCCCATCTGTGCAATCGTCTCGTGATCTCGGGCAACGGCAACATCTTTGTCCTTTAAACCCATGTTCGGATTGTCCAAGATCTACGATGATTCTTCCGCAAAGCCTTCTCGATTGTTTAAAAGTTCTTATTTTAAATCTAAGTTCGAAACCTCATCACTCAAAACCTTGAAAATGGAAAGTCTACTAATCAGAGTCCATCTCGATCCCGATACTCGAGGAATCTCGGAAGATCTTGTTCAGAACGGTTATCTCGAAACCTACGGCTAAAGATCCTCCTGAACTCAAAGATTTCCCGCACGAACGGCCAACGGAGGAAAGATCGGGTAACGGAAAAACCCACGGGCGGCAAGCCAGCCTGGCGCCAGCGGCAGACGTCCCGCAAGCCGGCCTGGCACCTGTTGGGGTCAAAATCGGTCACGACGGAATCAATGACTGAAAGTCTCTGGAAAGTATTTCTTGAAACAAAAAGTCTCATATAATTTGAAAAGAAGTTATACGAGATTTTCTCAAATTAGAATATCCACTCTCTGGTGGGTCGAAAACGGTTATCTCGAAATCAACGCCTAGGATTATTTTTTACTTATGGGTTCTTCGTGAAACACTTCTTGAAAGTAAGATCGGAAGACTACGGGCGTGCGCGTACGAGAGTCCCCGGAAAGATTGGTCCGCTCGCCCAAGGACATCAAGATTCGATCACCACAAAAACCCAAAATACAAAAGAATCTGCCTCGAAACTTCGAAGAGGTCGTTCTCTCAAACCGCGAGGAACCAGAAAACGATCAAGATATCAAATCGAATCCCTGGCCGAGATCTTCAAAACGCCCGTGCTGGCACAGGACGCCTGGCACCGGCGGCACCCCGGCCTGGCGCCGGCGGCACGCGTCACGCGAGCGGGCCTGGCGCCGGCGGCACCCCGGCCTGGCGCAGGCGGCACGCGTCATGCGAGCCGGCCTGGCGCCGGCAGCACCCTGGCCTGGCACCAGTGGCACGCGTCACGCGTCACGCGGGCCGGCCTGGCGCCGGCGGCACCCCGGCCTGGCGCCGGCGGCACGCGTCCCGCAAGCCGGACTGGCGCCAGCGGCACGCCCCATGACGCCGGTCGACGGCCCTCGTCCTGGTCTCGGTCCCATCATGCTCGGTCTGATCCCATCTTGGCTTGTTTGCATCGATCCTCGTGAGTTTGGTACGATCACGGCTACGGAATGAACATCTTTCGATTCGGTTGGAATCGTCCTCGATGTTTTACGACAGAAACTAGAAGGATTGGATTTCTCGTAGAAGATATCGTATAAAACAAAGATCGATTAACTTGAACATCGATCCTTTAGGCTATACGGTTTATTTTACGAGAAAGTTAGTCTTTTCGAGAAATTGTATAAAACGTTCAACGACTTAAGACAAGTCCATGGACTTACTTACAATTTTAAGAATTCAGGCCCAATCATGCTGTGACGGTTTATCCGATTTCCCAAACATCGGATAAACATCAAGTCACCGAAAATAGGGAAAAACTCGAGGATAATTACAAAGATCGACGAAAATGGAATACTTCCTGAAGAGATAAACTTGGGCCCAAAGGCGAGGTCCATCATCCTAAGGCAAACTGACCTAGGAGTGAGTATATAAGGAGAGAAAGAGCAGAGGAGAGGGACATCCGAAAATCCTAGATTGGAGACCTAGAGAGCTCCTGTTAGCTTATAGAACTTAGAATTTAGGCGGTTAGGCTAGCAAGGCAGGCCCTAGAACGTCTGGCCGCCTCCTGCTCGCAAATCTCCGCTCCGCTCGGAAGGATCAGAAATTCTTTTACTTCAGAGCTCCGCACATAGAAACCCTAGGCGTTATCTTCGACATGCCAGTTTCTATGACAAACGTCTCATACTAGACGAACCCGCTCAGACGGTTCGATCTCTTGTTAAATTCTTTCTAAACTGAACTACGTCCGACTTGATCCTCGAAAGGGGTACGTAGGCAGCCTTTCTTAAGGTCCAGTCCCAAATCTTAACAAAACCTTTTCCGCATTTATTCGGTCACTTGTCGTTGGCTGTCGCAGAGAATCTGGACCTTCAAGGAAAGTCAGGTTAACTTGGCTTTCCTCCGCAATCTTATTCATTAAAATTGACGGTGTGAATTTCGGTTCCCACAGTTTGGCGCTAGAAGGAGGGGGGACGGATTACTCTTACTCATACGGCCGCAAAGTACTTGATCGAACCGATGTCCGGAAATATGAAAGAAAAAGTTGCAGTTTGCGTCAACGATGGTAAAAAACCTCTAGCAGCGACTGTTCCTACGGCCAACGCTTACGCAAACGCCACGGTGCTCGAGCAAATCAAAAACCTAGCCGCGGCTTTCCGCCACAGGAAGAGCACAAAAACGAGCTCGCAATTTCTCTATCTAAACAGAAAGGGCAACGATAAAATCTATCAAACCCCAAAAATTCGTCTTGTTACCAAGTTAGAGAAATCGCAACGAGCAAGGTTTCTACGAAAAACGTTTCTTTCGAGAACCTCTCAGAAAAATAAAACTTATTCTCCTCGAAACATTGGGGAAACCCTATATTACTCGCGGAACAGAAGCACGGCAAATCGGTTCACCGATTCCCACTGCCATACTTCTTACAAACAACTCTAGAGGAACAAACGAGAAAACGAAAGGAAGTCGGAGCATGATCTTACTAGGACGACTTGCCATAGGGTAAGATAAGTCTTCCCAGTCCGCCTTTGTAGGAGCCCAATTTGTTCTCCTTTGTGTCTAGGTCAAAATGGCTTTCGTTTCATCTCAATCGGAGTTTCCATTGAGATTTTACGAAGAGAACAAAGTCACTGTCCCGGCCACCTCGCCGTGGGCAAGGACAAACATTACCGAGGCCACCTCATCCTCTGACATGGCTACCTCGCCACAGGGCGAACTCACCTTCGTTATCCGTTGAGTTTAGATCAAAGTGGCTTTCGTTTCGTCTCAATCGGAGTTTCCGTTGAGATTTTACGAAGGGAACAAAATCACTCTCCCGGCCACCTCGCCCGTGGACGAGAACAACCATCACCAAGGTCACCTCGCCCATGGCCACCTCGCCTGTGGAAGCCTCAATTTTCTCTCCTTTGAGTCTAGGTCAAGATGTTTTTCGTTTCGTCTCAATCGGAGCTTCCGTTGAGATTTTAAAAAGAAAACAATGTCGCTGTCTCGACCCCCTCGCCCATGAGAATGATCTCTCTGTCCCGTCATAGGATGAGACCGGTCCTGTCTCAGTACCATGTATCTTTGCCTGAGTTTTCGTAACTCGATCTTTGAGTCCGTGAGCCCCGGGGATCGACGAAGGCGAGCAACAGCAGCATCGGCGGACGCGGGACACGGCACGGGCGGCAGGGCGCCTGGCGCCGGGGGCAAACCGACCACGCCGCGCCTGGCGCCGGCGGCAGACCGACCACGCCGCGCCTGGCGCCGGCGGCAGGCTCGTCCTCTCCCGTCTGGCACCGGCGGCAAGCCCGTCGTTTCCCGTCTGGCGCCGGCAGCAAGGGTCCTGGCGCCCATCCGTGCAGTCGTTTCGTGATCTCGGGCAACGGCAACATCTTGGTCCCTTAAACCCATGTTCGGATTGTTCGAGAAACACGACGATTCTTCCGCAAAGCCTTCTCGATTATTTAACAAAGCTCATATTCTAGAATATAAGTTCGAAGCCTCATTACTCAATCCCTCGAAGACGGGAAGTCTACGAATCCAAGTCCAGCTCGATCCCGATACTCGAGAAATCTCGGAAGACCATAAAAGGTTCGAATGATGAATGGATTTTGATTCATCGTATTAAACGATCACGGTTATTCTAAACACCAATCATCTCGACTATATGAGGAAATGGGATTCCTTCGGAAATGCTGAAACCTTCAAAAGACTATTTTCTCGAAAATTTTTGTAAAGGTTTTAATTCTTCGTAGGACAGGAACAAAAACGTCTTGAAAACTGCCGTAGAATTGAGGGAACTTAGGACCTAGGTGGATAGTCTAGCAAGCTAAGTCTTAGGAAATATTTCCAGTCTCGTTCCATCGTTCCTTGATTGTCCAGGCAGAACATGCAAACCGATTTAGTCTCTCGAAAAACTGAGAAACGATCGCCACGCGTTCTAAAGCATACTCATCCCGCTTCCTTAAAGAAAGAAAAAACGTACACAAGCCTTCGAAAGAACGGCTAACCCATTTTCTTTCGTAAAAATAAAAGGGAAGTAGGTACGCATACTATACCCGTATAATCCCATCTTCTAAAACTTTTTGCTTCAGCATCAAGACAACGCTTTTGACAAAGCAAACTCTCGCAGCAATAAGATTCGTCTTAAAAACGCTAGCGGCATAGCCCAACCGTTACAAACATAGTCCTGAAAACTCTATGTCACCTCTCGTCGCAAACTCGCGACTAGAAACGTGTACCAACGTCAGACTAATAGCACGATGGTGAACTACGAAAATAACGAAATAACCTTCGGTAAAACTCCATAAGTAGTTCGAAGAAGCTTTCGTCCAAAGGTCGAAATCATAGCGGAAACATCTCCCGTGTAATCCGCGGAAACATCGCTACTTTAACAATCTGCGATTTTCTATCTCCATGAAACCGGTCATCCATTACTTTCGTATAACAAGAACATTTTAAAACAAAACAGCCTATGGAAAAAACATGATCGGTCTCATGCAAAACGATTTCGCAGTACGCAAAAGTGAATGAGGAAAACATAATCCGTGGTCGCGAATATCGCAAGTAATTTGTGAGAAACGCTCTCCGGTTACCTTTGCGAAAACCCCCTTACATCACTTTTACGAAAAATCCTCTGTATGGTCGAGTAAATTCATACAAAGCAACTTTCGTAAAATAAACATAATGAGTCCAACGGGTAACTGACATAGACAGTTTTCGCTCCACAAGGTTTCTGGCTCCTGCTTTCACTCCCCGCGGTTACGTCCGAGCAGGAAATAATCACGCAGACGAACCCGCACGTGTCCTGCGTCGATCCCTTAAACTTTGTCCCCCTCGGATAAAATGAAACGATTTTCATGCAATAAAATAATTTTTATACGAACCATTCATCGTATAACTGAGACCTAAAGTGGAAGATCGTTTCTAAAAGCCATCAGCCATAATTCAGAAAACTCCGCTATGCTTGGCATGTCTATCTCGGCAAACGCTATTTGGCCCTCGGCCAACTACGCATTTCCGTAAAGCCCGGACCTGAATTAGGCATCCCCATTAAGGACAATCGTAAACTAACATGACCTTAATAAGGATCATGGTCTACCAACAACTTCATTGGCGATACGGCTGAATCTAGCCTCCATGCCAATCCAAAGCTACTGAGCGACCACCGCTCAATCACTTAACGGCTAAAAACAACAATCCACGATTTGTTCATAGAACGCCAAGTGACTATTACGCAAGCAATTTGTCGTATAACCCAGAATCGGAAATCATACGATAAACTCTTCATACCAAAACTCAGT
Source organism: Brassica juncea (assembly GCA_018703725.1). NCBI lineage: Eukaryota > Viridiplantae > Streptophyta > Magnoliopsida > Brassicales > Brassicaceae > Brassica > Brassica juncea. Next base: position 23,196,596 of record CM031935.1, read on the forward strand.
CCTAACAACCATATGGTTAATGGAAGATTTAAACTTATCGTCAATCGATTAAGTTCTATACGCCCCGTAAACACGGCATGAAAAGAAACACTCGTGACAAGGCTCCAAGAGTTATATGAGTCATCCTTAATGTATACAATCAAATCCCGGAAGGCCAACACTTCACGAAGCACTGTGAATGTAGACGCTTCTCCCTGGGTCAAACTTACGCGACTCCTTGGTCCTGCGTCCAAACCGAAACAACAGTTTCTGGCTGCGAACATTCGCAAAACATCTCCAAGCCCGCGAACATTTCAACCATGAAATGCGGCACAAGGAAAACTCGACCTTCAGCACTGCGAGACGTCGCTAACGCTCGAAGGACATTCTTTTCCTCAAAACGTTCCAGACGAAATCCTCGTCTCTAGAACTCAAAACATACAAACACACCTCTAAACGGTAACATGCCTCTAAACTGGCATCATTTCGTTGTTGCTGATCACAACAAACGAACTCTGACGTCCTAAACAGACAAATAGCCGCCCTTCAAGGGGTAGGCTCTCTTGCATCCGACAAGGATAAACATAGCGCGCTATACAAGAAATCCAAATTTTGGTTTAGCTCTTCGTAAAGGAAGTAGCTCGACTCACGCCCAGACAAATCATATAAGCCGACAACAATTTGCGGATTTTAAACGGTACGAGTCAGGTTAAAATCGCAAACAGGCAAAACGAAAGCCGATTTGTCATCGCAAAGCCTCAGTCCAAGAGTAAACCTAGGTCTTGCCCTAAACCTAGCCACGCTGGATCTTGACATCTCACAGACATAGTATGGTATACGAGATCCAAAAATTTGTCTCTTCACTTAAGCCTATTCGTTTCACGAACTTTCCGCGTAAATCGGTAAACCGTGGAAAATCTCGCTTTATGCAAACAATAGGTACGGTGATCATCAGGGAACTAGGAATGAGACGACAACTCACACCCTCTTTCTCATACTTCGAAAAAACTGAAGTTCATAAATAATCGAAAAACAAATACATCAACAGCATCATGCTCGAAAGTCTCTCATGACATATAAACAGACCATATAAGTCTCGCTGGAAAACAGATCACAAGGGTCTTAAACTCCAAAACGAACTACGGAAGGCTTGATCCCTACAACAAGGGTACGTAGGCAGCCTTTGAAAGGCGCAGCCCCAATCTTACCACTTTCAACGGAGCCTTTCAACCATTAATTCCGCCTATCTTACCTGACATGTCTTATCGCTCGCAAGAACATCACGAAGGTTCTAACGATCTGGGGGGCTAACTGTTGGGGTCAAAATCGGTCACGACGGAATCAATGACTGAAAGTCTCTGGAAAGTATTTCTTGAAACAAAAAGTCTCATATAATTTGAAAAGAAGTTGTACGAGATTTTCTCAAATTAGAATATCCACTCTCTGGTGGGTCGAAAACGGTTATCTCGAAATCAACGGCTAGGATTATTTTTTACTTATGCGTTCTTCGTGAAAAACTTCTTGAAAGTAAGATCGGAAGACTACGGGCGTGCGTGTACGAGAGTCCCCGGAAAGATCGGTCCGTTCGCCCAAGGACATCAAGATTCGATCACCACAAAAACCCAAAACACAAAAGAATCTGCCTCGAAACTTCGAAGAGGTCGTTCTATCAAACCGTGAGGAACCAGAAAACGATCAAGATATCAAATCGAAGCCCTCGCCGAGATCTTCAAAACGCCCGTGCTGGCACTGGACGCCTGGCGCCGGCGGCACGCATCACGCGAGCCGGCCTGGCGCCGGCGGCACCCCGGCCTGGCGCAGGCGGCACGCGAGCCGGCCTGGCGCCGGCGGCACCCCGGCCTGGCGCCGGCGGCACGCGTCACGCGGGCCGGCCTGCACCCCGGCCTGGCGCCGGCGGCACGCGTCATGCGGGCCGGCCTGGCGCCGGCGGCACCCTTGCCTGGCGCCGGCGGGACCCCGGCCTGGCGCCGGCGGCACCCCGGCCTGGCGCCGGCGGCACGTGTCACGCGGGCCGGCCTGGCGCCGGCGGCACGCATCCCGCAAGCCGGCCTGGCGCCGGCGGCAAGCCCCATGACGCCGGTCGACGGCCCTCGTCCTGGTCTCGGTCCCCGTCCTGGTCTCGGTCCCATCATGCTCGGTCTGATCCCATCTTGGCTTGTTTGGATCGATCCTCGTGAGTTTGGTACGATCACGGCTACGGAATGAACATCTTTCGATTCGGTTGGAATCGTCCTCGATGTTTTACGACAGAAACTAGAAGGATTGGATTTCTCGTAGAAGATATCGTATAAAACAAAGATCGATTAACTTGAACATCGATCCTTTAGGCTATACGGTTTATTTTACGAGAAAGATAGTCTTTTCGAGAAATCGTATAAAACGTTCAACGACTTAAGACAAGTCCACGGACTTACTTACGATTTTAAGAATTCAGGCCCAATCATGCTGTGACGGTTTATCCGATTTCCCGAACATCGGATAAACATCAAGTCACCGAAATATAGGGAAAAACTCGAGGATAATTACAAAGATCGACGAAAATGGAATACTTCCTGAAGAGATAAACTTGGGCCCAAAGGCGAGGTCCATCATCCTAAGGCAAACCGACCTAGGAGTGAGTATATAAGGAGAGCAAGAGCAGAGGAGAGGGACATCCGAAAATCCTAGATTGGAGACCTAGAGAGCTCCTGTTAGCTGATAGAACTTAGAATTTAGGCGGTTAGGCTAGCAAGGCAGGCCCTAGAACGTCTGGCCGCCTCCTGCTCGCAAATCTCCGCTCCTCTCGGAAGGATCAGACAATTCTTTTACTTCAGAGCTCCGCACATAGAAACCCTAGGCGTTATCTTCGACATGCCAGTTTCTATGACAAACGCTCATACTAGACGAACCCGCTCAGACGGTTCGATCTCTTGTTCAATTCTTTCTAAACTGAACTACGTCCGACTTGATCCTCGAAAGGGGTACGTAGGCAGCCTTTCTTAAGGTCCAGTCCCAAATCTTAACAAAACCTTTTCCGCATTTATTCGGTCACTTGTCGTTGGCTGTCGCAGAGAATCCGGACCTTCATGGAAAGTCGGGTTAACTTGGCTTTCCTCCGCAATCTTATTCATTAAGATCTCTTTCGCTCTTTCTTACGATTTTTGTTTTTACAACTTTAGTCTCCATTGATTGTATCGTGTGTGGCGCAGCAGATATCCGGGACCTTCAAGGAAGATCGGGTTAACTCGGTTTTCCTCCAAATCGTTTATCGGAAATTGACGGTGTGAATTTCAGTTCCAACAGTTTGGCGCTAGAAGGAGGGGGGGGGGTTACGGATCTATCTATCTCGCAACTGCACACGCTCGATCATGTCTACTGACGTCACCAAAGACCAGCCAAGGCTAGACGGAACACCTGTCGACGCCAACGTTGAGAAGACTCCAACTGGAGATACGTCCACAGTCATTGCTGATGCAAACACTGAGGCGCTCAGACAAATGAAGGAACTGTTTACCTCCGCCCAGGAACGGGCGGAACAACAGGACAAACTGATAACCTCGCTCGCAAAACAGGTCGACACCTTAACTGCGAGGAGCAAGTTGCCGCGCAGATCCACCAAGGCACGGCGCGGCAGAAGACTCGACTTCGGATCTCCCGGAGAACAAGAAAAAGATGCCCCGAAAGAGCCCACTTCTGAGGAAACGTCTCCAAGAGGACAGCAAACGACCTCGCAGAACCTTCCGCCCCCGGCTACGGGAAACAAGGAAAGCGACATCGAGCGCATCGATCTAGATATCAGCGACCAATCGGATCCTTCCGATGAAGACGCTGACAGCCACCCCAGGAGGACCCGAAGCCAGTCCGCTCGGCAGATGGTATCCTTCGAAAGGCCCATGACAGAAGAGGAGAAAGAACTCTACTGGATTGAGCAGGAAGAACTCGCGGAGGATCAAACTCGGATCCATCGCGACCAGCGCCGACAAAATCGGAGGAACGCCGGTAGCAATAGCGAGATCCATGATCTCCGCGAATCTCTCAAAAAGACCGTGGCCGAAGTGAAAGTTGTGAAATCGCAAATCCATCAGGCGACCAGTTCCGCCCCCGAGATCGATAGACTTCTCGAGGAAGAACGGAAAACACCATTCACCGCTCGGATCACGGAAACACGCATCTCGGACCCAGGGAAAATCAAAATCCCGGTCTATGACGGTACGACGGATCCTAAGGCGCACCTGCAGTCCTTCCAGATCGCAGTGGGTTGATGCAAACTCCCGGAGCACGAATGAGACGCGGGTCATTGTCTTCTCTTCGTCGAGCATCTCAAAGGCGCTGCGCTCGAATGGTTCTCCCGGCTCAAAAGGAACTCCATCGGAAGCTTCCGCCAACTAGCCTCGGCGTTTCTCAAACAATACTCCATGTTCATGGACAGAGAGACGTCCGACGTGGACCTATGGAGCCTAGCCCATAAGGAAGACGAGCCGCTCCGCGACTTCATGCGAAGGTTCAAACTGGTGATGGCCAGGGTAACAGGCATTAGCGACAATGTCGCAATCGACACCCTAAGGAAAACTCTTTGGTACAAGTCAAAGTTCCGAAAGTGGATATTACTGGAAAAGCCGCGGACAATCCAGGATACTCTCCACCAAGCAACGGACTTCATCATCATGCAGGAAGAGATGAAACTTCTATCGCAGAAGCACAGACCACAGAAAACATCCTCAAAGAAGAAACCCTCTCGTAACGACAAGAACGTCCATCACGACGGGGAAGACGCCCAAGGTGAGCATAACTACGCCATCAACTCAGAGCAAGGCAGAACCTCCGGAAACACCTGGACCAGGAACCAGTACAAGGATAATTCCTACTGCGAGTTCCACGAAACCAGAGGTCACTCCACTGCGAACTGCAAGGTTCTCGGCGCCCGGCTTGCCGCAAAGCTCCTCACAGGCAAACTATCAAAAGTCAAGAGTATAAAAGACTTGCTCCTGGAGTCCGACCGCCCAAAGACCAACAAAACTGTCTCCGAGGACCGCGCAACAAAAAATCAATCGGGTGAAAAGCGCGGAAGGAGACAGGACGACCAAGGGAACAACAGCAGTCGCCAGAGGGTAAACATGATCATCGGAGGATCACAGTTCTACCAAGACTATGTCTCGTCGATAAAAGCCTACGGGCGAAAAGCCGAGACGAGTTCCAACTGGTTCCCAGACAGCGATATTCCTAACCACACGATCGCTTTTGAGGAACAGGAAACCGTCGGAATCGACAAACCTCACTGCGATCCTTTGGTTATCGACCTGGTAATCCAGGATCTCGAAGTTGGCTGCATCCTCGTCGATACAGGAAGTTCGGTCAACGTCATCTTCCGCGACACCCTCTACAGGATGAAGATCCCACTTGGGGAAGTCGTCCCTGAGCCAAAACCTTTGACTGGGTTTTCGGGCGTCACTACCATGACCCTCGGAAGAATTAAGCTCCCGGTCATGGCGAAGGAAGTCACAAAGATCGTCGAGTTTGCAGTAGTCGACAACCCGGCCATCTACAATGCCATCATGGGAACCCCTTGGATCAACTACATGAAGGCAGTACCATCCACATATCACCTCGCCATCAAGTTTCCGACTCCAACCGGAACCGCAATCATCTGGGGTAGTCAGAAACAATCGAGACTCTGTTACCTAGCCGAGTTCAAACTGCGAAAAGTCGGAACGCCCCTGCGGCCAACCCGAAACGAGCAAAGGAATCACACAACATTCCTGAAGACTCGAAAAATGATGATCCAGGATCATCCGAACAGGCAACGATTCAAGACAGCGACAAAGCCTCTGAGTCCACCGCCGTAAAAGCAGACAGCTCGACCCCCGCACAAACCACCGATCCAACCAGCACGATCAGAACGGCAACGCACGGGGAGTAAAAACGTCTGCGGCAACTATCAGAACTACGAGATGGCTTGATCCTCGAAAGAGGTACGTAGGCAGCTCGTCGAAACCCCGCGAGTTCAGCTATCCCCCTCACCAAAAAGGGGGGGACTGGGTACGTATACTCCTATACTCCCGCAAAAACGCGAAATATCCGCACATGTACTCGAACTTTTCGAAATTTTTAATAAAATTCTTTCTATCTTTTATGCTCACTTAACGTATAAACACTTCGGAAAAACGAAAATCATATCTTCAAAAGAAACGCGAGACGTCGCAACTTCTTAAAAAGATAACAAAACTCGTATCATCCGCTAAAACAGTCCACCTGCGACTTAAAAATAACTTACGCCCATCGATTGGCCCCGACAGACGCACACAAGAAACGTTTCACTCAATACAAACTCGTAGTCTGACCTACAAGGTCCTCTTACATCCGATAAGGATATCATAGCGCGCTATACAAGAAACCCAAAATTTTGGTTTAGCATCTCGGATAAACTCCAAAGATAGCTCGATTCTTTTAACACAAGTCATATAAGCCAGCGACTAGTCGCGGATTTAAACGAAAGAATCAGGAAGAAATCACTAACAGGCAAAACGAAAGCCGATCAGTCATCGCACAGCCTTAAAGCTGAGAGTAAGCCTAGGTCTTGCCCTAAACCCAGTCTTGCTGGATCTTGACATCTCACAGACATAGTATCGTATACGAGATCCCAAAACATGTCTCTTATCGTTTACACCTAAAACGCTCGCTAAAAAGTAGCATACGGACCAAGCGACAAAAAAGAGTTAGGATACGAAGTGACTACTCACATTCTTTCCTCTACACTTGACGAAAGTATAAATCAAAACAAAAGACGAAATCTCGCAAATTTTCATATTCATAAAAAGCCGCAAAGACGGCGGGATTCTAAGCCACCAACGGCCAGTCCCAAAAGCGGCCACACACGGCCAAAACATACGATTCACAAAGGAAAGTCAACATCGAGAAATCCAGATGCGGAAATCCCGAATGAACCTGCAGGCTGGTCCACTTCCTCGTTCACGCCTTGAGCGTTCCCACCACCCTCGGCGTTCTCATCGGCTCCGGTCTCCACCATATCCTCGGAAACCTCGATAGGTTCCCATAGTCTCCGGACTCTCTCTTCGACTGGAGGAACCAAGGACTCAGCATGAGCACACTCGGCCATAAAGTCCTTCATCTCAGCAATCTCAGAATCAAAGGAGAAATCCGGGTTCTGAGACTTGTAAAGGTTTACGACCGAGCCCCGGCACTCGCGGAAATCGCCAACAAACTCCTGAGCTTCTTTAAAACATTGAAACTCAGCAGCAAACGATTCCACCCGTCTCGCCACCTCAGCTGCGACCATCCTCCTTCCTCTCCTTTCAGCCCGAACAAGAGCTCGAGCATGAAGCTCAGCTTGCTTCGCGTTCTGCGCCTTTACCTCTTGTCGGAACCGGAAAAGCTCTCGCTCAGCTTCTTTGGTCTTGAAGTTAGCAATCCTGGACTTGCGGAAACTCGAGTCAAGCGCATTGCAAAACACTCTTAGTCCCTGCATAAATTCGAGATCAGCAAGCATACATATATACAGATTCAAAAAAAAAAAATATATATATATATATATATATATATATATATATATATATATATACGGTTAAGAAGTTCAAGGGGCAAAACCTCGTCATCCTCCAGCGACTTGTCAGTAACAAACTCCGGAGGAAGGCCGTCAAAGAAATTGTTGGGGAGTGGAAAATCGCTGGCTCCGCCTTTTTCCGTTGGAACAAAACTAGGGTTTTCCCCCAACGGTGAAGGATCTTCCGAACCTTCCCCTCCGTCGATTTCTTTCCCTTTACGAGATCTCTGTTTACGCCTCCGAGTAGGGGCTTCAATAACCGGTTCGGCATCGCATGTCGGGATAGGGTCTCGGGACGGTAAAGCCTTACCGCGTCTCGAATCCGTTCAAGGGTGAAGGACTTCCAGAAAAACGGCCTTTGACGAAGGAGATCCCTCTTGACGAAAAGATCACCATGCGAATGCGCGACAGCCCCGTTCTCTACAAAGCGAAACTTTTTCACTAACAACTCGCACTTCCGGAATGATAAAATAAACAATGGGTTTTCATCGTATTACCTCGGTTGAAGTTCCATGGGTGCGGAAATAGATGGAGGCAGCTCTCATCGACAGACTCACCATCTATTCGGACGTAGAAGAAATGCTCCTGCCACGACTTAGGGTTCGAAGTAATCCCCTGAATTATGGCCATATCCTTCTTTGGCACCATGGAGTAGTAACCGTCGCTCCCCGTTGGCCGAGTGCTCCAAAGACCTTCGAAATCATCGGGACTGAGATCAATCCCGAGCTCATAACTTGCGATCAATACGCCAAGCCAACTCTCTAAGGTAGGAACGCTGAGCTGGCTGATCGAAAGTTCGAAATGACGAAGCGCACGAACAATGGTACCGGGGATCGGGAACCACTTACGGCAATACGTAAGGAAAGCCTCGTAACATGTAAAGAAACCTTACGGAGGATTCCTCGCACTCTCGTTACCGACAGGGATCCGGAATTTGACTCCATCGGGAATCTGGTAGAAATCCCGGAGAGTCCTGAGATATGTACGTGAGACCAAGCTCGGCGTAAAGGGAGCACCCGGCATCCTCAAAGGTCTCCTCGGAACAGGGACATCTGGCAGCGATGGAGCCGAACCCACAAGGGCTCGGTAATACGCATTCTTCGCCTCTTCCTCGACAAACTCCTCTTGCTTCACCGTCACATGCGTAGGAGAGTCATCCGAGGTTGAATGGGAAGAAGAATTTCTCTTGGAAGATCTTGAAGACATTGTTCTTAAAGAGAGAGAAAGGATTCTTGAGAGAGATGATGAATTTATTATAATGAAGTAAGAATGAGATTTCTTACTCCATCCTTATAAAGGAGGTAAAATCACTATTTACCCCGATTTTCGGCAAACGATTACGTCTCTACACCTTCCCCCACGGCCATACCGCAAGCTAGGATCCAACAGGCACTACGGTTCCTAGCTAGCTGGGGGGCTAACTGTTGGGGTCAAAATTGGTCAACGACGAAATCGTCACCCGAAAGCCCTCGAAAGAAAACTAAGTGACGATCAAAACCAAGAAACGGATCGTCACTCGATAAACTCGCGGAAAGGCATGAACGGACCATGAGCCGAGGGGATCAACGAAGGCAAGCAACAGCAGGCATCGACGGACGCAGGACACGGCACGGGCGGCAGGACGCCCACGCCGTGCCTGGCGCCGGCGGCAGGCTGCCCACGCCGTGCCTGGCGCCGGCGGCAGGCTCGTCCACTCCCGTCTGGCGCCGGCGGCAAGGGTCCTGGCGCCCATCTGTGCAATCGTCTAGTGATCTCGGGCAACGGCAACATCTTGGTCCCTTAAACCCATGTTCGGATTGTCCAAGATCTACGATGATTCTTCCGCAAAGCCTTCTCGATTGTTTAAAAGTTCATATTTTAAATCTAAGTTCGAAGCCTCATCACTCAAACCCTTCAAAACAGAAAGTCTACTAATCCAAGTCCATCTCGATCCCGATACTCGAGGAATCTCGGAAGATCTTGTTCAAAACGGTTATCTCGAAACCTACGGCTAAAGATCCTCCCGAACTCAAAGGTTTCCCGCACGAGCGGCCAACGGGGGAAAGATCGGGTAACGGAAAAACCCACGGGCGGCAAGCCAGCCTGGCGCCGGCGGCAGACGTCCCGCAAGCCGGCCTGGCACCGGCGGAAAACCAGCCTGGCGCCGGCGGCAGACGTCCCGCAAGCCGGCCTGGCGCCTGCGGCAAGCCAGCCTGGCGCAGGCGGCATGCGTCCCGCAAGCCAGCCTGGCGCAGGCGGCATGCGTCCCGCAAGCCGGCCTGGCGCCGGCGGCAAGCCAGCCTGGTGCCGACGGCATGCATCCCGCAAGCCGGCCTGGCGCCGGCGGCGCCTGGCGCCGGCGGCAGGCGTCCCGCAAGCCGGCCTGGCGCCGGCGGCAAGCCCACTGGCGCCAGTCGACGGCCCTCGTCCTGGTCTCGGTCCCATCATGCCCGGTCTGATCCCATCTTGGCTTGTTTGGATCAATCCTCGTGAAGTTGGAACGATCACGGTTATTCTAAACACCAAACATCTCGACTATACGAGGAATTGGGGTTCCTTCGGAAATGCCGAAACCTTCAAAGACTATTCCTTCGAAAAACCGTAAAAACGCCTAAGTGACCAAAACGGCCCACTTACGATTTTTCCGAAAAGGAAGGATAATTATGACGGTTTATCCTTATCCTCACATAAGAGATAAATGTCAAGTTTCCAAAAGATAAATGTCAAGTTTCCAGAAGATAAATGTCAAGTTTCCCGATAAACACGAAGATGGACGAAAATGGAAAAAGCCCGATTCAGCCCGAAGAAAGATAGACTGTCTTAAGAGGAGTATATAAGGAGAGCTTTGGGCGAGGAGCAAACCATCACAAAACTTCCAGAGCACTTAGCACTTAGAGCGATTTAGCATTCTTTTCTGTTTTCATTAGCGAGCTGCGACTCAACTAGGATAGACTTAGGCGGCCGGACTAGCGGACTTTTCGACAGCTCTTGTAGCCGATTTATTTACTCGTTGTACACGCTCAAACGAGAATTCAGAAATAATATCTCTTTCGCTCTTTCTTACGATTTTTGTTTTTACAACTTTAATCTCCATTGATTGTATCGTGTGTGGCCCAGCATATATCCGGGACCTTCAAGGAAGATCGGGTTAACTCGGTTTTCCTCCAAATTGTTTATCGGAAATTAACGGTGTGAATTTTGGTTCCCACAGCCTCCTCAGGCTATAAGTCGTGAAAACAAACGCAATAAAGCCCCTTGGGCAGAAGTCTTAAAAGCACAAGAACATAATTCAAAAGAGCCTTAGCTCTTAACCTTCTTTGTCGCCAGAGCCCTTCTCGGCATCCTTATCTCCCTCGACCGGCTCATTCTCTTTGACTGGGACTCCTTCGTCCGTCTCCTGGTCGTCACCTCCCAGAGTCGTCTCGACAGCCTAAATTAGAACCATACTCTCCGGAAAAGGACGGATTAAACATATTAATCTCAAAAGTACCTGAGCTCTCCGAAAGTTGAGGAAGGAGAAGCTTGCTAACTGAGAAGTCAGAAACCTAAGCCTTCTCATACGCAATGGTCGCCTCTGGCATCAGAGCCATCAGGCAATTGTACTCTTCCTCCGCACTCACGATCTCATTGTTCAGCATATCCTTCAGAAGTTCGGTATTAGCCTGAAGCTCTTGAGCGTAAACCAGAGAGTCGACCTCGTCCTTCTTCCTAGAGAACTTCTCCTTAACGGAGGCTAGGATCTTGTTATAAGCATCGGCAACCTCTTTCTTCCCTCTACTAACAGCTAGCTTAACCTCAGCCTCCTTATTCTTCTGGCTATCTTGAGACGAAGTGATCAGGTCCCGAACCTGCTGCTCGGCTATCTTCCGGGCAGCCTCCAACTCGTTAATCTTCCTGCTCTTCACCTGGATATCGATCGCTTGACTCTCGATCTTTCCTTGCTGGGCATCGGCTTTAGAACCAAGTCTGCTGACTTCGGCTTGAAGTTCGGAGACTTGGACTCGAGCCTGATCGAGCTCTGCTTTGGTAGCCTTGACTAGCTCAGTAACCTGAGCTAACTCCCCAGCACCGGGGGCATTGTGCAAGGCATTCTCAAACTTAAGCTGAGCCCTGTTAACAGCTCCGGCCAACTACAAAAATATAACAAAATGTTAAATGTCTTTCTAAGAAAAGCAAACCAAGAAAAATTAAAAATTTAATACCTGACCCAGGTAATGAGCTATCTCGAGATACTCATCTTTGTTGGTCAGTTCATTGATTGAGGGGAGGGAGCATCATGTTCTCTTCATGTGCCTCATCATCGTCGCCAGGCCCCAGGTATCATCCAAGACCGATCCAGGTTTCGAGTGGGTGAAATTCCAGCCGACAGTTCCTCCTCTGGAAGACGAGGAGGAGGACCTAGAAGGCCTATCGCCCTGATCGGTCCTGGGTCTTTTATTTCTCGAGGGCTCAACCTCAGGAGTACCTTTGGACACCTGGAAAGCAGCTTCCGGTACTGGAACATCAGAATGAGGAATAGCGTCATGAGCTCTTGGGTCGGCGGGGCTGACATCCCTAGCAGGTACAGAAGTTCCGTCGTCAAGGACCTCCTTCACAGAACTGAGGAAGGATCCTCCCTGATTCTTCTCACTCCCACGTGAGGTGCTAACTGCTTTGGCCGGTCTACCCTTAGTGCGGAATGACGGTTGAAGAGGCATATTGTTCGTTTGAGTCCTTTCGGTTTCGGAAGTGCTAGCTCCGGTCGAGATTGATACCACCGAGTTACCTTCAGAAACTAAATAAACAGAAAATCATCAAGGCTCACAGATCTTAAAAACCAAACTCAAGTCAGAGGAAAGAGATTACCTTCTAGATCTGCGACAGACACAGGATCTAAAAAGGAAAGCGTTGTAGCGATCCGGGAATCTAGCTGAACCTATCCGCGAGGTAGTATAGGCTCCCCAGGTACAAGGATTTTGCTGCAGTCTCCGGAACAGAGCTCTGGTGAGTTTGCCGGAGAGTTTCGGAGGATCCTCAATAACTGCAAGCAGATCCAAAGAGTTAATAGGTAGTAAAAAAAAATAATAATAACGATGAGCACATCCCTAAAGATCCTAACCAGAGGCATCGGACCAAGTAACCTTGAGGTCCCAGCCCACGAGAACCGTCAAAGGATCAATTTTGACATAGAAACATTTCTTCCTCCAATCATCGTCGCTACCAGAGAATTTGAAAACACACAACCTGGGGCGACCAGGAAGATAATAGGTTCCGCTACCACCCTCCTTCGAAGAGCTCTCTTTTATCGAAAAGAGGCTCATCAGATCGGTGAGTCCAACGGTAATACCCTCCTCCTTGGACCTGGTGATAAAACCGTTTATCACCCGGATAACTGAAGTGCAAAGCTGGGAGAGGGCCAGTTGGTAGTGATCAAGGAGATCTAACAGGAGGGTCGGAAGTGGAAATCTCAGATGACACTTGGAGATGTACTTCTCGTGGACACAGAACCAACCCTTCGGAGCGGTTTCCGGGGTTTCGTCGGGTTTACAGGCCCTGGCAAACTCTTTCCGGCCGTGAGCCTGGACCATGAGGTAACAACCTCCTGACTCTGTAGCAAAGAAGGCGAATGAGATCCAGAAGGGACGTCCCCACTGGAGCCACCTATCTTCTTCGCCCGCTTAGAGACTCTCGTAGCGATCGTCTCCTTGGCCTTTTTCTTCTCTCGCTTCATCTTTTCCCCAACTTCTTGCTTAACCTTCAGTAATCTAGCTCCGGAAGGAGTGATTTCGAATTCTCCAGAACCTTCCTTTAGGTGACTCATAACGAGGAGAAGTAAAGAAAATCGAAGGATAGGAGATAAAAAGAAGAAATCTAACTAGCAAAACGAAGTCTTTGAAAGCAAGGATTTTGAGAGAATTACAGAGAAGCAATCGAAAACAAGTTTAAAAAAAAAGACGCAGTAAAATAAAGGGGGAGAAGGGAAGTTACCTAGGAAACCGAATCGAGACGTGGGGAAGATGGAGAGCGTAGGAGTTAATGCCCGCAGCTTTATATCCCATCAAACCTCGAGATTCGGAGATAACTTTTCGAATTCTCTCTATCTGAACCGTTTATCCCGTTAAATATAATTATAGGCGTCCGATTAGGCGAATAATATCTTCAAAAAGAGATAACTGGTAATCATTATCTCAACGAAAAGATTGAGTTCAGGCGGCTAGGTTTAGCTTCCGAGACGAAGAATCTTCCCTCGAAAGCTGGGGGCAACTGTTGGGCCCGAATATGGCCCGCTAGCTAGATATTAATAGACGGGAGCTAACGATGGGTCGCGATAGGCCCACCATGGAGTAAAACCATGGAGGAAGCTAAAACAAAGCCGAAGGCTGAGCACAGGGAATATTCACAAAAGAGGCCACGAGAAAGAGGTAGCTCGCGGCACAAAGGAAGAAGCGAAGGACCTAGTCAAAAGAAAGCTGGTGCAAATTTCTTATTTTATGGAAGATTTCTCGGAACCAGTTAGCAACGATCAAACGAAGCCTGAGGCTATTTAAAGAAGAGGACGATCAAAGAAGTGGGAGGACAAGAAAATCCCTAAGACGCACAAGCTCTAGAACATACTTTTTATCTTTTGTAATCACAAGAATATCATCTCTTGTAATCATCTTTTCGTCTGAATCATTAATACAATCACATTCATTCTATAAGTTCTAACGGGATTCAGCCCACGTTATAATCTTGACTTGATCTAAAATCTTGGAGTGAGTATAATCCCTCACAGTGATCACACATTGATGGAAGCGAGGGAAAAATTCCCAATAAAAATCGCCCACTATGTCAAAAAGGGAAATCAATAAGATGAACCTAAAAGTTCATTGGGATTGAAAAGAAGAGAAAAGAAAAAGAGATTCAGAGAAGGAAAATAGGGAGAAGAGAAACCAGAATGAGACTGCCTGTTTACTCAGACATCTGTTGGAGTAAGAATCCAAATATCCAGTGATCGATACTCCCAAGGTAAAGCCTGCACTTTTACTTTATGTCAAGAAATGAGGTAGGTAGAGGAAAATGTCAGATAGTATTTGCTAAGTTGCTGGATAGATGAATTTGGTTGCTAAACTAGGATATTGCATAATGTACTTCTGTGATTAAGATCTTTAGATGTGGATTGCAATATTGTAGAGGTGATGATTTCAATGTTTTAAATTTGTGAGTCCCTGCTGTTTTCAAACCTCTTTCAGAGAGACTGCATGTTTGTTTTGCTTGAGGACAAGCAAAAGGGTAAGTCTGGGGGAGTTTGATTTACCATGGATTTTACCCATTTTCAGTCATGGTATATATATGTATTAAGCTTAATAACTATTATGTTTTAGAGTCTTTCAAGTTATTTATAGGTCCAGGAGTGTTTTGGAGTAAAGTGATGATTTTGGAGCATTTTGGAGATAATTGAAGATGACACCCGAGATGGACATCAACCAAACCTTAAGGTCGACAAGGAGCGCTCACCGTCGATCGACATGCACCTTGCACCGTCGATCGACATGAAGCCACGCGAAGACCATATTTGGCCCAGCCGACTTGAAGCCCAAGACTTCACCAAATTACGAAATTACCCTGACGAGTTTTAACCTAATACTAAATACTCTGCCCAAGTGTTTAGGCAAGAGGGAGAGCTTTATTGTATTCATACTTTTCACAGCAAATAGGGAGAGATTGAGAGTTGGAGAGAAGATCCAGAGAGATTTGTGATTGGAACTCCATTGATTTTTATCTATCTATTTATGCTTTCTCTTTACCTTGCTTGTGCTATGTGTTACTTGGCTATGTCTGAGTAATCTACTTGTTAGATTTAGGGTTCAAATAGGTTGAAGGGATTAGCCCCAACTATAGATTGCTAGTTGTGATATTCATCAACTAGGTTGTTCTTAAAGCTTTATTCTAGATTAGCTAACTAGAATATTGATCTTAGGAGTTTGGTAGATTTATGCATCCTTAAAGTACTGTCCTGAGCTAACCTGTTGAGCTAAGATTGCTAGAAGAAAACTAGAGTCGATCTAGGAAGATTAGTGGGCATTATCAACTCGTGCCAAGGCTTAGCTAGAAGCCGTCGATCGATATCCCAACTGGACAATCGATCAACGTTGCGAAAGGTGTATCGATATCTCTAAAAGATCATCGATCGACACTTTCTTATGATCAACATACGACGGTTGAGATCCAAGATCTATATATTAACCAGTGAGACATCACTGTTGTTAAGCGATTGAGCTCTATTTTATCATGCAAGCAACTGTCAAGCATCTATAGCATTATAATCTCTGATTCCTGAAAAGAAACCCTAAGTCTAGCGCTTGTTTATTTAAAGTCTCCACCGCTTCATTCGCTGATTGTAGAGCAACTGCCTTGCTCAATTAGGATTTTATTGCTATTTCACATTTAAAACGGCAACTACCTAGAATTAATAGTCTGATTATATTTAATTGGTTCCCTAACTCCTTGTTGATTCGATCCCTTAGTACTACATCTGAACCTCTTATTTGAGAGAGTAATTGGTCAGTCTTTAGGATAATTTGACACCGTATCAATGTGATCCCACTTCCACTCTGGTATAGGTAAGTTCTGAAGTAGACCACTTGGAACCTGATGCTCTGCCTTCACAAGTTGGCAAGTAGGACACTTAGCTACCCACTCAGCAACATCAGATTTCATCCTCACCCAATGGTAATACCTCTTCATATATCTATACATCTTGTTCAATCCCGGATGGACCGAGAACTTAGATTTATGAGCCTGCCTCATAATCTCTTCCTTCAGTTCCTGATTGTTAGGAACACTAATCCTTCCATTGACCAAGATGGTACCATTACTCGCCGTTTGGTACTCAGTCTTGTTATTGGAAGCAACCTTCTTAAGGTTCTTGTCCAAGCCATGAGCTTGACGAATCCTGGTGAGTAGGTCGGCCTGATCCACTGCCTCCAACCCCAATGGCTCATCCTGTCCAACCAATGTATTGAGGTGCAGTGACTGAACCATTTCTTCCAGTTCATCAGCCTCCCTCTCGGCCGATACCTCTGCCCTTCTGCGGCTCAAGGCATCAGCCACTAAGTTAACCTTTCCTGGATGATAAGCTATGTCCAGATCATAATCTGCTACAAACTCCATCAATCTCCTCTGCCTTAGGTTTGACTCAGGCTGAGTGAAGATATACTTTAGACTTTTATGGTCTGTAAGTATCTGGACCTTGGCTCCATACAGATATGATCTCCATATCTTCAAGGCAAACACCACAGCTGCCATTTCCAGGTCATGGGTCGGATAATTCCCCTCATGCTTTCTCAATTGTCGAGAAGAAGAGGCTATTACCTTCCCATGCTGTGTCAGAACAAATCCAAGTCCAGTGATTGATGCATCAGTATACACCACATAAGGCTGATCCGCCTCAGGCAATACCAGAACTAGTGCAATAGTCCACATGTCCTTGAGTGCTGTAAAACTCTTCTCAAACGCCTCAGACCAAATAAACTTCATGTCCTTTCCTGTCAACTTAGTCATGGGCTGAGCTATGCTCGAGAACCCCTTGACAAATTTCCGGTAATAGCCACCCAATCCCAAGACGCTTCGTACCTTCGTAGCATTCTTTGGCTGAGGCCATTCCCGTATATACTTGATCTTTTCTTGATCAACAGATACTCCTTGACCAGACACCGTGTGTCCAAGGAAACCAATGCTCTTCTGCCAGAAGCTACACTAGCTCAACTTAGCAAAGAGCTTCTGGTCCCACAAGTGTCCCAGCACTGCCCGAAGATGCCTCTCATGGTCTTCCTTGGTCTTGTAGTACACAAGTAAATCATCAATGAAGATAATCAGAAACTCATCCAAGTACTCCCGGAAGATACCATTCATCATCTTCATAAATGCAGCAGGTGCATTGGTCAGTCCGAATGGCATGACCACAAACTCATAGTGGCCGTACCGGGTTCGGAACGCAGTCTTTCTTACATCACCTGGCGCAATTGGAATATGATGATATCCAGAGGCCAAATCAATCTTGGAGAACCACTTTGCTCCACGGAGTTGATCCAACAACTCATCAATCCGGGGTAATGGGTACTTGTTCTTCACAATCACCCTATTCTACCCCCGATAATCAATGCACAACCTGAAGCTACCATCCTTCTTTTTCACAAACAGGACTGGTGCTCCCCAAGGTGATACACTGGGGCATATGAAACCCTTATCAAGCAACTCCTCAAATTGCTTCTTCAGCTCGGCCATCTCGGCCGGAGCCATTCTATATGGACTTTTGGATAATGGGGCCGTTCCAGGCTCCAGTTCTATGATGAATGGGTCAGTCCTATCAGGGGGAATGACATGTGACCCAAATACATCATCGAACTCCCGGACCAACGGTATTCCCTCCGGGGCACCACCCCCTCAAACCTCATCGGCGTTAATGGTAGCCAAAAAGGCCTCACAACCATTTCCAAGCATCCTTTCCACTTGGACTGCTGAAACCACCAAACAACAAGAGGGTGGCTTAATCCCTTGGTACATGATCGGAGGTCCAAACTCATTCTCAAATTGCACTCTTCCCCGGTGACAATCAAGAGTTGCCCGATACTTCCCAAGCCAGTCCATGCCTAAGATCACTTCATGATGCTTTAGAAGGACAACAATCAGATCTACATGCATCGGCCTATCCAAGATCATCACTGGGATGTCCTTAACCAGACCAAGTGAGTTCATAATCTGCCCTCCGGCCGCACTCACTTGTTCAGGAACATTCCAGGTTCCATACCGGAGCATACCCTTTCCGATCATATCTGGACTCACAAAACTGTGTGTACCAGTATCGAAAAGTACGTGTGTTTCCACACAACCTATACTTAGGGTCCTTACACAAGACCCAACCAAAGTATCTATCCATCCTAGGTTCCATACTATGCAATTCTACAGGAATTGAAATAGTATAAGTCTAGAATTTTTACCAGTGATCGCCTTGTAAGGCTGAGCCCCATCCACATCCTTGGACAGCTTGTATGCACGGGGTGCTGAGGTCTGGCCCCAATTCTGGGCTGGCTTGCGTGCATCTGCACGGCCCTTACTCTGTCCACTCTGCAACTTAGGGCAGTCCTTATGGTCTGAATATGGAAGAGTTTAACCTAACCTAGACGGCTCCTAGACGACTATATAAAGACAGCTTGATGTCTTGCATATATTCATTTATTTAGTCATCTTTTTATTGTATTCTTTGTCTTGTAGGCTAAGGTTTAGGCATTTTTAGGATCATTTTGCATTCATTTGTCCTTATCAGGTGTTGGAGTGTGCTTTGGTGTGATTTGAGGTGTTTGGGAACCTTATGACCCAAAAAGAAGTGAAGATTCAAGATTGTCCATGAGAAGAGAAGTGAAATCAAGAGATGGAGAGTTGGACCGGGGAGACCAGACCGGGTACACACACCCGGTCAGCTGGACGACCAGCAGAACGGACGGCCGAGGAGGACAGACCAGGGTGAGCTACCCAGTCGGGGTGAAGCAAGCAATGAAGCACATGAAATGAACCGGGGAGCCCAGACCGGCTTGGTGTACCCGGTCGGAATGAAGTTCGAGATTGGACCGGGGAGACGTGGTCGGCTTGGTTAACCCGGTCGGGACAGAAGCTGATCAAGACACATCAGGACGGGCGGGGACAATGGACCGGTGTGATGAACCCGGTCGGGAGAAGCACACCAGCAGGACATCCGGACGACCGGGAAGGATGGACTGGGATGCTGAACCCGGTCGGGCTGGACAACAGCCAGAGCAGGACCAGACCGGGTACCACGGACCGGGATGGTGATTTTCGGTCTATCCAGACCGAATTTCATGCTACCTTCCTATTGGTTGAGACTCATTTGACTCCAAGGACTTTTTAGTAATTTTTCATGATGTATCTAGGTTTTCTAAACCTAGTATAATACTCTTGTTATCCCTAATATGGGACTTATGTTATTTTCTCTCTACGAACACAAACCTTTTGAGTAAAGTTTCATCTTTGAATCATAATCTCATCTCATGTTTGTGTTCTTGATTGCTTGATTTCATCTCCTTTCTTTCTCTTCATGATTAAGCTTGGATTCCTCATGGATTTAAGAGTAATCATGATGATTAGTAAGTAGATCCATTTAAGATTCATGGGTTAGGGAGACTAAGGGGTGATTAGGCTAGATGTAGGGTGTTTTAGTGTAGATCTATCTTGTTCCTTGCTAGTAGAGTGCTTTTAATGCTTCTTTTGAGTTGGCCTCTCAAATGTTGAGTTCTAGACATTTTCCACCCACAAGGTGTTTTATGAAATGTCTGAACCAACTCTACTAAGCTTTGAACATTCTTTACCAAAGACCATTTGTTGTAAAGGTGTTAAGATGGCTAGTAGGCTTGTTCTTAATGATTGCTTGCATGTTATTCAGCCAATGACCATTTGACGTTTGAGATGTGTTAGCAAATGAACATTCTTCTTGACCATAGAGTTTGTTTAGACTTGTGCCTAGGCCTAAGGTTGATAGATTGATTGTTAGCTGCCACCCTTAGATTGATGCTTGATCCCCCAAGGTCAATTCCCTTAGCCCAGGGGTCTCATCTCCTCATAAAGAAAGAAAGCTTTATATGTTATTGCATTTTAGATATTGTCTTAGTTTAATAATCATCTCCCTTAATGATTGCATTTAGATTAAGCATAGGCTTGCATTCCCTTTGCTTTGTGATCACTTAGAACTGGTTCGACAATCTTATATACTACATCATTTGATTTGGACACTTGAAAAGTCCTTTCATCAAATTGGCGCCGTTGCCAAATTCTAAGTTGATTGTGACATTGGGATTTAGTCACTTGCTTGAGACTAAATCATTTTTCTTTTCTTGTGATATTGATTCCCCTTTTGCCTTTTCCTTTGATTTTCAGGTGTATGAACACAAGAAACAGGGGTGCAATTAACCTAGTTCCCACTGTTGAAGAGATAGCTACACTTGAGAGGGAAATAGCAAAAGAAGGAGAAGAGAAGAAGAGCAACAAACTCACATTCAGAGGTTGGGGTTTGAGATGGATGAACACCAGCATCAACCTCAAGATAGAGTTGCTCAAGATGGCAATGATCAAGGAGCTGACAACCTTGGACAACAGTGCCAACAACAACACCCACAGCAGCCAGCTAGAGCTATTGGCACCTATGACCGTCCTCACATTCATGGTCATAGGACGGGCATCCGCGCACCAGCTGTGGAAGCAAACAACTTTGAGATCGTGATTGAGAACAACAAGTACCATGGCCTGGCTGTAGAAGACCCATTTGATCACTTGGACAAGTTTGATAGCTATTGTGGCTTGTCCAAGACCAATGGTGTGTCAGAAGACGCCTTCAAGCTCAAGCTGTTTCCTTTCTCTCTAGGAGACAAGGCACGCCAATGGGACAAATCTCTGCCTAGTGACTCCATCACCACTTGGGATGATTGCAAGAAAGCCTTCTTGGAGAAGTTCTTCTCTACATCAAGGACAGCCAAGTTGAGAAATGAGATCTCTAGCTTCCAGCAGAAGAATTTGGAAAGCTTTAGTGAAGCATGGGAGAGGTTCAAAGGCTATCAGGCTCAATGTCCTCACCATGGCTTCTCCAAGAAGAGCTTGCTAAGCACATTCTACAGAGGTGCCCTTCCTAAGTACAGAGCTAGATTGGACACAACAAGCAATGAATTCTTCCTGGGCAGGTCTGAAGAAGATGCTGAGGAGCTGGTTGACAACATGGTGAAGAGTGACTCAGTTTACAGTGGAGAGCACGACAGAGCTGATAGAACCACCAGAGCTAATGACAACCAGACCAAGAAGGAAATCAAATCCTTGCAGGAGAAGATAGACTTGCTGATTGCTAACCAAGCCAAGTAGGAGCAGATAAACTTTGTGGGTGGTCCTAGTCAAGAAGGTCCTCCTAAGGTTAATGAAGTTTGTTGTTTAGAAGGGCAGGAAGAGCTTTGCTTCATCAACAACAATGGTACTTGGTACAGGAAGGAGCCTAACTTTCAGTACAACAACTACCAGCAGAGGTCTTATCCTAACAACCAGCAAGGAGGCTATCAACCCAAGCAAAACACTCAGCAAGGGAACTACCAGCCTAGGCAGAACCGTCCTCCTAGTTTTACCAATCAAGGCAATCAGCCTACTCAAGCTCAAGGT
Source organism: Brassica juncea (assembly GCA_018703725.1). Classification (NCBI taxonomy): domain Eukaryota; kingdom Viridiplantae; phylum Streptophyta; class Magnoliopsida; order Brassicales; family Brassicaceae; genus Brassica; species Brassica juncea. The sequence goes on from CM031935.1 coordinate 23,218,278, forward strand.
AGCTCTTCCCAAGCTAAAGCTCCAGATTCAAATATGGAAGCTATGTTCAAACAACTACTTGAAGGTCAAGCTAGAACAGCAAAGGACATTGGCCATGAGTTCAAGACTGTTCACTCTGATGATAGAACTTTTCAGATTCTAATCAAATGATGTAGTATATAAGATTGTCAAACCAGTCCTAAGTGACAATGAAACAGAGGGAATGCAAGCCTATGCTCAATCTAAATGCAACCATTAGAGAGAATGATGATTAAACTAGAACAATAAGTAAAACACAACAAAAAGCAAGCTTTCTTTCTTATGAGGAGAGTGAGACCCATGGGTGTAGGGACTTGATATCAAATGATTAAGCTTCAATCCAAGATGCTAACTTTTCAATCAGTCTAATCCTTATGCCTAGACAACTAAACTAAGCAAGCTCTATCCCTAGATGAATGCTCTTTTGCTATGATCACCCAAGTACACCAAATCCCTTTGGCTGTAATGATCAAAGCAAACAATGAGAATGAGTCTAATAGCAATCCTAGCCTCTAAGACAACTAATCCCTTAGGCAAAGAAAGCTAAAAGCATAGATGAGTTGGTTCAGGCATTTCATAGAACACCTTCCGGGCATGAAATGCCTATAGCTCTATGTTTGAGAGGCCAACTCAAATATAGCTTTAAAAACACCAAATCTATGCAAGGAAATGATAGATCTAATACTAGACACCTTGGATCTAACTTAATCACTCTCTATCACCCTAACCCATGGATCTTAGAAGAATCTACTCACTAATCCACATGCTTATTCTTAAACCCATGAGAGATTCAAGCATAAACATATATAGAAAGAAAGGAGATGAGATAAACAATCAAGAACACAAGATGAGATGAGATTAATAAATCAAAGATGAAGCTTTACTCAAAGGTTTTTGTTCTTAGATCATAAATAACATAAGTCCCATCATATGGATAACAAGGGTACTTATAGTTAGGCTTAAAAGCCCTAGAAACATATAATAAAATTACTAAAAAGTCCCTAGAAGCAATAGGTCTCGACCAATGGGAAGTCAGCATGAAAAACGCTCAGGGACGTGGCTGGACGGTCCGGGCCGCGCATGCTTGGCCGCGCAGTTCTTGTCTGGCCGTTGCTCGTCCCGCGCGGGTAAGCTGGCATGGTCGTCCCGTCCCGCGCGTTTGTACAACTCCGTCTGGTCTCGTCCCGCGCGGGTACCACGTACCGCTCAGCTCAGGCCGCGCATCCGGACGCTCTTGTTCGTCTCGTCCCACGCGGGTACCACGTACCGCTCAGCTCAGGCCGCGCGTCCGGACGCTCTTGTTCGTCTCGTCCCGCGCGGGTACCACGTACCGCTCAGCTCAGGCCGCGCATCCGGACGCTCTTGTTCGTCTCGTCCCGCGCGGGTACCGCGTACCGCTCGACTCAGGCCGCATGTCCGGATGCTTTAGTCCACCCGTATGGTATGTCCTGTCCCGCGCGGGTAAGGTAACCCGAGCAGATTAGGCCGCGCATGGCCTTGCTTCAGCTTGTCCGTGCGGTGTGATCTGTACCGCGCGGGTGGTTGGTCCCGTGCAGATCAGGCCGTGCGTCCGTATGTTCGCGGGTCCTCATGCGCGGGAGATCTTGGCCGAGCATGTCCGTCCGGGTGCTGCATCGTCTGGCATCATTCCTTCGTCCTGTGCGGGCTGGTCAGGCTGAGTGTGCTGACCCGGATGCACTGACATGCCTTCACTCAAATAACCATAACTCCTCCAATATTGCTTCAAATGGCTTGAAATCACTCCCAATGGAAAGCTAACTCAAGATACTATCTCCCCACCAAATCTTATCACAGAAAGACTTCTTTATGGCCATCGTCCAAATCCATCTTTCACCCTTCCTTTTTGTAACAAAGTACCCTCAAACACCTTCAAATTCTCCAAAGTACACTCCAAGACCTGATAAAGACTTATGAATGCAAAATGAACCTAAATATGCCTAATGCCTAAACTAGAAGGGATAAAATGCACAAAATGGAAGGCTAAAACAATGAAAATATGCAAGACATCAACTCCCCCACACTAGTCCTTTACTTGTCCACAAGTAAACTTGCAAGGACTAAGGAGGAGAGGTTTGAAGGAGGGGACTCATAGCCAAAAGAATGCTCTTCTTAGTTCTCAACTTGATAACCTTGCACAAACATACCAAGTAGCAGGAGCAAAAACTCAATCCAACTCTAACTTATCAAGGCCTATCTTAACTCCTTTAATCCCTATACTTACTCATCATGAATCCACAACCCACAATTCCATTTGCCCTCTAACAATCATTAATCAAACTCAAAAGACTTCTTGCAAATGGTCAAATGGTCCAAGTCATTTGGTTTGGTGGTAGAAGGTTTTACTCAAGTGAAACAAGGGGTTCAAAAGGGATCTTTCAAGGGATGGTTCACTCTCAAAACAAGTAGCCTTGACATTGTACATAATATATCTAAGAAAGGGATCAACTCATGCTTACAATGCTCAATCTCCATTGTTCTACCCTTTCCCAAAATACGTAGATCACATCTTTATTCCCAATGCCAAAATGCCACTCACATCTCTCACCCAAAGATTTCTCCCAATTGTTCAAGATATTTTCTCATTTGAAACTCTTTCTTAATGAAGTCTACAAGGGAATTTACACATTTCAAACTCTTTTCAGCTCTTTCTAGATATTGCTAGCCCCCTTTCATTAATGTTTTTTTTTTTTCTTTTTTCTTTTTTTTTTTTTGTTCTTTTTTATGGGGGCCAAGACTTTTTAAACAACTTGGAGCTTACAATTTTTCATTCCTCTTATCCCTTCTAGACTTAATCACTTATAACAATAGAGTCTCATGAGTTAACCTTTTCTTTCACAAACCTTTATTTCCCCAAGATCATACAATACAACACTCACCCCCATCCTAGAAGCTAGACATTAATGAGTGTCTAATCTATAGCTAAAATGGAGATCAAGCATTGTCGTTCCCAATACTCTCAACATTATGCACATGTAAAGCTTTCCAAAGAAGGCCTCACTCAACAAATAATGAAAGCTTGAAAAGAGGTAAGGGTTTTAGGGCGTGGAGTGCCACTTGAGCTTGTCCAAAAAGATAGACAAAGAATGGGAGGGACAGCTCAAGTGTTCTATCCATGACTTAGTACACAAGGGACCATGAGCAAGAGACTAGAGTCTAAATATGACAGGAGCAAACTTCAAAGAGATAGCATCAATCAATCAAATAAGCTTTAGGAAGAGATTTCAAGGCAAAAAGTTTACAAGCCATCCTAAGATTGCTCAAGCTACTTACTATGCTTATGAAGGGTATCACTTTAAGAACTTAGCATGAGCATCTTTTCAAGGCAACTATCATCCTTGTCCCCTTATGCATGATGCAACCTATATGATGATTTTTCTTTTTTTTTTTTTTATGCAAGTGAATGATCTAGACTCAATCCTAATGCAACTACATGATTCTTTTTGTGCTTTTCAAATTTTTCAAATTTTTATGGCTTTTCTATGCAATAACTATCTACAAATGCATGCTTATGACATAAAACACAAGATGATCAGCAACTTGACACCTCCCCCACACTTAATTCACACAGTCTCTGTGTTTGTTAAATGTGGAGAAGGGTCTTAAGAAAGAATGTAAAATGAAAACTAAATGAAATGATGAGTGGTATATACAATGGTCAGGAAGTGGAGTACCTCATGGAGCATGGGATGAGGCGGATGCCTCACCCTCAGAGTCATTTTCATCATCAGTGGTGCTTAGGCTTGGTGACTTGTTTCCGGACGCGGATGGGGCGATGTAGGGGTTCCTCAAAAGGCGGAGAGCTTGTTTCTGTGTCCGTGGCTCAGAAGGGTCATAAAGTGGCTGAGGAGGCGGGGCAGTGAAAGCATCAAGATCAAAATCCTCAGCTCTACAGCCAGCTACAGCTCCCCTGGCTAGAACATCAGCCACTTGCTTCATGAAGTGAGCCGAAGCTGCAGCTTGCCGCTTGACAGTTCTTCTCAGCTCTTTGCACTTGTTGGTGAGCTTGAAGATAGTCCTATCTTGAGCTCTGTTCCACCTCTGAAGGGTACTGATCTGGTCATGAGCTTGCCGAATAGGACCAAGAGTAAAGCACCGGTGCATTGGTCAAACTTGTAACGAGGAGGACCAAAAAGATGTGCAGTGGCTCTGCTGGAGTGTCCCTGATCATATTGTTCCACCTTGCGTGCTGCCTTTTCACCTCTTGGAAGAGCCATGGGGCCTAAAGCGCCATGAGGTCCAAGCAAGTGCCTCTCACTAATGTCAAATCTTATGGCTCCTGGAGTGGTCAAGGTAGTGAGGGGATAGTCGGGTAGGAGCAGCTCAACCTTTGTGGTACCTCTCAAATATGAATAAACACACCGCCCATTAAACCTTCCAGAGAGAAAATGAGCTGACTTCAGGTATTGGAGATCCAAAAAATTGGGGCCAGCTGCATCATTTCCCAAGCTAATCCCTTGGTAAGCAAGCAATGGTGTTATCAAGCCACCAATTCCAATCTGAGCTCCAGGGTCTCTGTTTGTCCAGCTCCAACTCTTGTAATACATGAGGCGCTTCACAAAGAATCCCACCATGCCAAAATCCTTGTAGAAATCACTAGGAACCAAAGGGAGATGAGGCTGTAATGCATAGTGCTGGACAGCTTGGTGCAGGAATTTCACTTCATCTCCAAAGACTGTTCCCACTTCCTTCCTGGGGAACAATGTATGCACAAGCAATCTGTGGAGATATCGCACTGAAGGGTGTCGGATGGAGGCATTCTTGTCGCGGTTAGAACTCCTTGTCTTGCCTGTTAACAACCTCCAAGTCAGGTGTGTGATGTTCATCTCTCTTTTGACCCTAGCAAGCTTGGGAAAAGAAGGATTTTTCTGGTCTTGAAACCCAAGCACTTCCTCAATTTCCTTGAATGACATTGAGTAGGCTCTCCCATCAATCTTGAAGTGTATCATACCCCATCCTTGCTCCACATTCTTGGAGGTGTGAAAGGTGGCTTGAAATGATGACAGGAATTGGCAAGAGACTTCTTTATAAGTTGGATAGGCCATAGTGTAAAAACTGCTCATACTCATGTAGCCTAGCATCTCCTTGATATCATCTTCAATTGACAACTCCTTGAGGGTTTGTTTATCAGCGAATCTGGTTGGTGGCCAAGAGACACCTTTCCTCATTTGCTCTAACAGCTCCTCTTCAGTGGGTGTCTTCTGCCTGTCCCTTTTATCATTGAAGGACTCTGTTGAGTTAGGGTCATACTCAGCCTCACTGTCACCCTCAGAATGCTGCTCTTCAGCATTTGCACCTTCTTGCTCTATGGGAGGAGGTTCTATAGTCTTTCTTGGCGCCTTGGCTCTTATGGTGGGAGCTGGTTCATTTGCACCATCTTTGGTGCCTTTCTCCAAAACCAAAGCTCTCAACTTGGTGCTCCTAGGCGCTCTTGCTCTCTTTGGAGGGGCTTGCTTGTGAGCAATGTCAGCCACACTCTCCTCAACCATAACTCTTTTTCCATCTCTCTTGGCCTGTGCTTTCTTTCTTAGCATGGCCAAAGTTTGCTGCCTACGCTCCTCTTCTGATTCAGGCATGGAGCCAAGTTCTTTCCTAATCTGAGCAGTCACCCTCCTTTCAGCCTGCTCTTTCTCTTCCGCTATTTGAGCTTCGTTCTTTCTCCCCATTGTTCCTGAAAATTCAATCCTTGGAAATAGGGTGAGCACAAGAAAGAGACAATCAATCACAAACACAATCTAGCTCTAGCAAGATAATCAATCTCAATAGGAACTAGAATAATGAAGCAAGATCATCAATCTCAATCATGAAGACAAGAAAGGCAAGCAATAGCTAAGAAGGAAGCTCTCATGCTCAAAATAAATGTATATATATTTTTTTTTTTTTTTTATAGAGCACAAGAACTTCAAACTAGCCAAAATCAAATTAACCAGAGTTCAGCTTGAAATTGGGACCAAATCAACCTTCAACACCAATTATTTCACCCATCTAGCTCAATAACAACCCTAAGTAAGCTAGAATTGAAAAAGCCCCAAATCTCATGAACCCTAATTTGCCAAAGTTCAAATTAATCTTAATTCCACCATGAAATCAACTACCCAGCTTGATATATAAGCTTTCCCTAGTCTAAATTACAAGAATCTAGCAAGAAAAGGCTCAAATTTCAAGTTCAAATTTTTAGGGTTCATGAGGGTTACGAATTTGAACTTAGAGATACCATACCTTGCTTTGGATGAAGGATAAAGATGAAAAGGTTCAAGGAATTAGGTCTAGGGGAAGAAGGTCTTGATGTGGGAAAAGGAAATTTATGATTTGGTTGAGATTTGGCAAAGTTATGTGAATTTGTGTTCTTGGAGGCTAGAGAGGATTTTGATGTGAGGAAGAAGAAGAAATGAGGAAAGAGAGGGTGGCTTAGGGTTTTAAAGTGTGTTTGGGTCGGGTAAAAAGGGTTCTGGGCGGGTGCATGCGGGTTTGGGTCGGAATAAAGAGAAAAATACTTACCTGGGTCGGCCGGGTCGTACCGCGGGTTGGGACGCTGGTCGTGCGCGGGTTGAGTGAGTGGAGAGAGTGACCCGCGTGATCTTGCCCGCGCGTCCGTCTCGTGTCCGTCCAGCCTTCCGTACCCGCGCGGTGCATCCGTCCCGCGCATTCGGCCCCGCGCGTTCCGGATCATCCGACAGCTACGTCCGTCCGCACCTACCCGCGCGGTGCATCCGTCCCGCGCATTCGGCCCCGCGCGTTCTGGATCATCCGACAGCTACGTCCGTCCGGACTTACCCGCGCGGTGCATCCATCCCGCGCATATACTACCGCGCATCCCCTGTCCTGATTGGTCCGGCCGTCCGAGCGGGTAACACGTCTCGTGCATCTCAGACCGCGCGTCTCACCTTCTGATTGGTCCGGCCGTCCGGCGGGTAGCACGGCTTGCGCATAACAGACCGCGCATTTCAGAACTAAGGCAGTCCGGTTCTCTAACCGACCTCCCCTTTTTTTTTATTATTCTTCCCACTCATGCACACCATCTGCATCCCACTGATCTCCCATCGTCCAAAAGCTTCGAAAAATAAATCCTAATGCAATATTTACAAGGATAACCATGGGACTTCCTCCCAAGTGAGCTTGTTTAAAGTCACTAGCTTGACTTTGCCTCCTTTGAGGTTAGGCAATGGGAGCATCAGAGAGTGGGGTTGATGTCCCATCCTCCTTTGGTACCGAGGCCATGTATTCCTTGAGTCTTTGGCCATTCACTGTGAAGTCTCCACCATCCTTGTTCCAAAGCACAATGGCTCCATAGGGTCTCACTTCTTTGATCACAAATGGACCAGACCACCTTGACTTTAGCTTTCCTGGAAACAGCTTCAGTCTAGAGTTGTAGAGAAGCACTTGATCTCCTGCCTTGAACTCTCTCTTGAGGATGTGCCTGTCATGGAAAGCCTTTGTCTTTTCCTTGTAGATCCTTGAGTTCTCAAAAGCATCCATCCTTATCTCATCCAGCTCATTGAGTTGAAGAAGTCTCTTCTCCTTTGCACACTTGATGTCAAAGTTTAAAAGCTTCACAGCCCACAATGCCTTGTATTCAAGCTCAACTGGTAGGTGGCAAGACTTTCCATAGACAATGTTGAAGGGGGTGGTGCCTAGAGGAGTCTTGAATGCTGTTCTATATGCCCAAAGAGCATCATCAAGCTTGGCTGACCAATCCTTCCTCTTGGTTCCTACAACCTTTTCCAAGATTCCCTTGATTTGCTTGTTGGAAACTTCCACTTGGCCACTTGTTTAAGGATGATAAGGCGTTGCAACCTTGTGCTTTACTCCATTCCTCTTGAGAAGACTCTCAAATACCTTGTTGATGAAGTGTGAACCTCCATCACTTATGACCACTCTTGGAACTCCAAATCTTGGGAAAATAGTGCTCTTGAACATTTTGACCACTACTCTTGAATCATTTGTAGGACTTGCTATTGCTTCCACCCACTTTGATACATAGTCCACAGCCACCAAAATGTATTTGTTGCCATAGGAAGAGGGGAAGGGTCCCATGAAATCAATCCCCCAAACATCAAACACTTCCACTTCAAGGATTGGGTTTTGAGGCATCTCATTTCTTTTAGTAATGTTCCCACTCCTTTGGCAAGAGTCACATTTTGAAATGAAGTCTTGTGAGTCCCTGAACATGTGTGGCCACCAAAATCCAGCTTGTAACACCTTAGAGACAGTCTTGAATGGAGCAAAATGGCCTCCATAGGAAGATCCATGGCAATGTGAGAGGATTCGTTCAACTTCTTCTTCAGCTACCACTCTTCTATAAATCTGATCCTTGCATAGGGTGTAGAGGTATGGTTCATCCCAATAGTATCTCTTCACATCTTTGTAGAACTTCTTCTTCTCATACCCTGCAAGTCCCAATGGTTCTTTTCCAGTGGCTAAGTAGTTAACCAAATCAGCATACCAAGGTCCGTTCTCTTCAGCTGCCTTAACCTCTTCAATCTTTTTTCCAGTCTCAATGGCTGCTACCACTGACATGATGGCTAGGACATGCTCTTCTCTGAGGCCCTCATCAATAGGGATTCCACCTTCAATTCTCAACCTGGACAAGTGATCAGCAACTCCATTCTCAATCCCTGGCTTGTCTCTAATCTCCAAGTCAAACTCTTGAAGCAAAAGGATCCACCTTAGTAGTCTTGGCTTGGCATCCTTCTTTGCTAGGAGATGTCTCAAAGCTGCATGGTCAGTATACACAATGACCTTAGAACCCACCAGGTAGCTTCTGAATTTCTCAAAGGCGAAGACAATGGCCAGCATCTCCTTCTCTGTTGTGGCATACCTCATCTGTGCATCATTCAATGTTTGGCTAGCATAATAAATGACATGAGTTTTGCCATCCTTCTTCTGCCCCAGGACAGCCCCAACAGCAAAATCACTAGCATCACACATTATCTCAAAGGGGAGGTCCCAATCAGGTGGCTGAACAATGGGAGCACTAACAAGGTCACCCTTTATCTTCTTGAAAGCCTCAAGACAATCTTCATCAAAGCTGAAAGCAGCCTCCTTGCACAGCAACTTGGTCATTGGTCTAGCAATCTTTGAGAAGTCCTTGATGAATCTTCTATAGAATCCAGCATGGCCCAGGAAGCTCCTGATGTCTTTCACTGTCTTTGGTGGGGGCAAGCTAACCATCACCTCAATCTTAGCTTTGTCCACTTCAATACCCTTTTCTGAAATCTTGTGTCCCAGCACAATCCCCTCTTTGACCATGAAATGACACTTCTCCCAATTCAGCACTAGGTTGGTGTCTTCACATCTCTGTAGGACCCTGCACAAGTTGGACAAACAAGCAGAAAACGAAGATCCGTAGACAGAGAAATCATCCATGAATACCTCCACTATATCCTCAATGAGATCCGAGAAGATAGACATCATGCACCTTTGAAAGGTTGCTGGAGCATTACATAACCCAAATGGCATCCTTCGATAAGCAAAGGTGCCATAGGGGCATGTGAATGTTGTCTTCTCTTGATCATTGGGATGTATGGGGATTTGGAAGAACCCTGAATACCCATCAAGAAAACAATAGAAAGGATGGTTTGCAAGTCTCTCAAGCATTTGATCAATGAATGGCAATGGAAAGTGATCTTTTCTAGATGCTGAGTTGAGCTTTCTATAATCAATACACATCCTATGGCCAGTTATGGTTCTAGTTGGTATCAATTCATCCTTGTCATTTTTAACCACAGTGATACCACCCTTCTTTGGAACTACATGCACAGGAGATACCCATTTAGAATCTGAAATAGGGTAGATAACACCAGCATCTAAGAGCTTGAGAATCTCCTTCTTTACAACATCTTTAAGGTTAGGATTCAACCTCCTTTGATGTTCTATAGAAGTCATTGATTCATCCTCTAGATGTATTCTATGCATGCACAAAGAAGGTGATATCCCCTTAATATCATCTAGTGAGTATCCAATGGCTTTTCTAAACCTTTTAAGTGCATTTAAAAGTTGAGAAAGCTCAAGTTCAGTAAGTTCACTACTCACAATGACAGGATATGTCTCATTAGGCCTAGAAATGCGTACCTTACACCATGGGGAAGAGGTTTTAGCTCCACTTTTGGTGCCTTGAGCTCACTCCAATCATCTTGTTTGGTGTTCTCTTGTTGAGTGGCTGAAACAGCTTGACATGCCTCTTGTTTAAGCTCCTCATACTGGCCTCTATCAGCAATCTTCTTTCGAGAATCCAGCATGGCTGCAATAGCCTCGCTCTCCTTGTTCTCAACCACTTGGACCTCTTTATCCACTGTCAAAGCATGCTGCAAAGGGTCCTCTATTGTCAACTCTCCACGTGCCAATTCCTCAAGGAGCTCATCAGCAAGAGCTTCCATCTCCTCTATGTAGAACACTTGGCCTTGCACAGTTGACCTCTTCATTACCTCGTTGACATCAAAATGGAGAGTGTGCTCTTTCCCCAAATGAAGATCAATCTTGCCTTCCTTCACATTGATAAGGGCTCCTGCTGTGGCTAAGAATGGTCTTCCAAGGATCAAGGGGTCTCTAGCTTCTTCATCCATCTCAAGAACAACAAAATCAGTGGGGATTTCACAATTTCCCACCATTACAGGGAGGTCTTCAAGGATACCAATGGGGAATTTTACTGAGCGGTCAGCAAGCACCAAAGAGAGTTTGCACTTCTTGTATTGACTAAACCCGAGCTTCTTGGCAACAGATAGAGGCATGAGACTGACACTAGCTCCCAAATCACATAGACATCTCTCAAACATTAAAGGACCAATGGCACAAGGTAGAGTAAAGCAGCCTGGATCCTCTAGCTTCTTAGGGATTGTCAATCTCTGGATGATGGCACTGCACTCACGAGTAAGAACCATCATGCCTTCCATTTCCTTCTTCTTGGCAGCCACAGCATCTTTCAAGAACTTGCTGTATTGAGGAACAAGCATGAAGGCATCAATGATTGGCATTGTAACTTGAACTTCACTCAATTGCTTCTCAAAGAGTGCTTTGTACTTCTCCAAAAGTTGCCTCTTGAATCTTCCAGGAAATGGCAGCTTAGGTTCATAGGGAGGAGGAACAAAAGAAGACTCCTTTGTTGGAGTAGTAACTTCACCCTGCTTTGGTGTTTGCTTCTCTTCTCCAACCTTTCCTTTTCCCTTAGCTTCAATAATTTTTTCTAAAATCTCCTCATCAACTTTCTCATCCACAATCACAACATCATCATCAATGTTGATAGCCACCCCCCACTTAGTTTCTCACCATCCTTGGGGAGAGTTCTTGGAGGTAGCTCTCTACCACTTCTCAAAGTGATTGCCTTCATTGGTTCTTTGGGGTTTTGCTCTGGCTTTCCTGGTAATGTTCCTTGTTGGCGACTTGGCTGAGAGTTCATAGAAGCAAATTGATTCTCCAAAGCTCTAATCTTGTTGTTTAGCTCAGTGTAGCTGCTGTCTATCTTGGAGTGAACAGTCTTGAACTCATGGCCAATGTCTTTGGCTGCTCTAGCTTGACCTTCCAACAATTGTTTGAACATAGCTTCCATAGATGAATCTGGAGCTTTAGCTTGGGAGGAGCTACCTTGAGCTTGAGTAGATTGATTGCCATGGTTTGCAAAACCAGGAGGAGGATTCTGCCTAGGCTGGTAGCTCCCTTGTTGAGTGTTTTGCTTTGGTTGATAACCTCCTTGCTGGTTGTTTGGGTAAGCTCCTTGCTGGTTGTTGGGGTAAGACCTTTGCTGGTAATTGTTGTACTGAAAGTTAGGCTCCTTCCTGTACCAAGAACCATTGTTGTTGATGAAGCAAAGCTCTTCTTGCCCTTCTAACCCTTCAACTTCATTAACCTTAGGAGGAGTTTCTTGATTTGGACCACCCACAAAGTGAATCTGCTCCTGCTTGGCTTGGTTAGCAATCAGCAAGTCTATCTTCTCTTGCAAGGATTTTATTTCCTTCTTGGTCTGGTTGTCATCAGCTCTGGTTGTTCTATCAGCCCTGTCATGTTCTCCACTGTAGACTGAATCACTCTTGACCATGTTGTCCACCAGCTCCTCAGCATCTTCTTCAGACCTGCCCAGGAAGAAACCATTGCTTGCTGTATCCAATCTTGCTCTAAACTCAGGAAGGGCACCTCTATAGAATGTGCTCAGTAAACTCTCCTTTGAGAAGCCATGGTGTGGGCACTTAGCTTGATATCCCTTGAACCTTTCCCATGCTTCACTAAAGCTTTCCAAGTTCTTCTGCTGGAAACTAGAGATCTCATTCCTCAGCTTGGCTGTCCTTGATGTGGAGAAAAATTTCTCCAAGAAGGCCTTCTTACAATCATCCCAAGTAGTGATGGAGTCACTAGGTAGAGATTTCTTCCATTGGCGTGCCTTGTCTCCTAGAGAGAATGGAAACAACTTGAGCTTGAAGGCATCTTCTGACACACCATTGGTCTTGGACAAGCCACAATAGCTATCAAACTTGTCCAAGTGATCAAATGGGTCTTCTACAGCCAAGCCATGGTACTTGTTGTTCTCAATCACATTCAACAAGCCTGACTTGATCTCAAAGTTATTAGCTTCCACAGCTGGTGCACGGATGCCCGTCCTGTTGCCATGAATGTGAGGACGGTCATATGTGCCAATGGCTCTAGCTGGCCGCTGTGGGTGTTGTTGTTGCTGGCGCTGTGGTCTAGGGTTGTCAGCTCCTTGACCATTGCCTTCTTGGGGTTGATGATCATCCATCTCAAACCCCAATCTCTGAATGTGAGCCTGTTGCTCCTCTTCTCTTCTCCTTCGTGCTATTTCCCTCTCAAGTGTAGCTATCTCTTCAACAGTGGGAACCAGGTTAGTTGCACCCCTGCTTCTTGTGTTCATACACCTGAAAATCAAAGGAAAATGCAAAAGGAGAATCAATATCACAAGAAAAGAAAAATGATTTAGTCTCGAGCAAGTGACTAAATCCCAATGTCACAATCAACTTAGAATTTGGCAACGGCGCCAATTTGATGATAGAACTTTTCAGATTCTAATCAAATGATGTAGTATATAAGATTGTCAAACCAGTCCTAAGTGACAATGAAACAGAGGGAATGCAAGCCTATGCTCAATCTAAATGCAACCATTAGAGAGAATGATGATTAAACTAGAACAATAAGTAAAACACAACAAAAAGCAAGCTTTCTTTCTTATGAGGAGAGTGAGACCCATGGGTGTAGGGACTTGATATCAAATGATTAAGCTTCAATCCAAGATGCTAACTTTTCAATCAATCTAATCCTTATGCCTAGACAACTAAACTAAGCAAGATCTATCCCTAGATGAATGCTCTTTTGCTATGATCACCCAAGTACACCAAATCCCTTTGGCTGTAATGATCAAAGCAAAAAATGAGAATGAGTCTAATAGCAATCCTAGCCTCTAAGACAACTAATCCCTTAGGCAAAGAAAGCTAAAAGCATAGATGAGTTGGTTCAGGCATTTCATAGAACACCTTCCGGGCATGAAATGCCTATAGCTCTATGTTTGAGAGGCCAACTCAAATATAGCTTTAAAAACACCAAATCTATGCAAGGAAATGATAGATCTAATACTAGACACCTTAGATCTAACTTAATCACTCTCTATCACCCTAACCCATGGATCTTAGAAGAATCTACTCACTAATCCACATGCTTATTCTTAAACCCATGAGAGATTCAAGCATAAACATATATAGAAAGAAAGGAGATGAGATAAACAATCAAGAACACAAGATGAGATGAGATTAATAAATCAAAGATGAAGCTTTACTCAAAGGTTTTTGTTCTTAGATCATAAATAACATAAGTCCCATCATAAGGATAACAAGGGTACTTATAGTTAGGCTTAAAAGCCCTAGAAACATAGAATAAAATTACTAAAAAGTCCCTAGAAGCAATAGGTCTCGACCAATGGGAAGTCAGCATGAAAAACGCTCAGGGACGTGGCTGGACGGTCCGGGCCGCGCATGCTTGGCCGCGCAGTTCTTGTCTGGCCGTTGCTCGTCCCGCGCGGGTAAGCTGGCATGGTCGTCCCGTCCCGCGCGTTTGTACAACTCCGTCTGGTCTCGTCCCGCGCGGGTACCACGTACCGCTCAGCTCAGGCCGCGCATCCGGACGCTCTTGTTCGTCTCGTCCCACGCGGGTACCACGTACCGCTCAGCTCAGGCCGCGCGTCCGGACGCTCTTGTTCGTCTCGTCCCGCGCGGGTACCGCGTACCGCTCGACTCAGGCCGCATGTCCGGATGCTTTAGTCCACCCGTATGGTATGTCCTGTCCCGCGCGGGTAAGGTAACCCGAGCAGATTAGGCCGCGCATGGCCTTGCTTCAGCTTGTCCGTGCGGTGTGATCTGTACCGCGCGGGTGGTTGGTCCCATGCAGATCAGGCCGTGCGTCCGTATGTTCGCGGGTCCTCATGCGCGGGAGATCTTGGCCGAGCATGTCCGTCCGGGTGCTGCATCGTCTGGCATCATTCCTTCGTCCTGTGCGGGCTGGTCAGGCTGAGTGTGCTGACCCGGATGCACTGACATGCCTTCACTCAAATAACCATAACTCCTCCAATATTGCTTCAAATGGCTTGAAATCACTCCCAATGGAAAGCTAACTCAAGATACTATCTCCCCACCAAATCTTATCACAGAAAGACTTCTTTATGGCCATCGTCCAAATCCATCTTTCACCCTTCCTTTTTGTAACAAAGTACCCTCAAACACCTTCAAATTCTCCAAAGTACACTCCAAGACCTGATAAAGACTTATGAATGCAAAATGAACCTAAATATGCCTAATGCCTAAACTAGAAGGGATAAAATGCACAAAATGGAAGGCTAAAACAATGAAAATATGCAAGACATCACACTCCAAGATTGATAGCAGCTATACTGAGCTAAACAACAAGATAAGAGCTTTGGAGAGTCAGTTTGCTTCTATGAATTCTCAGCCAAGTCGCCAACAAGGAACACTACCAAGAAAGGCTGAACAAAACCCCAAGGAGCCAATAAAAGCAATCACCTTGAGAAATGGTAGAAAGTTACCTCCAAGAGCTCTCCCCAAGGATGGTGAGCAACTAGGTGGGGGGTGGCCATCAACATTGATGATGATGTTGTGATTGTAGATGAGAAGGTTGATGAAGAGATTCTAGAGAAGATTGTTGAAGCTAAGGGTAAAGGAAAGGTTGGAGAAGAGAATAGAACACTAAAACATGGTGAAGTTGCCACTCCAACAAAAGAGTCTTCCTTTGTTCCTCCTCCCTATGAACCTAAGTTACCATTTCCTGGAAGATTCAAGAAGCAACTTTTGGAGAAGTACAAAGCACTCTTTGAGAAGCAAATGAGTGAAGTTCAAGTGACAATGCCCATCATTGATGACTTCATGCTTGTCCCACAATACAGCAAGTTCTTGAAGGATGATGTGGCTGCTAAGAAGAAGGAAATGGAGGGAATGATGATTCATACTCATGAGTGTAGTGCAATCATCCAGAGATTGGAAATCCCTAAGAAGCTAGAGGATCCAGGCTGCTTTACTCTACCTTGTGCCATTGGTCTGTTGATGTTTGAGAGGTGTCTATGTGATTTGGGAGCCAGTGTCAGTCTCATGCCTCTATCTGTTGCCAAGAAGCTTGGATTCAGCCAATACAAGAAGTGTAAACTCTCTTTGGTGCTTGCTGATCGCTCAGTTAAGTTCCCTATTGGAATCCTTGAAGATCTCCCTGTGATGGTGGGAAATTGTGAGATTCCTACTGATTTTGTTGTGCTAGAGATGGATGAAGAAGCTAGAGACTCCTTGATCCTTGGAAGACCATTCTTAGCCACAGCAGGAGCAATAATAAATGTGAGGGAAGGCAAGATTGATCTTCACTTGGGAAAAGGGCACACTCTCCACTTTGACATCAATGAGATAATGAAGAGGCCAACTGTTCAAGGCCAAATCTTTTACATTGAAGAGATGGAAGCTTTAGCTGATGAGCTACTGGAGGAGTTGGCACTTGAGGATTCCCTTCAACATGCTCTTACCATTGATAGGGAAACCCAAGTGACTGAGAACAAGGAGAGTGTTGTCTATGGGAACATGCTAGATTAACACAAAAAAGTTGCTGAAATGGATCAGTATGAGGAGCTACAACAAGAAACTCATCAGGCCTCCTCAGCCACTCAGCAAGAGGACACCCACCAAGGTGATTTGAGTGAACTCAAGGCACCAAAAGTGGAGCTTAAACCCCTTCCCCACGGTGTAAGGTACGCATTCCTTGGTCCCAATGAGACATACCCTGTCATTGTGAGTAATGAGCTTAGTGAACATGAATTGTCTCAACTCTTAAATGAACAAAAAAAAAAGTTTAGAAGAGCAATAGGGTACTCACTTGAGGATATCAAAGGGATATCACCCTCTTTGTGCATGCATAGGATACATCTTGAGGATGAATCAATGACTTCTATAGAGCATCAAAGAAGGTTAAACCCTAACCTGAAGGATGTTGTAAAGAAGGAGATTCTTAAGCTCTTAGATGCTGGTGTTATTTACCCTATTTCACATTCTAAATGGGTATCTTCTGTGCATGTGGTTCCAAAGAAGGGTGGTATCACTGTGGTTAAAAATGACAAGGATGAATTGATACCAACTAGAACCATAACTGGCCATAGGATGTGAATTGATTATAGAAAACTCAACTCTGCATCTAGAAAGGATCATTTTCCATTGCCATTTATTGATCAAATACTTGATAGACTTGCAAACCATCCTTTCTATTGCTTTCTTGATGGGTATTCAGGGTTCTTCCAGATCCCCATACATCTCAATGGTCAAGAGAAGACAACATTCACATGCCCCTATGGCACCTTTGCTTATTGAAGGATGCCATTTGGTTTATGTAATGCTCCAGCAACCTTTCAAAGGTGCATGATGTCTATCTTCTCGGATCTCATTGAGGATATAGTGGAGGTTTTCATGGATGATTTCTCTGTCTACGGATCTTCGTTTTCTGCTTGTTTGTCCAACTTGTGCAGGGTCCTAAAGAGATGTGAAGACACCAAGCCTGTGCTGAATTGGGAGAAGTGTCACTTCATGGTCAAAGAGGGCATTGTGCTTGGGCATAAGATTTCAGAAAAGGGCATTGAAGTGGACAAGGCTAAGATTGAAGTGATGGTTAGCTTGCCTCCACCAAAGACAGTGAAAGACATCAGGAGCTTTCTTGGCCATGCTGGGTTCTATAGAAGGGTCATCAAGGACTTCTCAAAGATTGCTAGACCAATGACCAAGTTCCTATGCAAGGAGGCCACTTTCAGCTTTGATGAAGAGTGTCTTGAAGCCTTCAAGAAGATAAAGGGTGAACTTGTTAGTGCTCCCATTGTCCAGCCACCTGATTGGGATCTCCCCTTTGAGATAATGTGTGATGCTAGTGACTTTGCTGTTGGGGCTGTCTTTGGGAAGAAGAAGGATGGCAAGACTCATGTGATTTATTATGCGAGCCAAACCCTGAATGATGCACAGATGAGGTATGCCACAACTCAGAAAGAGATGCTGGCCATTGTCTTCGCCTTTGAGAAATTCAGAAGTTACCTGGTGGGTTCCAAGGTCATTGTTAATACTGACCATGCAGCTTTGAGACATCTCCTAGAAAAGAAGGATGCCAAGCCAAGACTACTAAGGTGGATCCTTTTGCTACAAGATTTTGACTTAGAGATTAGAGACAAGCCAGAGATTGAGAATGGAGTTGCTGATCACTTGTCCAGGCTGAGAATTGATGTGAAATCCCCATTGATGAAGGACTTCGTGAGAGACGGATCATGGCTATTAGGGAATTGGTTGAAGTTTGTGAGACCGGCAAGAAGATTGAAGAGGTTAAGGCAGCTAAAGAGAAGGGACCTTGGTATGCCGATTTGGTTAACTACTTAGCCACTGGGAAGGAGCCATTGGGTCTTGCGGGGTATGAGAAGAAGAAGTTCTACAAAGATTTGAAGAGATACTATTGGGATGAACCATACCTCTACACTCTTTGCAAGGATCAGATCTATAGATGAGTGGTGGCTGATGAAAAAGTTGAAGGAATCCTTACACATTGCCATAGATCTTCCTATGGAGGCCATTTTGCTACCTTCAAGACTGTCTCAAAGGTGTTACAAGCTGGATTTTGGTGGCCACACATGTTCAGGGACACACAAGACTTCATCTCAAGATGTGACTCTTGCCAAAGGAGGGGGAACATTACTAAGAGGAATGAGATGCCTCAAAACCCAATCCTTGAAGTGGAAGTGTTTGATGTTTGGGGAATAGACTTCATGGGACCCTTCCCTTCTTCTTATGGCAACAAGTACATCTTGGTGGCTGTGGACTATGTGTCAAAATGGGTAGAAGCCATAGCAAGTCCCACAAATGATTCAAGAGTGGTGATCAAAATGTTCAAGAGCAATATCTTCCCAAGAGTGGTCATAAGTGATGGAGGTTCACATTTCATCAACAAACTATTTGAGGGTCTTCTCAAGAAGAAGGGAGTGAAACACAAGGTTGCAACACCTTATCACCCTCAAACAAGTGGCCAAGTGGAAGTCTCCAACAAGCAAATCAAGGGCATCTTGGAGAAGATTGTGGGAACTAAGAGGAAGGATTGGTCAGACAAGCTTAATGATGCTCTTTGGGCATATAGAACAGCCTTCAAGACTCCTCTAGGCCCTACCCCTTTCAACCTTGTCTATGGGAAGTCTTGCCATTTACCAGTTGAGCTTGAATACAAGGCATTGTGGGCTGTGAAGCTTCTAAACTTCGACATCAAGAGTGCAAAGGAGAAGAGACTTCTTCAACTCAATGAACTTGATGAGATAAGGATGGATGCCTTTGAGAACTCAAGGATTTACAAGGAAAAGAATAAGGCCTTTCATGACAGGCACATCCTCAAGAGAGAGTTCAAGGTTGGAGATCAAGTTCTCCTCTACAACTCTAGGCTGAAATTGTTCCCCGGGAAGCTCAAATCTAGATGGTATGAACCTTTCCAGATCAAGGAAGTAAGGCCATATGGAGCTGTTGTTCTGATGGACAAGAATGGGAAAGAGTTCATAGTCAATGGGCACAAGCTCACTTGGGAGGAAGTCCAATGGTTATCCTTGTAAATATTGCTTTAGGATTTCTTTTCAAAAATTCCTTGGAAGGTGTTGGGGCCATAGGAAGGTGGTGGCTTGGAGGTTGAATAAATTAAAAAAAAAAAGGAGAAGGTGGATTTGGACCGAGTAGGATGGACCGGCTGGACCTACCCGGTCAGGAAGCATGGTAGGATGGACCGGGTGCAGGGGTCCGGGTTCAGCATCCCGGTTGTGCAGCTTGAATGAGACGGACCAGGGACAGGCGACCGGCTGGACGTACCCTGTCGGGAAGCCAAGAAGATGGACCAGGATGGCCTGTCCGGGGAAGCACACCCGGTCGGGAAGCATCCAGCCACAGGATCCGCGCACCAGCCCACCGGAGCTCCATGACCCGCACCCGACCCGGCCGCAACCCAGGTAAGTTTTCTTCCCCTAAACCTGACCCAAACCCATCTACCCAGACCCGACCCAGACCCACCCAGACCACCCTTAAATCCGTAATTCACCTTCTCTCTCCTCATTTCATCTTCTTCCTCACATCAAAATCCTCTCTAGCCTCCAAGAACCAAAATCACCATAACGTCCTCCAAACTCAACCAAATCACCCAATTCTTTTTCCTAAATCAAAGTCTTTCATCCTTTAATCTACTTCCCTGAATCTTTTCTTGATTTCCCTTCATCCATAGCAAGGTATGAGTTCTTTAAGTTCAATTTCCTAACTCTGATGAACCCTAAAAATTTGAACTTGAAATTTGAGCTCTTTCTTGCTAGATTCTTGTAAAATAGACTAGGAAAATCTTATATATCATGCTGGGTAGTTGATTTCATGGTGGAATTGAGATTAATTTGAACTTTGAGAAATTAAGGTTCATGAGATTTGGGGGTTTTTCATAAAGTGCTTGTTTTAGGTTGTTTTTGGGGTAGATTGGATGCTAGGTTGCTGGAGAACTTCAATTGAGGCTGATTTCAAGCTTGATAGTGTTTGATTGACGGGTTTTGATTCTTGGAGATTCTCATTGTTCATATAAAAAAAAATATATTGAGCATGAGAATTCTCTAAGATAGTTTAAAGCCCTCCTTTTCCTAATGCTTTGTTTCTTATGAGTAATTGATCATTAGAATTTCAATCTTATGATTTTGATCATGTCTCTCTTCTTGAGAAGTTTTTCCTTCTTAAGCTCATTCTTTTCCAAGGTTTAAATTTTAGGTACCAATGGGGAGAAAGAATGAAGCTGATATAGAAGTTGAGAAGCAAGAGCTTGCAGCAAGGCACACTGCTCAGTTTGGGAAAGTTTTGGGTTCACAGCCTGGTTCAGAAGAGGAGCGTCGCCAGCAAGCTTTGGCAATGCTAAGGAAGAAAGCACAAGCCAAGAAAGATGGGAAGAGATTTGTTGCTGATAAGGGTGTGGCTGATGTTGCTAACAAGCAAGCCAAGAGGGATGGAAAGAGAACAGCTGTTGGGGACAGTGTGACTGATGGTGCTAACAAGCAGGCTCCTCCCAAGAGAGCTAAGGCACCAAGAAACTCTAGTGTGGGAGCTCTTGTTTTGGAGAAAACCAACAATAAAGGTGATCATGCACTTGCTCCCACTATGAGGGCTATGACTCCACCTAGGAGAGCACCAGATCCTGTGCAAGAGAATGTAGAAAGCCTTAACCAGCACACCATGGAAGAGAAGTTGGCAAGGGCTAGAGAAAAGAAGCAAGGCAAGAAGCCAATATTTGCAGAGAGTGAAGGTGAAGAGGATGAGATGTCTTCTGATGATGAGCATGCTGACCCTAAATCGAAGTATGACAAGAGGGACAGGTCCAAGACACCTACTGAGGATGAGCTGGTAGATCTCTTGAGGAATGGCATTGCTTGGCTCCCTACCAGATTTGTTGATAAGATGATCTTGCAAGAGATGTACTTTGATGATGATGTTAAAACCATGCTTGAGCACATGAAGGTGGGAAGTCTCTACTCAGTAGCTTACCCTACTCACAAAGAAGTCTCTTGCCAATTCTTGGCTTCACTGGAAGCAACCTTTCACACTTCCAAGCATGCACAGCAAGGATGGAGGGAGATCAAATTCAAGATTGAGGGCGAGGTGTACTCCATGTCTTTCACAGAGATTGGTGAAGTTCTTGGCCTTGGGGATCAGAAAAACCCTTCACTTCCCACACTCAAGACAGCCCCTAAGGAGAAGACCATTGCTGAATCAATATGGACCTTGTTAACAGGAAAAGGGAGAGGAGGCAACAAGAAGGAGAAGAACGGCTCTATTAGACATCCCACTTTGCGTTATCTCCATAGGCTGCTTAACCACACCCTTTTCCAGAAGAAAGAGATAGGGAATGTTGCTGGAGAAGAGCTGAGATTCCTTCACCAAACTGCCCGACACTTTGCCTCCTTTCCTCAACTCCCTGTTGTCCCTGATGACTTCTACTCAGATTTTGGTATGGCTGGCTTCCTTTTTCAGCGCTTAATGCACTACAAGAGTTGGGCTTGGACAAACCGTGACTTAGGTCCTCAGATTGGTATTGGTGGATGAATAACTCCATTATTGGCTTACCAAGGAATTGATTTGGGTGATGATTGAGTAGGTCCTACTTTCTTGGATGGACCTTACCTGAAGAAGGCTCAGTTCCTAAGTGGAAGGTTTAATGGGAAATGTGTCTATTACTATTCAAGAGGTTGCAAGAAGGATGAGCTGTTACTTCCTAACTATGAGCTCACCTCATTGGAGACTTCAGGGGACATCAGCTTTGACATCAGTGAGGAGCACCTCCTTAGGAGTCATGGAGCCCTTTTCCATATGGCCCTTCCAAAAGGTGAGAAGGCAGCAAGAAAAAAGTCTGTTTATGATCAGGAGCACACCAGAAGAGCCACTGCTCATCTCTTTTGTCCTCCTCGCTACAAGTTCGAGCAATGCACCAGTGCCTTGCCTCTTGGGCCCATTCGCCAAGCTCATGACCAGATCAGCACTCTCCAGAGGTGGAACAGGGCTCAAGATAGGACTATTTTCAAGCTCACCAACCAGTGCAAAGAGCTGAAAAGAATTGTGAAGAGGCAAGCTGAAGCTTCAGCTCGGTTATTGAGGAAAGTGGCTGATGTTCTGGCTAGGGGAGCTGTAGCTGGTTGTAAGGCTGAGGACTTTGATCTTGATGCTTTCAATGCACCCCCTCCTCAGCTACTTCATGACCCCTCTGCACCACAAACCGAGAAGCAAGCTCTCCGCCGCTTGAGGAACCCTTACATCGCCCCATCCGAGTCCGGAAACCAGTCACCTTCTCTAGACACCACTGCTGATGAAGATGATTCTGAGGGTGAGGCATCAGCCTCATCCCACGCTCCATATAGGTACTCCAACACCTTATCATTGTATATACCATTTATCATTTCATTTAGATTTTTTTTTCTTTCCTCTTTTGGGCCCTTCTCAACATTTAACAAACACAGAGACTATGTGAATTAAGTGGGGGGGGGGGGGAGGTGTCAAGTTGCTGATAGTTTTGTGTTTTATGTCATATGCATGCAATTGTAGATAGTTATTGCATAGAAAAACCAAAAAAATTGAAAAATTTGAAAAGTACAAAAAGAATTATGTAGTTGCATTAGGATTGAGTCTAAATCATTCACTTGCATAAAAAAATCATCATATAGGTTGCATCATGCGTAAGGGGACAAGGATGATAGTTGCCTTGTAAAGATGCTCATGCTAAGTTCTTAAAGTGAAAACCTTTATAATCATAATAAGTAGCTTGAGCAATCCTAGGATAGCTTGTAAACTTCGAGCCTTGAAAACTCTTCCTAAAGCTCATTTGATTGATTGATGCTCTCTCTTTGAAGTTTGCTCCTGTCATATTTAGACTCTAAGTCTCTTGCCCATGGTCCCTTGTGTACTGAGTCATGGATAGAGTACTTGAGTTGTCTCTCCCATTCTCTACCTATCTTTTTGACAAACTCAAGTGGTACTCCACACCCTTAAACCCTTTCCTCCTTTCAAGCCTTCATTGTTTGTTGAGTGAGGCCTTCTTTAGAAAGCTTTACATGTGCATAATGTTGAGAGTATTGGGAACGACAATGCTTGGTCTCCATTTTAGCTAGATTACACACTCATATTGTCTAGCTTCTAGGATGGGGGTGAGTGTTGTATGGTGTGATCTTGGGAATGTGAAAGGTTTATGAAAGAAAAGGTTGACTCATGAGACTCTAAAGTTATAAGTCATTAACTCTAGAAAGGATAAGAGAATTGAAAAATTGTAAGGTCTAGGTTAATAAGAAATTCTTGGCCCCCATATTAAAAAAAAAAAGAATAATGAAAAGGGGGCTAGCAATGTTTAGAAAGAGCTGATAAGAGTTTAAAATTTGAAAAATCCCTTGTAGACTTCAATAAAAAAGAGTTCTAAATGAGAAAATATCTTTGAGTGTTTTGGGGGAATCTTTGGGTGAGAAATGTGAGTGGTATTTTGACATTGGGAATGAGGATGTAACTTATGTATTTGGGGAAAGGGTAGAACAATGGAGATTGAGCATTGTATGCATGAGTTGATCCCTTTCTTAGATATATTATGTGCAATGTCAAAGCTAATTTGTTTTGAGAGTAAACCACCTTTAAAGATCCTTCTTGAACCCCTTGATTTGCTTGCATCAAAGCCTTTGTCACCAAACCAAATTACTTGGACCATTTGACCATTTGCAAGAGATGTTTTGAGTTTGCTTAATGATTGTTTGAGAGCAAATGGATTTGTTGATTGTGGATTCATGATGAATGAGTGTAGGGATCAAAAGAGTTGAGATAGGCCTTGAGAAGTTAGAGTTGGATAATGTGTTTGCTCTAGCTAGTTGGTATGATTATACAAGGTTATCAAGTTGAGAACTAAGAAGAGCATTCTTTTGGTTATGAGTCCCCTGCTTCAAACCTCTCCTCCTTAGTCCTTGCTAGTTTACTTGTGGACAAGTAAAGGACTAGTGTGAGAGAGTTGATGTCTTGCATATTTTCATTTATTTAGCCATCTTTTTATTGCATTCTTTGTCTTGTAGGCTAAGGTTTAGGAATTTTTAGGATCATTTTGCATTCATTTGTCCTTATCAGGTGTTGGAGTGTGCTTTGGTGTGATTTGAGGTGTTTGGGAACCTTATAACCCAAAAAGAAGTGAAGATTCAAGATTGGCCATGAGAAGAGAAGTCAAATCAAGAGATGGAGAGTTGGACCGGGGAGACCAGACCGGGTACACACACCCGGTCAGCTGGACGATCAGCAGAACGGACGGCCGGGGAGGACAGACCAGGGTGAGCTACCCGGTCGGGCTGAAGCAAGCGATGAAGCACATGAAATGAACCGGGGAGCCCAGACCGGCTTGGTGTACCCGGTCGGGATGAAGTTCGAGATTGGACCGGGGAGACGTGGTTAGCTTGGTTAACCCGGTCGGGACAGAAGCTGATCAAGACGCATCAGGACGGGCGGGGACAATGGACCGGTGTGATGAACCTGGTCGGGAGAAGCACACCAGCAGGACATCCGGACGACCGGGAAGGACGGACCGGGATGCTGAACCCGGTCGGGCTGGACAACGGCCAGAGCAGGACCAGACCGGGTACCACGGATCGGGATGGTGATTTCGGTCTACCCAGACAAAATTTCATGCTATCTTCCTATTGGTTGAGACTCATTTGACTCTAAGGACTTTTAGTAATTTTTCATGATGTATCTAGGTTTTCTAAACCTAGTATAAATACTCTTGTTATCCCTAATATGGGACTTATGTTATTTTCTCTCTAAGAACACAAACCTTTTGAGTAAAGTTTCATCTTTGAATCATAATCTCATCTCATCTTTGTGTTCTTGATTGCTTGATTTCATCTCCTTTTTTTCTCTTCATGATTAAGCTTGGATTCCTCATGGATTTAAGAGTAATCATGATGATTAGTGAGTAGATCCATTTAAGATTCATGGGTTAGGGAGACTAAGGGGTGATTAGGCTAGATGTAGGGTGTTTTAGTGTAGATCTATCTTGTTCCTTGCTAGTAGAGTGCTTTTAATGCTTCTTTTGAGTTGGCCTCTCAAAGTTTGAGCTCTAGACATTTTCCACACACAAGGTGTTCTATGAAATGTCTGAACCAACTCTACTAAGCTTTTAACATTCTTTACCAAAGACCATTTGTTGTAAAGGTGTTAAGATGGCTAGTAGGCTTGTTCTTAATGATTGCTTGCATGTTATTCAGCCAATGACCATTTGATGTTTGAGATGTGTTAGCAAATGAATATTCTTCTTGACCATAGAGTTTGTTTAGACTTGTGCCTAGGCCTAAGGTTGATAGATTGATTGTTAGCTGCCACCCTTAGATTGATGCTTGATCCCCCAAGGTCAATTCCCTTAGCCCATGGGTCTTATCTCCTCATAAAGAAAGAAAGTTTTATATTTTATTGCATTTTAGATATTGTCTTAGTTTAATAATCATCTCCCTTAATGATTGCATTTAGATTAAGCATAGGCTTGCATTCTCTTTGCTTTGTGATCACTTAGAACTGGTTCGACAATCTTATATACTACATCAACACTCGGGTTCGACCTATGGGGAACCTAAGTACTCCCAGCACCGGAGAAGGCAACACCAGCACGACTCTTGCAGCTGGGGCAACACGGGAAAGGATCGAAGATCACCAAATCCATGACCTAGAGGAAAGAGACTCCGAACCCCAGCCCGAGAAGGAAGAATCTGAAAAAATAGCAGCCGAATCTTCCATAACCGCCTACCTAGAGAAGATGTTCTCCAAGAGATTCGACGCCATGCAAACCATGGTGGAGCGCCTACCAGGAGTAGCTCCCCCAATCCGGAGGAGTAACCTCGACTCATACACCGATACTCCCCTCTCAGAGGAGATCGCCTCGGTCGAGATGCCTTGAAAGTTCTCCTTCCCCAGCATCAAGACGAACGATGGCACTAACGACCCCGACGATCATATCGCACAGTACAAGCAAAGGATGCTAGCGGTCGCACTTCCTAAAGAATCTCGTGAAGCCACCATGTGCAAAGGGTTCGGTTCCACTCTAATCGGGCCTGCCTTGCAATGGTACATCAAAATTCCCACCAGGTCTATATCCTCTTTTGCCAGCCTGAGTGACAAGTTTGTAGAGCAATTCGCAAGCAGCAGAAGCTTGGAGAAGACTTCAGATGGCCTCTACGAGGTACTTCAACATTGGGTAGAGCCCTTGCGGGACTACATAGCCAGCTTCAATCAAGAGAAAGTGGCGACCCCTGAATGCAGCATCCCTACCGCGATCTCCGCCTTCAAGAGAGGGCTACTTCGAGATGGAGAGCTCTACAAAGAGCTAACCATGTACCCATGCAAAACCATGGAGGATGTGATATCCCGAGCATTGGCTCAAGTAAAGTGGGAAGAGGACGTTGCTGCCCGTGCCAAGACTCAACCCAAGCAAGATCAAAGGTCCACCCGATCAGACCGGGGACACCGAGATGAGATATCCACTCAAAAGGGGTCTACAGACTCTGGAAGCAGAAACCGGGGCAGGTTCCAATACCGACCCTTGGAGAAAGAAGAAGGGATGGCCGTGTCGACCTGGCCCAATATCTCGCATCTCTCAATATCTACACCGGAGCTTATCAATACGCTAAGGCAGTTGGGCTAACAGGTTAAGTGGCCTCAGAAGATGAAAGCACCTGACTCCTTTCGGAACCCCGCGCTTTGCTGTGACTTCCATCGCGATCATGGCCACAAGACTGAAGACTGCGTTGCCTTAAGAATCGAGGTCAACGACCTACTTCAAAAGGGGCCCCTCCGGGAATTCCTCTCAGAGAAAGCCAAAGCTCATCTCAGCAAGGAGACATCGGGAAATCAAAAGGAGACGCGCCAAGCTCGCCGCCTCGCCAAGACCGGGTGATTCACATCATATCCGGAGGCTCAGAAGTAAGCGGTATAAGCCACGTAGCCGCAAAGAGGAGCACCCGAAACGCGAAACATGGTATGGAGACTACCCAACCTAAACGCCTACTCCTAGGCACCGGTGAGATAAGCTTCACGGCTAGGGAGCAAGAGAAGATCCTAGTTCCCAACCATGACGCTCTGGTTGTCTCCCTCACCATAGCAAACTGCTTGGTGAAAAGGATACTGACAGATAACGGCTCCTCCAGCAATATCATCTTCCTGACGGCGTACCAGGATCTAGGGTTAGAAGACAACACCCTGACGCGCAAGGTAACTCCACTCATCGGATTCAGCGGCGAAGTCAAGCAAACAGGTGGAGAGGTCCTTCTGCCAGTATATGCTTAAGGGATCAATTTGTCTACCAAGTTCCTGGTCGTAGATTGCCAATCGGCATATAATATGATCCTGGGATGATCCTGGATTCATGACATGGGAGCTGTTCCTTCAACCCTCCATCAGGTGGTAAAGTTCCCTACACCCTGGGGCATCCGAGCAATCAAGGGAGACCAGAAGAACTCTCGCTCATGCTATCAGACTACCTTGAAGGGGAAGACGAAGATCTTATAGCAATTACAGAGAAGGCCTAAGGTCCCACAGACTCGGGGACCCTGGGTCAATAGCGGGCAATCGGAGACTCTTCCGCGGAATGCAGGTCCAGAACCCGGGGAGCTCCCAAAAAACCTTTGTCGACCGCTTCGCATGGTCTTCCCTGAGATCCCCCAAGAAGGCACCTATCCGCAAGATCTGGTCGCCGCAGGACCCTCGTCCTCCACCTCGCGTCGATGAGGTTACTAAGAACTTGAACGGTTACCAACCGGCGATAAAAAACTGGGGCACGAAGACCCCAAGAAGAATTCCTCAGAAGAGGGTCCTTAGTAAGCATAGGATGGACACACGCAACCACGCAGCAGATCTCCAAACCTGTTCGCTCCAGTGGATGAATGTGACTACACGCTTCACGGAGGCATTAAGAGTCTTCGTCAATAGGACCCGATGGTCCCCGAGCAACAGCAACACGGAGATCCGCAAAGGCTGGGGCACGCAGAAGATCCCAAGCACGGTCCCAGGACTCAGGAAGATGCAGAACCCTGCAGCAAAAGGAGGAACCCTCCAACAAGGACACTCGTCCCAAAAGGCAAGCTGAACCCCACGGTTCACGCAGCAATAAGAGGTAAAACATGGCCTAACCACCGGGGCACCTCGCAAGCTGATATCTTGTACGGTCTCCGGACCATGATTTCTATCTAATTACTTTATATTATTTAAGCACTATGTTTTCCTACTGATATGTATGCTGAACGTCTACAGACATAGCCTATGTAATTAAATAGTTACGACTATAAGAAGTAAGAATACCATAGTACTTAAAGGGGCAAACAAGCTGGATCAGGTCAAAGAGACCTCCGATCCTGGCCAACCCTCAGTGACAGGTGGCATAGCCACTTAAAAAAACAAAAACGGGTATGAGACATAAGGTAGGAATGGATCTGCGCAAGCCCGAGTATGCCGTAAATACTACCTAAAACCCCGGTATAGCCTCAGGCATATCGGGGTCCAAACAAGAATATACCAAAATTTGATTGTACCTGTGTTAAAACGCTACGTGCTAAATTAGCGCAGGGGACACGAGGTATAATTGCCACTGTGCAAGAGCAAAAGTCCGGGAGCACCCTAACAATATCCTGTTTCTCCAGACATGGAAAACAGCGTAAGCCTGCCATGCTGGTTTTCACCACACCAGCACCCTTTAAGTCTGATAGTGGCTTTCTGCAGAAAGCAGAGTGCAGCACGGGAACTCGATAGTGACCAGATATGAGCGGTTGCAAGCGATACCCAACAGGTTCCGATAGAGGCCACACCTAGGGTGGCAGAATGCGGTCCCTTTAAAAAACTTTATTCCGGGTTCTGAGAAAGAATCCCGGGCCTTGATAGGCTTTAGGGCCAAAAACCTACAAGTTCCCCGAAAGGATCTCAAGGTCTAAGGACCGTGAGACTAGTACGAGACCTTAGGGTCAGGAACCTAAGGGTTCTAAAAATTTATTCCGGATTCTAAGACAGAACTCCGGGATCAGATAGGCTTCAAGGCCAAGAACCTAAGGGTTCCTTACAAAGACCTCAGGGTCTACGGGCTACGAGTCCAATCTGAGACCTCAGGGTCCAGAACCTAAGGGTTTCTTCCAAAAACCTCAGGGTCGAGGGACCACGAGTCCAATTCAAGACCTCAGGGTCATAAACTTAAGGGTTCCTTAAAAAGGGGACCTCCGGGTCCCATGATCATTACAAATCTTTAAGTGATCCCCCGATCCCCGAAGAGATTCAATTCTACAAGACCCACGAGGTCTGATCACCAACAGGCCTAGAGGATCGAGAGACCCTCAGTGCCCAGGATCCCTGAATCCTTTGACAAACCATCTAAGCCTAAAAAGGCTCATAGTCCTACGGAGAAACTATCGAGCAACCGGATCAACATCCAAACTCTCTCCGACTACAACTCAGGATTTGAGGGATCATCTGAGCAACCGGCATATTTCCGAAAGGATAACCGCAGAAGCAAGCATCATGCAAAGACTTCAAAGAAGAAAGAGTGCAAAACCGAAAAGAGTACATAAAGAAAGAGGGCCACAACAGGGCCATTATTCAAACAAATCCAGAGCAAGCCAAGAAAGGCCGCTACTACAACAGAAGAAATACATAAAATCAGGAGGGCGATCCTCCGGGTCTCGAATCAACACCCATCCTGGAGGCAGCAGGAATGAGAGGCTCGTCCTCAAACGTAGGAGCCGGGGCATTCCTATTCTTGGCCTCCTCCAAGACCACTGTCTTATACTTCTCCATGGCCTTGGTTAAATCCCATTGATCGCTCTTCCTCTGCAGCCACTCTCTCATCAGCTCCCACCGAGCAACGACTCTCGCCCCGTTGACGGCCATCACCATCTCAAGCCTCAGAGTTTCCATGGCCTCTTCTAGCTCCAGGCTCTTCTTGCCAGCGCTCAACGCATCTGCCGAAGATATTTCAGCCGTCCTCTCCACCTCCTTTATCTTGTCTTTAAGATCACAGATTTCCAGTTCACGGGCTATACGCTGGATCTTCTCCGCCGAAAGTTGATCCTTCAGCCCCTCCAGCTCTTCCTGACTAACCGATGGGCTCTCGGGGGAAAACTGCACCCCAAGATGATAAAGCTGGGAGATGTTCTGCACAAAGACACGTCAATTCATCAAGAACCGGAACGGAAAGAAATCAAAAATCATGGCAACGTACCCGAAGAAATCCCCCTTGAAGGACTTGAATAACTTCCTGCGGCTCCCCCGAAGGAAGGGTGGTACCATCATGAGGAAACACGTTGAGATTCAAATTAGATAGGGCTGCGGCAAGATTCCCCGCAGAACGCTCAATCTCAGCTGACTGGTGCGACGCTCTGGTCACCACACCTCCACCCCTGGTTTTCCTAGTGTGAGTCAAGGCGGAGGGCTCTATCTTCACTGTCGTCGCTTGACGGCTCCCGGTAATCATCAAGTCGTCACCAGAGATAGTCCTACTCGCGGACCCCTTCTTTGCGGACATGCTCTTCGCCGCCTTCTGATAAGCTGCAAAGGATCATTGCTAGTATCTCCAGACATACTTCCAATACCAAGAGATATCGAAGCTCAACCTCCATGAATAAATAGGACGAAGCAGTCAAAAATTAATGACTCCTACCCCAAAGACTGCTACGACGAAGGGCGCTATCACTAAGCAAAAAAGGTACTTGGCGACGTTCTAAAGGAAGCTGGCGTGCTCGAGTCACAATGTCCTCTCCCTCCGGAGTAGCAGGATGCATCCCAGCTGCAGGCACAACAACACAAATCAGAAGTCAGATAAAGCAGAATCGTGCATATCTCCTAAACCTACCTATAAAATTCCAACGATAGGAATGTCCAGGAAGTGCCACAAAAGCATATCGCTCCTGCCACTTTTGGATAAAAGTGGATCCCTTACGATCACTCCTCGGTAGTTCCTCCACAATAGGCAATCCACTATGAGGACGAAAATGAAGCCGGCCTTCGTTCCCGTTGAGAGGGGCCAAATGGTAGGAGAATAAGACCTCGCTAACTCCAAATGATAAATCCTCCAGATCACCCAGGTTCTGAATGGCCAGAAGCAACCTCCAAAACGGAGGATTCAGATGGATTACACGACAAGACTCCAGCCTCATCATCTCCAAGAAAATAGAAGAATGAAGGGATCAGTCTTTGCCTAGGTTCAGAATGAGTTCCGACTTGAATGGAACCTGGGCTGGCGGATAGGGTCCTGCCCAAAGGGAGCCTGGTGAGAATGAGCAACCCCGGTTGACTCGAGTGCGCAGGTTATCCCTCAACTTCAATGACAAAATCGAGGAATAAGGGGCAAACTGTTGGGGAAAAATATCCCGGTATTATTTCCCCCAGCCTCCAGGCAGGACCTAGATCCCCGGATCCCTGGAAAACAGATACCTCGGGTTCCTGCCCGAGGGAACCTTGAGCCTGGGTCCCTGAAACCCTGAGCTGGGTCCCTGAAACCCTTCCGCAAAATGGAAAACTTCCAACAAGGAGAATTCTTCCATATTTCCGAATATGGAAGAGTTTAACCTAACCTAGACGGCTCCTAGAAGACTATATAAAGACAGCTACTGCCCTACATCAAAGGATCGACTTCTCCAAGGCTTAGAGACTAGGGTTAGGCAGCTAGAACTAGGGTTTATCCTAACTTCATTGTAACCTCTCTTGTTCTTGTTTTTCTACTCAATAATACGTCTCTTCAAGCCTATCTCTTATTATTTCTTACCACAATTCTCACGAAAGACTTATTAAACCCTCGGGTTATCTTCTCATCCAACGTTTCGTGGTACTCTAAAAGACCATACACAAAAATCCCCTAACAGTATCGACCACACTTAGGGCACTCTGACCTACCACTTGAGGTTTTACCCTCCTCGGCGGAGTCCCTCTTTCTCTTCTTATCACCACTCTGAGCTGTGGACACTACCACACTCTTCGGCTTCTGCTTAACCTCCTCTGTGAGGTTGGTCTCCAGCAAAGCCATCCTCTCAACCAACTCAGATACAGTGTGGAGCTTGCAGACTGAGCAGTAGGTCTGGAGCTCGACCCTAAGGCCTCTGATGAACCGGCGGATGTGGGAACCGAAATTCACACCGTCGATTTTAATGAATAAAATATGGAGGAAAGCAAGGAAAACCCTACTTTCCTTGAGGTTCGAATTCTCTACGACAGCCAACGACAAGTGACCAAATAAATGCGGAAAAAGGTTTGTTAAGAGTTGGGACAAGACCTTAAGAAAGGTTGCCTACGTACCCCTTTCGAGGATCAAGTCGGACGTAGTTCAGTTAGAAAGAACTGAACAAGAGATCGAACTGCCTGGGCGAGTTCGTCTAGTACGAGCGTTGGTCATAGAAACAGGCATGTCGAAGATTATGCCTAGGACTTCTCTGTGCGGAGCTCTGAAGTTAAGGAATTGTTAGATCCTTCCGAGAGGAACAGAGGTCTGCGGATAAGATAAAACTAGAACAAGAGTCGGCCAGACGTTCTAAGTCCTGCCTTGCTAGTCTAACCACCTAAGTTCTAAGTTCTCTAAGCTAGAAGGAGTTTTCTAAGTCTAAATTCTCGGATCCCCCTTTTCTTCTACTCCAGCTCTCCTTATATAGTTGCTTTAGGTCGGTGGCCTGTTTATTCCTTTGCCTTTTGATATCACTCAAATTACCCTAAGGAGTGACTTTACTCTCTCAAATAAGAGGTTCAGTTGTAGTACTTAGGGATCGAATCCACAGAGAGCTAGTGTACAAATAAGATGCAATCTTAGTGACTATGCTAGGTTGAAAATGGTTTAAAGTAAATTACAGGTTTGTTGAGTAATGGTAAGATTACTCAGTTGAAAGGTTTTTGTTTTAAGACAATAAAGAAAAGTAGTTAGATTCAGGGTAGGTATTCAGGAATTCAGGATTATAAATACAATAAATGCTAACAAGTTGCTTGCATGATATGTCAGAGCTCAACACTATTAAATGAATCCATCAGCTCTCGCAATATTTAGACCATCTATTACTTAGATGCTAAATGGTGTTTGCGGCCAGCTATATCACCGACAGTATCGATCGATTATTCGATAGGAATATCGACCGATACACCTCTAGCTACGTCGATCGATTACTCTATAGGAGTATCGATCGATGCGGCTCTAAGCAGACATTATGCGCGAGTTGATACAATGCTCACCATGATCTTAGATCAGCTTCCGCTTGTCTCAAGAGGGTCATAGCATGTTTAGGATGTTGTCAGGAATTGTATTGAATGAATATTACAATCCAAGTTCATGTTCTAGGTAGCTAAGCTAGAAAAAGCATTAGTGAACAATCCTAACAATAAATATCACAACTATAGCAGATATAGGCTGGGGCTAATCCCTCATATCCTATTTAAACCCTAAATCTAACAAATGAATCTACTCAGACATGGCTAAGTGATTCATAGTAACAAGGTAATAATAGGAGTTCATAGATCTATTAGAGGATGAACACTTAGGTTCCAATCCCAAATATCTTTGGATCTCTCCTCTAGATCTAGAATCCTATAACCTTTGTTAAGAAGAACAAGTAAAGAACTAAATAGAACTTTATTGAGAACTTGCAAAGTAATGAAAACAGTAAAAGAAATGAGTAGAAAAGATGGAGGTATAAAGGTGGTTAGAAACTTGTGAAAACTCTCTAAGGTGCCAAAACACTTAGGCACATATAAATATGAGTTCATTAGGTTAAAAACTCGTCAAGGGCAATCTTGTAAAATGTGATGTCTTGGGCTTCAAGTTCGGCTAGGATCAACTTGTCTTCTACCGCTTCGATATCGATCGATAGTACAGGGTGTACATCGATCGATAATGATCTCGATGTATCGTCCTTCGGCAAATGTGTGTCGATCGATAGCACAGAGTGTGCATCGATCGATGTGTAACTCTGGATGTCGACCTCTGGTCTTGATCACGGGTGAACTCTTCTTTAAGCTCCAAAAAGGCACCTAAAACATCACTTTTCTCCCAAAATGCTCCTGAGCCTGAAAACATACCTAATAGACTCCAAAACATAGATAATAGTAGTAAAAATACTCATATACCATGGGTAAAAACGGGTAAAATCCATGGTATATCAACTCCCCCAGACTTAGCCTTTTGCTTATCCTCAAGCAAACACACAGATAGTCTTTATGAAAGAGGTTTTAAAAAGCAGGGACTTAATCATATTCAAACTTAGAATCATAACCTCTACTTTGTTGCAAACCACATCTAAGAATCTGTCAATCACAGAAGCACATTATGCAATATCCTAATTAAACAGCCTTGATCATCTAGCCAACAACTTAGCAATCATGTCTGACTAACTATTGATTTCATTTCTGTACATAAAAATAAAAGTGCAGGCTTTACCTTGGGAGTATCGATCACAGGATGCAAGGTTGCTCAAACAAGTATCTGGACCTGCAGGTAAAAATTAGTTCCTATCCTCTCTCTCTATTTCTCTCCTAGTCAAGTCTGCTTTCATTTGCAAGACATTGACCAAGATTGGACAGGCTTCCATGAATCAAGCCTTAATGGTTGCAGCCACCAAGTCATGTTCACTTCTTTTTGACCTATATCTTAGGATTCATTGCGAAGCAAGTCTTGAAGGGGGTAACCACCAAGTCCTGTTCGAATCCTTTACCTATAGAATTCTTATGAATCAAGTCTAGAGGGGGGTAACCGCCAAGCCCTGTTCGAATTCCTTCCTAAGTAATAACTAACTAGTCCTAGAACATATATTTAAGCTAATTTTTGATTTTTTTTTTCTTTTTTTTTTAAGAACTGAATAAAATTAAATCTAAATTCGAAAATGAGAGAGAGAGGGTGATAAAACTGTCTACACAAGGCTTTACCTTCCAAACTTGTTTGAAGCATCCGATCCCATGTATACCAAGCCCCAAGACAAGCAGAGAATGTCAGGTTAGGTTGGAAATCAGCTTTTGTTCGCAAGCTGCCTCTGAATGGCTTTGATTTCTTTTTGCATCCCTTCTATGCTAGATTTCATTCTGCCAACCTCGTTGATTAGCGGGAAATACGTCTGATCTAGACGTCTGTCTTGGGAATCATCCACGCTTGTAATTTCCGTGTAAACTTCATCAGCTAACTTATCCAAGTCAGCTCTGGTGCAGATTTCTGAAGTCTGTATATCGATCGATGCAACATGTTGTTCATCGGTCGATTTTTCCTTCTGCAGATTCTCGTGAAGCTTCTCGGCAAAGAGCTTCATCTGGCCGTCGATTTTAGTCAGTCGCCTATCGATCAATGTGAGGTTGAGCTCATCGATCGATGCGATTGATGCAGCCTGATAATCGAGTTGACGTTGGAACTTCTCAGCTTCCTGCTGCATAGTATCCATGCGTAGTGCGAGTTCCTCCACTTCTTTGTCTACTAAGAAGTGTATATCAGCAAGTTTCCTCTCAGCTGATTTTAGATGAGTCAATCCTCCAAAAGGATTGCAAGGTGCTGCGGGGTTCATATATGTATGAGCCTCATTGATAAGACGGATAGATCTCTTCATCTCTTCGGTGCAGATGCTTAGATCCCCTAGGTTGTGGAAAATAGGTTCACAGGTTTTGGTGAGTTTGATGCTGAAACGATCTTCTGCTTTCTTCAGTTCCTTCCAAATATCTCCGAGAGACACATCGACCTCATGTTTTGAGTAGGTGGTCGATGGTGCAGGCTTCATATCGATCGATGTGGATGTTACTCCGTCGATCGACATTGAACTTGTCTGGCCATGGTTCTGTGTGTTGCGAAGATCTTCAAGTTCCAGCTCAAGACGTTTAACCTTCTTGAGTAATGCCTGGTCTGCACTGAACATCCAGTTCATCTCACTGCAAAGCTTGTCTGTAGCATCCTCTAAACACTTTTCCATGGAGAGCTTTTCCCACTTGCGTTCTCCAAGCAGACCAGTGAACATCTCGTTGATCTCGTCATTGGTGTAGGTTTCGTGCACCAATTCTCTTCTTGTAAATGAACTGGCGTGCTCTGGTAAACATATGTAAGAATGCTCGTCCATTGAAGTCCTTTGAAGTAGTTTCTTGATGTCGTCTTTAGAAACTTTGATGACATCATCATCTATTCCTCTAGCAAACCCTTTCTCGTCCCTGTAGACCCCATACTCATCTCTCGGCTCCCAAAAGAATTCTTGAACTCCATATCGAAAAGCTCTCTTTCCGAATTCAGGACGCCTATCGATCGATGTCAGGTTCTCCGTATCGATCGATGTCCTTTGAAAATTTGGGCCCTTCGTGTTGAGATGATTATCCTCAGCTTCCTTTGGCTCGGCTGTTGTGTCTGCCTCCTGTTGCTGATGATGGTGGTCTGGTCCGTAGCGTTTCTGCTGGAATAGGTTTTGGGATCCGTTGGCTAACTGTAAGATGTCTGCAATGTCCTCTCTGGATATGTGGAGGGTTCGTCCATCCATTGAGCGTGCGAAACCTTTTGAATCCCTGAAAATACCAAATCCGGGGTTAGATTACTGAAATTAAGTACAGTTGAATTTGTTACCTGGGATGGTTTGATGCATGTATCGGTCGATGGCACAGGTATGGGATCGGTCGATGGTTGTTCAGGCCTATCGGTCGATTGTGTTGGTTCCATGTCGATCGATGAGACTTCTTCGGGTTGGGTGATGTATGTTGGCGTTGCGGTCTCGACCGCGAAGCTCTCGTGTTGGTAATCGCTTGCCTAGCTCCCGATTGAGTAGTCTCCGTCTCGCTTGTTGTTGACTGTGTTGTCGAATGATGCGAGGCAAGTAGTATCGATCGATGGGGATAAGGTCCTGTCGATCGATGTGTTGATTCTGAGGTTGTGGTGGAGAAGTCGATCTTCATCTTCTGGAAGGTTATGATACTCTATAGCTCTCCTCCTCATAATCATTAGTATACTCTTCAATGTGAGTAGTATCTGCAGGATGTGGTGGGATGTAGTAGTCGTTCTCCCACTCGTTTACTTCAAAGTCACCATCTGGAAACTCTTCCTCGATCTGGTTGAATAGTGAATCGATCGATAACCATGTGTTTCTATCGATCGATGTCTATTCTCGAGAATCGATCGATGAGGCAGTGCCACTGTCGATCGATTCGGCGTACTCCGTCTCGTATGCGTCTTGTGAATCATATTCATCTCCACAATAGCAAACAGCTACGAGGTCTGAGCCGTCTTGGATCTTCTCAGGAACCTTGATGACTCGTACCGGATCATAGTAGACCGTAGGATTGATCAGGGTTAGGCACAGTTTGTTTGTCGAAAGGTTGCAGACCGCTCCAACTGTGGCTAGGAAGGCTCTTCCAAGTAGCAAAGAAGTAGGTAGGGTTACCTTGATGTCCAAGACATGGAAGTCTACTGGTATTAGGGCTTCTCCTATGGTAACCTCAAGGTTTCTCACAATTCCTCCAGAGTTCTGCTGAGAACAATCCACAAAGATGAACGATTCTTCAGTAGGCTCTATCTTCAGACCTAGATGGTCTGCTATCACCTTGGGTAGGATGCTAACTCCAGATCCTGTGTCACATAGGGCACGTGGGAAGTTGATCCCATGGACTGAGCAAGGAACAACGAACTTCCCTTGATCACCCTTCTTCTCAAGTTTGATCCTCTTCTTCATATTGTCTCTGACTTGGTTGAACATCCTCCTGATGTCTTCTTCTGTCTCCTTAGTTTCTCTAAAAAACATCCACAATCTGTGTGAAAAGTAGGCTTCTTCAAAGGATTTCTCTGTAGGTATTCTTAGAACTCTCTTTCTGAAACTTTCCAGCTCCTTCCAATTAACTCCTCTTTTAAGGTGTTTAGGAACCTTCTCTTTCCTTTTTCTGAGAATTCTGCCATCTTTTTCCTTTTCTATCTCCATTGGATCAATGATATCCGTGGGCTTCTTCATGATGGCGGTTGGTGGGTTTCATTGCTCCAGGAGTGCATTAAGTTGTGCAACATCTATCTTGGGAAGTTGCACTCGGCGTGTGATAACTGAATATCGATCAACAGGTTCAGGAGTATGTCGATCGATTTCCTTATCCTTCTGTCGATCGATGGGACATCTGTCATGTTGATCAATGTTGTAAGGGCTGGGTGGATGTGGGTGCTTTGCTGCAAACTCCTCGTGAGTAAGTATCTTTATGGTGTTGCACTCGTGAGTGGATTCTTCAAGATTCATCGGTCGATGCTCGTCTGAGTCCATCATTCGATTAGAGGTGGCGTACATCGATCGATGTTCAAGTCCGGACATCGGTCGATACCAATGGTTTCCGCCAATACCCATGGAACTTTCGATCTGGAAGTCTCCCTCTTGCAGCTTCTCATGCTTCACCACTCTCCAAAAATCATCTTCTATGATAGCATTGACGTTGTGGCCTGTTGCTTCTTCTCCAGTCCCTTTTCCTAAGGCTTCCTGCTTCTTAACAGCTTCTCCTGTCTGAATCACCTGAGTCTCTAGTTTCTTCACATGAGTACTCAAAGCATCAAGCTTTGTGTTCAGAGTGGTGTAGACAGCATCGATCTTTCCATTGAAGTTCACCTCTAACTGCTGCTGGCTTTCAAGAATTTTGCTGAGCATGTCTTCTAGCTTTCTTTCTGGGGTTGGTGTGGGTGGCTTCATGTAAGATGAGTTTCCATAACTCCTGTTGTTGTTGGGGTTGCTGCTGTTGAAGTTGCCTCTCTGTCCTGAGAAGTTTCAGTTTCCTTGGTTTCCAGATCTCTGAAATCCAGTTCCTCTGATCCAGTTGACTTCTGCTTCTATGTAGTCATCTTCTTCATCAGCTTCTGCATCCTCCACTGAGCAGATTTGCTTGTTTAGCAACTTCTGAACATTGTCAAGTGTAGCTTGTACCTCATTTATTTGTTCCTTTCCAAGGAAAGCTGCAGATCTTGCTTTTACAATGTTCTTCATGCTGTTGCTGGATGCTAAGTTGTCTATTAGCTTCACAGCATCTTCAGGATTCCTTGTGGTGAAGTTGCCTTCACTCGCAGTGTCCAGAGCCATCTGATATTTCAGCGCGATGCCTCTGAAGAAAGTGCAGAGCAGTTGCACCTTGTTGAATCCATGGTGTGGACAATATCGTTGGTAAGACTTGAATCTGATCTGGGTATCCTTGAATGACTCTCCAGACTCCTGGTTGAATGTGGCAATTTTCCTCCTTAAGTCTTCAGCGCGCGCATCATCAAAGAAGTTACGCAAAAATGCGTTTTTGATGTCGCTCCAGGATGTAAGAGATCCTGGTGGTAGCTGCTTAAGCCACTGTAAAGCTTCTCCAGATAAAGAGTGCTTGAAGAGCTTACAGAGAAGGTAGTCCACAGGGACTCCATTGGCTTTGATAGTAGATATGAGATCCTCGAACCTCTCCAGATGGTCCATGGGATGCTCATTGGACAGCCCACAGTAGGGTGTCTGTCCCACAAGGGTGTAGTACTGCGGCTTGAGCTCAAAATCGCCTCTCTGAATACCAGGGGGACGAATGGCTGATCTGTTGGTGTAGAACTGATCAGGACGGTTGTAGTCAGCTAGTGTTCGAGCAGCCTCTCCTACAGGTTGAACATCTCATGTTGGTGCAGTTTCTGGCTCAAGGATTACTTCATTCTGAGCATTGAGTTTCTGACCTGCTTCATTACGAAGGTGACCTTTTTGGTAACTTAAGTCTCCATTCTCATCTCGTGTGAGAATAATAGGCGCAACCATGACTTGCGGAGCAGTATCGATCGATATATAGATAGGGGTATCGATCGATGTCGGATGAAATGTGTCGGTCGACGGTGAAGTAGTGTCGGTCGACAGGAAGGTGCGAGTATCGGTCGACGAAGACGGTGTCTCGGTCGTCAGGGGTGCGTCGGTATCGGTCGACAGACAGTTGTTGATGTCGATCGATGCGGAACGGATTTCCTTACGGATTGAACGTTCCAAGCTAGCAGGGTCTTCTAAGAACAAAAGTTGAGATGCCTTGTTGCTTCTGGTACTGCTGGGCATGTACCTGAAAAGATAAGAAAAAATTTGTGTCAGAAAACAAATTAAAGTAAAAATAACCTAGACCTAATCAGATTAAATCCTATTGTATCAAAGCTCCCCGGCAACGGCGCCAAATTTGATATCACTCAAATTACCCTTAGGAGTGACTTTACTCTCTCAAATAAGAGGTTCAGTTGTAGTACTTAGGGATCGAATCCACAGAGAGCTAGTGTACAAATAAGATGCAATCTTAGTGACAATGCTAGGTTGAAAATGGTTTAAAGTAAATTGCAGGTTTGTTGAGTAATGATAAGATTACTCAGTTGAAAGGTTTTGGTTTTAAGACAATAAAGAAAAGTAGTTAGATTCAGGGTAGGTATTCAGGAATTCAAGATTATAAATAGTATAAATACTAACAAGTTGCTTGCATGATATGTCAGAGCTCAACACTATTAAATGAATCCATCAGCTCTCGCAATATTTAGACCATCTATTACTTAGATGCTAAATGGTGTTTGCAACCAGCTATATCGCCAACAGTATCGATCGATTATTCGATAGGAATATCGACCGATACACCTCTAGCTACGTCGATCGATTACTCTATAGGAGTATCGATCGATACGGCTCTAAGCAGACATTATGCGCGAGTTGATACAATGCTCACCATGATCTTAGATCAGCTTTCGCTTGTCTCAAAAGGGTCATAGCATATTTAAGATGTTATCAGAAATTATATTGAATGAATAATACAATCCAAGTTCATGTTCTAGATAGCTAATACAACGTAGCAGGTTCGTAGCTTCATTTGGTTTTGCTACAGTTGGACCGTAGCACCTTCGTTGCTATTTGGGTTTTTTTACTAGTGTCACTTATTCACTTCTATACTTTCATATATTAGATTAATTAACGTTGTACTAATAAACATACATGATATAAACTTAATATGATTCTTTATGAAATGTGATATCATATTTTACGGGATATACTGGGTGTCATATGAGATGTATAACAAAACACGTAATATATAATAATAAAAACAGCTCCTAATGAGGAATCATAAAAATGTAAACATCAAACTAAGTGGATAGTAAATGTTATACAAACGTTTGAATACAATATAAAAACATGCATGAATTATTTATTGCATACATATGTATGATATAACTTTAAAAATCAATCTAAAATGAAAAGTAAATAATTTTTAGAAGGTCACAAATGTTGAACCACAAATGTTGAATCATAAAACTGTATTTATCAAATATAAGACTCATGTTAATGCCTACACAAGCGTGTGGCTATTTTATTGTAAGTTTTAGGACAAACTGAGAAATTCAAATTTATAAAATCATATTATAGAAGTATTTGGCTAAAATCGTTGATAGACCTTTATACCTAAAATCATGGAACGTTTTACCCCATTGCAAAGCAGGTTAACAAACTTTGATATGATAGACCAATACATATATCAATGAGTTAGTTTACAAATTATATGTTATATGTTCGAAGGTCTATGTTCTCTAAAGATAATGCATTCTTAGAAAAATGCATTCTAAAAATTTATAAGAAATTATTCTGACCATATATGTTGTAGGCTGAAGAAAATAAAAGTGAGTGAAGTAAAAAAAGAAACATAAAATGCGGAATGATCTAAAATTCCACCACGAACTTTTATGTGACTTTCTTTAAAACAAAGACATCGTCAAAGCTAAAAACACAAACCTTTTTTTATAGACAACAAATATTTCGAGTGTTGTCTATTCTTAGTATGCTTTGATTCAGACCTCCTTTCTTCATCATTCTCTCATTTTTCTTTCTCTGACATTTCATCCATTGCAGGTTATCTTTGTATTTCTTTATCTTTAAACATTCCGTCCATCTTCCTTGAGAGGGCGCGCCTCATGTGCGCGTTCTCTACAACGGCCATGGAAACCACATCTTTCCTCCTCGTTTCCATTGTATCACTCTTCTTCGTGGCTGCTTATGGTTTAT
The DNA here is from genome assembly GCA_018703725.1 of Brassica juncea. NCBI lineage: Eukaryota > Viridiplantae > Streptophyta > Magnoliopsida > Brassicales > Brassicaceae > Brassica > Brassica juncea. Next base: position 23,260,315 of record CM031935.1, read on the forward strand.
CGGAAACAGAATCTCTCTTGAAATTCAAAAAATCTCTTGTTATTGGGGAAGCAAGTGGTTTGGAGAGTTGGGATAGAAAGAATCCGCCGTGCAAATGGTTTGGTATCTTGTGTGATCAAGGCTATGTTTGGGGGCTACGTCTAGAGAATATTGAGCTTTCCGGCTCTCTAGACATTGAGGCTTTGACAGGTTTGAAGTCTCTAAGGTCTCTAAGCTTCATGAATAACAAACTTAGAGGGCCATTTCCGGAAATCAAGAAACTTGGTGCCCTGAAATCAATTTACTTATCAAACAATCAATTCGATGTAACGATACCAAAGGATGCTTTTGATGGGATGGGGTGGCTGAAGAAAATTCATCTCGAACACAATAAATTCAATGGTGAAATTCCAGTATCGGTGGCCAAAATTCCCAAGCTTTTAGAGCTGAGACTTGACGGGAACCAGTTCACCGGACAAATACCAGAGTTCACACATAAATTGCACATCTTAAATTTTTCAAATAATGCATTGTCAGGTCCAATCCCAAATATTCTCAGAACCATGGATCCAAAACTATTTGAAGGTTCAAATTTTTGTGTTGCCTTTAAGACATGAGGTTATGTTTTTGTTTATCTGTTTGACTTATAATGATCTTTGCAGGAAACAAAGAATTATGTGGTAAACCTTTGTTAACAGAGTGTTACTCTCCTTACAACCTTTCTGGAGAGCCTAAGGCAAGTTCCATGAAAAAAACATCAAAGTTTTTGTACATTGTAGCAGCGGTGGTAGCAGTGATACTGGCATTACTCACTATTCTTGGACTAATCATTGTGCTTTGTCGGAGGCGAAGAAACAAGCAGCCACTAATGTCACCAGAACCTGGACCATCTAGTTTTCAGAGGAGAGGTGGAATCCAAAAAGGTGATAAGGGAAAATATAGCTGCCATTCAAAAAAACGTGTTGCAAAGAAGATGATCCATACCACAAAATTGTCATTCTTGAGAGATGACAAGGGGAATTTTGACTTGCAAGATTTGTTAAAAGCATCTGCAGAGATTCTGGGAAGTGGGTGTGTCGGAGCATCGTATAAGACATTGCTTTCGAATGGATCCGTGATGGTAGTGAAAAGGTTTAAACATATGGATAGTGCAGGAAGTGAAGAATTCCAAGACCACATGAAGAGACTGGGAAGGCTTAACCATGAGAATTTGCTCCCAATTGTGGCTTATTACTATAAGAAGGAGGAAAAACTTTTTGTTTCTAATTTTATCGACAACGGAAGCTTGGCTGCTAAACTCCATGGTAATATTTGGGTTTTCTCTTTTTAATATTAACACTAATAAATCCATTTGCCTTACAAATCGTGTTTTTGTGTGTATAAATAAAGGTCATAGATCGTTAGAACAGCCAAACTTGGATTGGCCAACAAGATTGAATGTAGTGAAAGGTGTTGGAAGGGGACTTCTGTACCTACATAAAAACCTGCCTAGCCTAATGGCACCTCATGGCCATCTTAAGTCGTCCAATGTTCTTCTTAGTGAGAATTTTGAACCACTTCTTACAGATTATGGCTTGATCCCAATTATCAACGCAGAAAGAGCACAAGAGCTAATGGTAGCTTACAAATCTCCAGAGTACTTGAAGCAAAGCCGCGTAACCAAGAAAACAGATGTATGGGGACTCGGTGTACTCATCTTGGAGATTTTAACAGGAAAGCTCCCTGAAAGTTTTTCACAATCCGATAAAGAAAGTGAGGAGGACTTGACGAGTTGGGTGAAGTCAATTTTCAAAGGAGAATTGACAGAAGAATTGGTTGATCAAGAAATGGAGAAAACAAACAATTGTGAAGGAGACATCCTCAAACTCTTAAGGATTGGACTGAGTTGTTGTGAAGTAGACGTGGAGAAAAGGTTAGATATAAGAGAAGTTGTCGAGAAGATAGAAGATTTAATGAAAGAGCGTGAAGGAGACGACGACTTCTACTCAACTTATGCAAGTGAGGTTGATGGAAGGTCATCAAGGGGACTGTCAAGTGAGGGAATTAACTTCTCATGAAATTATTTAAGATATCAAGTAATCTTTTAGTGATAAAGATTTGAGTTTTTTCTTGTGTCTCAAAACAGTAATATTATTGGTTTTCATGAATGTCAACACCTCCACATATGAGAGCCCTTTAGAATTCAGAACTTGGTGATTATGTGCTGGCCTGTAATGTTATTGTGGACATCTACATAAAGAAAGATTTCGGGGATTATTTTCCTTGAAAAACCAAATCATAGAGAAATCACAAAAGAACGTTAATTATGTAATCCCAAGTTTTTAATCACATAGGAATGTTTACTAATGTATTCCCAAGTTCCTTTTTTAGTTTCCCTTTCTACAAGTTTCTTCTCTAAGAAAAAAATCAAGACAGATTCTACACAATATTTGTATGTACATTGCAGGAAGATGGACGTTAATCAACTTTTTATGTATACGAAAATATCAACATTAAACTTTTTATGTATGCGAAAGAATATGTAACTGCAAGAACACAATGAAATAATGTAGAAGATGAGACAATAGATAATGAGATTAGAAACTACTTTTTATTTTATTAAAATTCACTTAAATAATCTATTAAAAACTTATTTTATGTTATAAAATAAGGAGAAAGTCTATATCTTTATTAGACAATAAGGAACCCTTTATATAGGGAATTACATAAGTTCGAAACCCTAATATATATGTGCTAGGAAATACAAAGACATAAGAATATGGGCCTTCGGATATGGGCTTCCACCAGACATTGGTTTATAACACTTCCCCTTGGAAGATCATCTCCGAAGTGGTTTGTAATACGATTTGAATGTTACCTCATTAGAACCTTACCAGGAAAACCTAATGGGATAAAACTATGGTGAAGGAAAAAGAGTACAACACGTATTACTCCCCTTGTTGAGTACATCTCTGGATGTCAGTAACGCCTTAATAATTAGATCCACCAAATCCTCGCTTGAGTAAACTTGGACGGACAAACAACCTATATCACCAAAACTAATTTACACTTCTTCGGGTAGGTTAGTATCAAATGGACCCAAGTCTTTAGTTCCTTGTAGATAACAAAAATATGTATAATCCCGTTCTAGTGCCTTTGGGTCGATCATGAGCTACATCTAGCTAATAGATTACGGTAAATTATTTATCTAGCCTTGTATGGCTCGCCAAATCCGTCAAAACTTTATGGCACTTAGACATGGCATTTCGGTACCAAGGATCTCCTCATTTTCTTCATTAGTGCCGAAATTATATTTTCTAAACTGAGGGACCTTATAATTATGGGACTTATCAATTCGTAAGCTTAGTCCATATCAAACTTCTTGAGCACGTTATCTATGTATGTCATTTGATGCATAAGGATTTTCTTTTCAAGGTGCTCAATGTATAATCCAATATATAATCTTGTTTTCCCAAAACCTTTCATGTTGAATTCGAATTCTTTCTTGATATATTCTATCTTTGAGAAATTTCTCCAGAGGTTTCTAGGATATTCAAGTCGTTTACATAAAGATATTCAATATTGTTCTCGAGAACTTGATATGTTCGGTAGTTCGATACCCTCTGGAACTTTCACATAAATTTCGTTATCCAGTGGACCGTATAGATATGTATTTTATTTGCCAGACTTATAGGGAATCAGAATGTCGTTGCATCCACCACATAGGAGTATGTCGCGTTTACAATTGATTTCAGGTCTTTGTGAGAACCTTATGCAATTTCGCCATTCTTATTATGTTTTCTCACCAAAGACTTACTTATGTTTTCTCACCAACGACTTGTTTGACTACATCTCTTCTCTTAAGAGATTTCATATACCACGTCTTATAGCATTATCAATTTGCTTAATCAATTTCTCCGAGTAATTTCTCTGTGCAATCTATGATAGACGTTGGTTTCATGATCCTCGCTTTTGTCAAGCGCTTTTGTATTCAAATATTATATCATCATCGACGTCGATATTATTTTACCGGTTCTATTTATAATCCAGACATGACATAATGCATTTAGATCTTATTATTTTCAGGTACCTGATCTTTATTCATGGTCATGTCTAAGGTTTCCTTTGGACAACCTTAATTTCGAATCTGTCATTTCAATTTTATACTCTTCTTATTTTCGAGTAATACATGTATGGAACCGTCTTATCTTAACTAAGTCCACTATCAATTTTATTAGAGCATAACCCGCTGGTATATTTCAGTTTGGGTCATCAAACATGTCTGGCAATTGACTTGTTTAAGTTCTGAGAATGATTCATTCTTTGGACTCTTATTCTATATTCATATTTGAGGATCATTATTCATTCTCAAAATCGTTTACCAGCTTATTATTTCTCTCCCTGATGTTGGATATACGAATTTATCTAATCCATGGCTTAGCCTTAATCATATCTCTCGCGGCCTTATGTATTCTTATGGAGATTTATATCCAACGTATACACTTAATTCAATTTCAGATCCCATCTTATAACTTTGTGGTCGAGCAACTTATTTAAGTTCTCTATATGGGAACATTAATTCTTGACCCTTTATCAAATTCATGGGAGAGTCTCTATTTGTTCTTTGGCATTATGCGAACAAAATTTTTCTGAAACTTATAAGGATTCATAAATCCACCGGTATCACCAATTACTCTTGCAAACTTATTGCAGATTTTGACAAGGATATGTACAACCATATGTCGTCACATATGATGGGTGACCAGTCCATCCGTAGGTGATCAAGCCCATGAAATGCCTTTCTTATTTTCGAAATATCATGGTGAATACTCATATTATCAATTCCCTTATTCAAAAGGGAAGCATATCCTAAACCATTCAATAGAATGTATACTTAACCGGAATGGCATGACCGGTTTGCCAATCATTAATCTCCATATAATCTTTATGTTGTGCAATTTTGTTTTCAGATTTGATTTTGGCCGAGTTCTATTTGGGCTATTGTTGTCATGGATGCTTAACTTATTTAGGGATTTTGGGATTCTCTGATTCTCCCCCTCGAGATAATAACACTTAATGTTCATTTATCTCGTATTGAATCCCAAACTTAGGTAATTAATATCAAAATTTGTTCCCTTAGACAATAATTTTGAAAATATCATGCATTAAATAAATCAAAGTGTGCAACAAATAACCAGAAATAAATTAAGTCTGAATAGATTATTGTCTAAGATATAGATTCGCCAAGATAGTTTTTTCAAAAGACTTTGGCCAAGGAATTTTGGCCAAGGGGGTTCGGCCAAGATGATTTCATATTTGGCCAAGGTTTCACATTTGGCCAAGATAATATCTATTCTGCCAAGAGATTCTATTAGTTTGACTAGATTTCATATTTGGCCAATAGAAATTTCAATTTGACCAAGGGATTTCCTATTTGGCCAAGGTTTCACCTTTGTGGCCAAGGAAAATCTGTTAATGTTTGTCTTTGGCCAAGCTTTTGCCTTCGGTCAAGGTCTTTTAAGGTTGGCAAAGAGAATTTAGACTTTGCATTTGATCAAGATTTAAGCTAGGTAAAGCTTCTACATTTGGTCAAGGCTTTAAAGATCATGTGATTGTTCATTAGGCCAAACATAAGTTTCGGCCAGGCCAAATCCGAATAGTTCTAGGATTCTTATAGATGTTGGCTAAGGAGTAATTTTATAATCATATTTTAAGTTTTAAACAAGTGATCATGTCTTAAATTTGGCTAAGATTTCATTTGGCCAAGGCTTTGAGAAACGATAATACAAATGTTCATATGAACATATATAGTCTTGGCCAAGCCAAATCCAAACAGTTTTAGGATTTGGTTATGTGTTTTGGATTTGCTAGATTTTTTCAGCATATGATTCAAGGTTTAAAAACACATATAGGCCAGGCAATGTAATCGAATCAAGTTTAACATATGATGAAGTTTTGATCCTATGGTCAAGCTTTTAATCATGCGGATAGGATTTCATGCAATCTCTATGTTTTAAACAAGCAAGGCATCATTTTCAATCAAGTAATCAGCTAGCAAATCAGATTTGGATCATGTGAGCATGTGATTGAGCAAATTAAATCTAGGTTTCATGCTGCATGCATTCGGATTTTATCTTTAACAATCAATCCAGATTTTAATTTCTTAGCATGCGAGCTAGGCGATCAAATAAATCTAACTTTGGTTTGAAGCATGCGAATTACATTTGGTTAAGACATATGATTCAGATTTTAAACATATCATGTGATCAAGCAACCAAATCAGATTTCAATCAGTAGCATGTGATCAAGGCAATTTCTATTTCTAATAAGATTTAATCATATGATTTCAATTTCCTAGGTCTAATCGATTTTTAATCAATTAGCATATGAATAATCATGAAATTTTATCTCTAGGTTTCATATGATCAAATTCTGGAATTATAATTTAAATTTATTGTTTTAAATTTTCAGGAAATTCTAATAAACATGCGATCAGATTTTAGGTTAAATTTCAAATCCTAATTCTAATAGGATTTAGACACAAGAACATGTAATTATTCTTAGTCGAATTATGCAACCTCAAACATGTAATTATGCAAGAAAAATATCAAGTTATACAAGAATAAAATCGGCCATGACAAAAACCCTAACAACCTTGTAACAACCTTCGTATTTTTAAGGGTTCTAGGTTTCAGCATGCAATTTCAGTTTTAATGTTTATGTTTCGACTTCTAACATTAAAACATGTAATTTCTGTTAGAGATCAGATCAAACAATTAGGTTTTATCAATCCTAACATGTAATTAACAAAATCAGATTTTAAACCTAAACATGCGATTTAATTTTCTATGTCTAGCATGCGATTTTGATTTTAATGTTTAGCATGCGATTTGCAATTTTATGCCTAGCATGCAATCTCTAATTTTAAAAACATGCAATCAGATTTTATTAAACAAACAATCAGATTTTATTAAACAAACAATCAGATTTTAAAGCTTTAAACAGCATGTGAAAACAAGTTTTAGAAATTTTTCATAAACGGGTTTTAATTTTAAAGCTATGCGATTTTTAGGTTTAAGCAAAAGTGATTCCTAAATACATTATGAATCGGTTTTTCAAGCATACCAAGTATGCGATCTGACTATTGACATAATCAGATCTGAAACTATAGTTTTAGGTATATGATTCAAGTTTTAGAATTATTAGAATCATATTAGATAGTATCGGTTTATACAATTTTCGGTTTTAAGCATGACATGCGGTTTTCATGTCATGCGATTTTAGGTTTAGATTAGTTCTTAGGTTTAAAACTTATGACCATTTTTTACTAAGTTTTAAACATATACTATATGATTAAACATATACTATATGTTTTATAAGGATATAAATCGAATTATGCATTCATAGTTGGTTAGGTTTTGATTTCTATGATCGCATATTAAGGTATATGTGATCGGTTCTCTCTATGTATGGTTCAAGTTTAATTACATTAAACTAGATCTCTAAGTAGTTTTAAAGTTTGAGATAGTTTACCTAATGAACTTTTTTTGATCTGAATGGAAAAGAGAGTTTGATCGCACGGGCAGCAACTCCTCTCGGTTTGAACTCCTTGTTGATATTAGATTTATAATTTCCTCGGCTCATGAAAAAAATACGAGGAGCATTAGATAACATAAACACCATAATCTAACAAGATAACATGAATCAACTAAGGTATGATAAACTTATCTTGCACAAGATTTGAGTTCGGCTAGAAAATCCTTGTTGGAATCGGGGCGCACTGTATTTGTGCGTGAAGGCGCGTCGGTTGTCAGATTGACAAGCGATTTGCACTGACAGATTCGTCTCGGCGAGGGCTTCGATTTGATATCGTGATCGTTTTCTGGGCCCTCACTGTTTGAGAGAACGGTCTCATTGAAGTTTCAAGGCAGATTCCTTTGCGTTTAGGGTTTGGTGATTTTCGGCTGAGTTGAAGAATATTTCGTGGGGGCTTAGGGTTAGAGCATCGTACTGATAACGTGTTATAAAATAAGGGGAAAGTCTATATCTTTATTAGACAATAAAGAGCCCTTTATATAGGGAATTACATAAGTTCGAAATCCTAATATAATATGTGCTAGGTAATACAAAGACATAAGAATATGGGCTTCCACCAGACCTTGGTTTATAACATTTTATTAGTTTTATTCTCTCTCTCTCTCTCTCTCTCTCTCTCTCTCTCTCTCTCTCTCTCTCTCTCTCTCTCTCTCTCTCTCTCTCTCTCTCTCTCTCTCTCTCTCTCTCTTCGGGTTCCTCTACGACGTCAATTCTTGTCGTCGACAAAGAGAACGGCCACCGAATCGATGCCTCCGCTCCCGGTCAACAGAGAGACCGTTTTGGGATTACCTGCGCCTAGCGCTGCCCCGATCCCGTTACCAAAGGGCCGTTAGAGGAACTGTCCCGCAACCGACACTGCCAAGAAGAGGAGGTGCTCCAAAAATAGAGAGGGCAAGCCTTCGTTGCTAGAAGGATCGGTCTTACTGCCTCAGCACTGTGCCAAGGTTCGTTGCGAAAGTGCCACCCCCTTTTTTTGTCGGCAAGTTGACCCTTTTCCTATTATTTTTCTGATTTTTTGTCTTTTCGGTAGTTAGTTTCTTTAAACGACGGGTTGATCAATGACTGCGGGTCAGAGATTGTTGGGGTCGAAATCGGTCAACGACGAAATCGTCACCCGAAAGTCCTCGAAAGAAAAACCAAGTGACGATCAAAGCCAAGAAACGGGTCGTCACTCGATGAACTCACAAGAAGGCATGAACGGACCGTGAGCCCCGGGGATAATTGAAGGCAAGCAGGCACCAGCGGACACAGGACACGGCACAGGCGGCAGGCTTGCCCTGTCCCGTCTGGCGCCGGCGGCAAGAGTCCTGGTTCCCACCTATGCAATGGTCACGTGATCTCGTACAAGGGCAGCATCTTGGTCCCTTAAACCCATGTCCGGATTGTCCGCAAACTACAATGATTCTTCCGCAAAGCCTTCTCGATTGTTTAAAAGTTCATATTTTAAACGTCTAAAGTTCGAAGCCACATTACTCAAACCTTTGAAAACGGTTATCTCGAAATCTACGGCTAAAGATCCTCCTAAAACTCAAAGATTTCCCGCACGAACGACTAACGGGGGAAAGATCGAACAACGGAAAACCCACGGACGGCAACACGGCCTGGCACCGGCGGCACGCGTCACGCGGGACGGCCTGGCGCCGGCGGCACCCCGGCCTGGCACCGGCGGCACCCCAGCCTGGCGCCGGTCGATGGCCCTCGTCCTGGTCTCGGTCCCATCGTGCTCGGTCTGATCCCATCTTGGCTTGTTTGGATCAATCTTCGTGAGTTTGGTACGATCACGGTTATTCTAAACACCAAACATCTCGACTATACGAGGAATTGGGGTTCCTTCAGAAATGCCGAAACCTTCAAAAGACTATTCTTTCGAAAAACCGTAAAAACGTCTAAACGGCCCGACGTGGCCAAAACGGCCCACTTACGATTTTCCGAAAAGGAAGGATAACTATGACGGTTTATCCTTATCCTCACATAAGAGATAAATGTCAAGTTTCCAGAAGATAAATGTCAAGTTTCCAGAAGATAAATGTCAAGTTTTCCGAAGATAAATTTCAAGTTTCCCGATAAGCACGAAGATGGACGAAAATGGAAAAAGCCCGATTCAGCCCGCAAGAAGATAGACCGTCTTAAGAGGAGTATATAAGGAGAGCTTTGGACGAGGAGCAAATCATCACAAAACTTCCAGAGCACTTAGCACTTAGAGCGACTTAGCATTCTTTTCTGTTTTCACTAGCGAGATGCGACTCAACTAGGATAGACTTAGGCAGCCGGACTAGCGTACTTTTCGACAGCTCTTGTAGCCGATTTATTTACTCGTTGTACACGCTCAAACGAGAATTCAGAAATAAGATCTCTTTCGCTCTTTCTTTCGATTTTCATTTTTTACAACTTTAATCTCCATTGATTGTATCGTGTGTGGCCCAGCAGATATCCGGGACCTTCAAGGAAGATCGTGTTAACTCGGTTTTCCTCCAAATCGTTTATCGGAAATTGACGGTGTGAATTTCGGTTCCCACAGTTTGGCGCTAGAAGGAGGGGGGGTTACGGATCTATCTATCTCGCAACTGCACACGCTCGATCATGTCTACTGACGTCACCAAAGATCAGCCAACGCTAGACGGAACACCCGTCGACGCCAACGTTGAGAAGACTCCAACTGGAGATGCGTCCACAGTCACTGCTGATGCAAACACTTAGGCGCTCAACAAATGAAGGAACTGTTTACCACCGCCCAAGAACGGACGGAACAACAGGACAAGCTAATAACCTCGCTCGCAAAACAGGTCGACACCTTAACTGCGAGGAGCAAGTTGCCGCGCGGATCCACCAAAGCGCGGCGCGGCAGAAGACTCGACTTCGGATCTCCCGGAGAACGAGAGAAAGATGCCCCGAAAGAGCCTACTCCCGAGGAAACGGCTCCAAGAGAACAGCAAACGACCTCGCAGAACCTTCCACCCCCAGCTACGGGAAACAAGGAAAGCGACGTCGAGCGCATCGATCTAGATATCAGCTACTAATCGGATCCTTCCGATGAAGACGCTGACATCCACCCCAGGAGGACCCGAAGCCAGTCCGCTCGGCAGACGGTATCCTTCGAAAGGCCCATGACAGAAGAGGAGGAAGAACTCTACTGGATTGAGCAGGAAGAACTCGCGGAGGATCAAACTCGGGTCCATCGCGACCAGCGCCGACAAAATCGGAGGAACGCCGGTATGAATAGCGAGATCCATAATCTCCGCGAATCTCTCAAGAAGACCGTGGCCGAGATCGATAGACTTCTCGAGGAAGCACGGAAAACACCGTTCACCGCTCGTATCACGGAAACACGCATCTCAGACCCAGGGAAAAACAAAATCCCGGTCTATGACGGTACGACGGATCCTAAGGCGCACCTGCAGTCCTTCCAGATCGCAATGGGTAGGTGCAAACTCCCAGAACGCGAATGAGACGCGGGTCATTGTCTTCTCTTCGTCGAGCACCTCAAAGACGCTGCGCTCGAATGGTTCTCTCGGCTCAAAAGGAACCCCATCGGAAGCTTCCGCCAACTGGCCTCGGCGTTTATCAAACAATACTCCATGTTCATGGACAGAGAAACTTCCGACGTGGACCTATGGAGTCTAGCTCAGAAGGAGGACGAGTCGCTCCGCGACTTTATGCGAAGGTTCAAGCTGGTGATGGCCAGAGTAACAGGCATCAGCGACAATGTCGCAATCGACGCCCTGAGGAAAACTCTTTGGTACAAGTCGAAGTTCCGAAAGTGGATACTACTGGAAAAGCCGCGGACAATCCAGGATACTCTCCACAAAGAAACGGACTTCATCATCATGGAAGAAGAGATGAAGCTTCTATCGCAGAAGCACGGACCACAGAAAACGTCCTCAAAAAAGAAACCCTCTCGTAAAGACAAGAACGTCCATCACGAAGGGGAAGACGCCCAAGGCGAGCATAACTACGCCATCAACTCGGAGCAAGGCAGAACCTCCGGAAACACCTGGACCAGGAACCAGTACAAGGATAATTCCTACTGCAGTTCCACGAAACCAGAGGTCACTCCACTGCGAACTGCAAGGTTCTCGGCGCCCGGCTCGCCGCAAAGCTCCTCACCGGCGAACTATCAAAGGTCAAGAGTATAAAGGACTTTCTCCTGGACTCCGACCGCCCAAAGACCAACAAAACTGTCTCCGAAGACCGCGCAACCGAAAATCAATCGGGTGAAAAGCGCGGAATGAGACAGGACGACCAAGGGAACAACAGCAGTCGCCAGAGGGTAAACATGATCATCGGAGGATCACAGTTCTACCAAGACTCTATCTCGTCGATAAAAGCCTACGGGCGAAAAGCCGAGACAAGTTCCAACTGGTTCCCAGACAGCGATATTCCTAACCACACGATCGCTTTCGAGGAACAGGAAACCGTTGGAATCGACAAACCTCACTGTGATCCTTGTTATCGACCTGGTAATCCAGGATCTCGAAGTCGGCCGCATCCTCGTCGATACAGGAAGTATGGTCAACGTCATCTTCCGCGACACCCTCTACAGGATGAAGATCCCACTTGGGGAAGTCGTCCCTGAGCCAAAACCTTTGACTAGGTTTTCGGGCGTCACTACCATGACCCTCATAAGAATTAAGCTCCCGGTCAAGGCGAAGGAAGTCACAAAGATCGTCGAGTTTGCAGTAGTCGACAACCCGGCCATCTACAACGCCATCATGGGAACCCCTTGGATCAACTCCATGAAGGCAGTACCATCCACATATCACCTCGGCATCAAGTTCCCGACTCCAACCGGAACCGCAGTCATCTGGGATAGTCAGAAACAATCGAGACTCTGTTACCTAGCCGAGTTCAAACTGCGAAAAGATCGGAACGCCCCTGCGGCCAACCCGTAACGAGAAAAGGAATCACACAACATTTCTGAAGACTCGAAAAAAGATGATCCAGGATCATCCGAACAGGCAACGATTCAAGACAGCGACAAAGCCTCTGAGTCCACCGCCGTAAAAGCAGACAGCTCAACCCCCGCACAAACCACCGATCCGATCAGCACGATCGGAACGGCAACGCACGGGGAGTAAAAACGTTTGCAACAACTATCAGAACTACGAGATGGCTTGATCCTCGAAAGAGGTACGTAGGCAGCTCGTCGAAACCCGGCGAGTTCAGCTATCCCCCTCACCAAAAGGGGGGGGGGACTGGGTACGTATACTCCTATACTCCCACAAAAATGCGAAATAACCGCACATGTACTCGAACTTTTTGAAATTTTTAATAAAATTCTTTCTATCTTTTAAGCTCACTAAACGCATAAGCACTTCGGAAAAACGAAAATCATATCTTCAAAAGAAATGCGAGACGTCGCAACTTCTTAAAAAGATAACAAAACTCGTATCATCCGCCAAAAACAGTCCACCTGCGACTTAAAAATAACTTACGCCCGTCGATTGGCCCCGACGGACGCACACAAGAAACGTTTCACTCAAATACAAACTCGTAGTCAGACCTACAAGGGCCTCTTACATCCGACAAGGATATCATAGCGCGCTATACAAGAAACCCAAAATTTTGGTTTAGCGTCTCGGATAAACTCCGAAGATAGCTCGATTCTTTTAACACAAGTCATATAAGCCGACGCCTAGTCGCGGACTTTAAACGAAAAGAATCAGGAAGAAATCACTAACAGGCAAAACGAAAGCCGATCAGTCATCGCACAGCCTTAAAGCTGAGAGTAAGCCTAGGTCTTGCCCTAAACCCAGTCTTGCTGGATCTTGACATCTCACAGACATAGTATCGTATACGAGATCCCAAAACATGTCTCTTATCGCTTACACCTAAAACGCTCTCTAGAAAGTAGCATACGGACCAAGCGACAAAAAAAGAGTTAGGATACGAAGTGACTACTCGCATTCTTTCCTCTACACTTGACGAAAGTATAAATCAAAACAAAAGACGAAATTTCGCAAATTTTCATATTCATAAAGTCCGCAAAGATGGCGGGATTCTATGCCACCAACGGCCAGTCCCAAAAACATAAGAATGCGACCTCCGACGGTCGCAGAATAAAACTCCTAAAAAGCGGCCACACACGGCCAAAACATACGATTCACAAAAGGGAGTCAATATCGAAAACTCCAGATGCGGAAATCCCGAATGAACCTGCAGGCTGGTCCACTTCCTCGTTCACGCCTTGAGCATTCCCGCCACCCTCGGCGTTCTCATCGGCTCCGGCCTCCACCGTATCCTCGGAAACCTCGATAGGTTCCCATAGCCTCCGGACTCTTTCTTCGACTGGAGGAACCAAGAACTCAGCATGAGCGCACTCGGCCATAAAATCCTTCATCTCAGCAACCTCGGAATCGAAGGAGAAATCCAGGTTCTGAGACTTGTAAAGGTTTACGACCGAGCCCAGGCACTCGCGGAAATCGCCAACAAACTCCTGAGCTTCTTTAAAACATTGAAACTCAGCAGCGAACGATTCCGCCCGTCTCGCCACCTCAGCTGCGACCATCCTCCTTCATCTCCTTTCCGCCCGAACAAGAGCTCGAGCATGAAGCTCAGCTTGCTTTTCGTTCTGCGCCTTAACCTCTTGACGGAATCGGAAGAGCTCTCGTTCAGCTTCTTTGGTCTTGAAGTTAGCAATCCTAGACTTGCGGAAACTTGAGTCGAGCTCATTGCCAAACACTCTTATTCCCTGCAAAAATTCAAGATCAATAAACATACATATATGCGGATTCAAGAATACAGTTAAGAAGATCAAAGAACAAAACCTCATTGATCCGCTGAGAACCCTCGGCAAAAATCCTTTGCCTCTTCTCTTCCTCCAGCGACTCGTCAGTAACAAACTCCGGAGGAAGGCCGTCAAAGAAATTGCTGGGAAGTGGAAAATCGCTGGCTCCACCTTTTTTCGTTTTAACAAAACTAGGGTTTTCCCCCAACGGTGAAGGATCTTCCGAACCTTCCCCACCATCGATTTCTTTCCCTTTACGGGATCTCTGTTTACACCTCCGAGTTGGGGCTTCGATAACCGGTTCGGCATCATATGTCGGGACAGAGTCTCGGGACCGGTAAAGCCATACTGCATCTCGAATCCGTTCAAGAGTGAAGGACTTCCAGAAAAACGGCCTTTGACGAAGGAGATCCCTCTTGACGAAAAGATAGCCATGCAAATGCGCAACAGCCCCGTTCTCTACAAAGTGAAACTTTTTCATTAAAAACTCGCACTTCCAGAATAACAAAATAAACAACGAGTTTTCATCGTATTACCTCGGTTGAAGTTCCATGCGTGCGGAAATAGATGGAGGCAGCTCTCCTCGACAGAATCACTATCTATTCGGACAAAGAAGAAACGTTCCTGCCACGACTTAGGGTTCGAAGTAGTCCCCTGAATTATGGCCATATCCTTCTTAGGCATCATGGAGTAGTAACCATCGCTCCCCGTCGGCCGAGTGCTCCAAAGGCCTTCGAAATCACCAGGACTGAGATCGATCCCGAGCTCGTAACTTGAGATCAGTACGCCAAGCCAACTCTCTAAAGCAGGAACGCTGAGCTGACTGATCGAGAGTTCGAAGTGACGAAGCGCACGAACAATGGCACCGGGGATCGGAACCACATACGGCAATACGTAAAGAAAGCCTCGTAACATGTAAAGAAACCTTGCGGAGGATTCCTCGCACTCTCGTTACCAACAGGGATCCGGAATTTGACTTCATCGGGAATCTGGTAAAACTCCCGGAGAGTCCTGAGGTATGTATGAGAGACCAAGCTCGGCGTAAAGGGAGCACCCGGCGTCCTCAAAGGTCTCCTCGGAACAGGAACATCTGGCAGCGATGGAACCAAACCCACAAGGGCGCGGTAATACGCATTCTTCGCCTCTTCCTCGACAAACTCCTCGTGCTTCACCGTCACACAGGCAGGAGAGTCATCCGAGGATGAATGGGAAGAAGAATTTCTCTTGGAAGATCTTGAAAACATTGTTCTTAAAGAGAGAGAAAGGATTCTTGAGAGAGAAAGTGAATTTCTTATGATGAAGTAAGAATGAGATTTCTTACTCCATCCATATAAAGAAGGTAAAATCACTATTTACCCCGACTTTCGGCAAACGATTACGTCTCTACACCTGCCCATACGGCTATACCGCAAGCCAGGAGTTTGGTACCATCGTGCTCGGTCTGATCCCATCTTGGCTTGTTTGGATCAATCTTCGTGAGTTTGGTACGATCACGGTTATTCTAAACACCAAACATCTCGACTATACGAGGAATTGGGGTTCCTTCGGAAATACTGAAACCTTCAAAAGACTATTCTTTCGAAAAACCGTAAAAATGTCTAAACGGCCAGACGTGGCCAAAACGGCCCACTTACGATTTTTCGAAAAGGAAGGATAACTATGACGGTTTATCCTTATCCTCACATAAGAGATAAATGTCAAGTTTCTAGAAGATAAATGTCAATTTTCCAGAAGATAAATGTCAAGTTTTCCGAAGATAAATGTCAAGTTTCCCGATAAGCACGAAGATGGACGAAAATGGAAAAGCCCGATTCAGCCCGCAAGAAGATAGACCGTCTTAAGAGGAGTATATAAGGAGAGCTTTGGGCGAGGAGCAAATCATCACAAAACTTCCAGAGCACTTAGCACTTAGAGCGACTTAGCATTCTTTTCTGTTTTCACTAGCGAGCTGCGACTCAACTAGGATAGACTTAGGCAGCCGGACTAGCGGACTTTTCGACAGCTCTTGTAGCCAATTTCTTTACTCGTTGTACACGCTCAAACGAGAATTCAGAAATAAGATCTCTTTCGCTCTTTCTTTCGATTTTCGTTTTTTACAACTTTAATCTCCATTGATTGTATCGTGTGTGGCCAAGCAGATATCCGGGACCTTCAAGGAAGATCGGGTTAACTCGGTTTTCCTCCAAATCGTTTATCGGAAATTGACGGTGTGAATTTCAGTTCCCACAGAGATCGAGCGTCTGGCGAAGGAATTAGCGGAGTCACAGGAGGGTCGAAGCTTGTCGCAGCTAAGTTGAAGGTCATTGAGGATACTCACACTGTCGAAACGTCTCAGCGCGAGGTTCGGATCAGTGATCTTGAGCGGGACCTTGGTAAGACGGCGAGTTCTTTGCTGAAGGAGAAGAAAGAGAAGAAGGCCAAAGCTTTGGAAGTGCGTCGACTCCAACGCAAGATCCAAGACGGAGAAGGATCGGAGACCCGCGGGGCAACAAGGATCGACGATCTTCGTACCAAGCTTCAAAATCGTTTAGCGAAGATGGCTGTCTCCCTTGATTTCTTGATGGCTGCCCATAAGAGGGACTTGGCTTTGGCAACTCTCGAAGGGAGCGTGAACGAAATACAGCTGTTTAAGGGTGAAGAGGTCCTGTCTCTGGATGTAGAGGAGGCTAGGCTGTCGGCCTGTAAGGCAAAGTGGATGGCTTCCGAAGAGGATTTCGAGTTGATCCTTGCTTTCCTGAAGTCCAAGTGCATCCTTACGCCATGTTTGGATGAACCCCATGGGCGGGTTCTAGCGATCGAGGGAGGCGAAGGTGACGTGGTTCCGAGTTCAGAAGAGGTCGAAGATGGTGGTGACGTACCAGTTCCGAGGGATGCCTGAGGTTGTAGTCCTTTTTCTTTTCTTTTTTATGCATGTATTGGTTCTGGCCGCGTGAGGCCATTATGTATGTTTCGGGACTGGCCGTTGGTAGCTTCGAATCCCTGTCCTTTTTGGGGCTTTAAAATATTTGGCTCAATTTTTATAAATTTTCGGTTATTTATAATTGTAAGAACTTCTGTTTTTCGAAGTTAGAGGGGGAGGGTGTGAGTTTTCGGCTCATTCCATCCCCTCAGACGATCACCATACCTATCGTTTGTGCAAGGCAAGAGTTCTCGCAGTTTCCTGTTTATGCGGAGGCTCGTTAAACGTATAGGTATAGGTGAAGAGAAAAATTTTGGGATCTCATATCAGGGTGTTGATACTATGTCTTTGAGATATCAAGATCCAGCATGGATGGGTTTAGGGCAAGACCTAGGTTTACTCTCGGCCTAAGGCTTTGCGATGAAAAGTCGGCTTTCGTTTTGCCTGTTTGTGATTTCAACCTGATTCGTACCGTTTTAAAGTCCGCGAATTGTTATCTGCTTATATGACATGTCTTGGCAAGAATCGAGCTACTTCCAAAAGCTGTTTGGAGGTGCTAACAAAAACTTTGGATTTTTTGTATAACGCGCTATGTTATCCTTGTCGGATGTAAGAGAGCCTATCCTTTCGAGGGCGGCTAATGTCTGTTTAGGACGTTCGGGTTCATTTGTTGTGATCAGCAACAAAGAAACGGTGCCATTTTAGAGGCACGTCACCGTTTCGAGAATGTCGAAAAATTGTTGTTCGAGCACTTAGCGACATCTCGCTGTGTCGAAAGTCGAATTTTTCTTATGTCGTATTTTGCTTACGGGCTTTGAAGAAATGCTTATGTTAAGGCTTATTTCATCCGAGGGATGCTTCTTTTAAGAGCATTCGGGGTATTTGTTGTTTTTGGTGTGATGACCGTTCGCTTTTCACTTAGGCGTTTTAGTGAATCTTGGATTGCTGTTGTAGCCGTTAGTGAATAGTGGGATCGGCAATTTTTGTAAGAGCTGAATCTCGTTTTCTTAATAAGTTTCAAAATATCGGATTTTTGAAATTGTGGGAGTATACGAGTATATGTATACGTACCCACTCCCCCCCCCCTTTTTTTAGAGAGGGGCGATAGCTGAACTCGTTAGTTGACAAGCTGCCTATGTACCCCTTTCGGAAATCAAGCCATCTTGTAGTTCTGTTTACCATGTTGCGGCTAGTGATAGTATTTTTTGAGGTGCATTGCGTTCCAGGTTCTTTGGATTTTAACGTCTTGCATGTTTGCGATCTGATACGAACCTGGTCGGACCACCTTTATGATCTTGTACGGTCCTTCCCAGTTAGCTCCCAGTTTTCCTGCGTTTCGTTCAGCAGTGTTTTGGAAGACTTTGCGTAGAACCAGATCGCCTTCTTTAAACCTGTGATGGCGCACGTTTGAGTTGTAATATTTGGCGGCAGCATGCTGGTAATTTTGGATTCGGACGAGCGCTTGGCCTCGGCATTCATTGATAAGGTCGAGGTCATCCAGCAGCATTGCATTGTTGAGATCTCCTCGTTCGGGACCAAAGAACTCCTCATAGTTCCTCCGCCCATCGACCTTTCTTGGAGTCTAGGCGCTTCTTTAACCCGTCGAGGATGGTTTTTTTAATGGTCTCTGGCTGGCCATTACATTATGGATATCTGGGAGTTGATTTGTTTAATCTTATTTTCCACTTTTTGCAGAATCCTTCAAATCGGGTAGAGATGAATTGAGATCCGTTTTCTGTTACAATTTCGTAAGGGACTCCGTGTCTGCAGATAATGTTCTTCCATATGAAGTTCTCGACTTAAACTTCTTTGATACTCGCGTAGGATTCTGCCTCTACCCATTTCGAAAAGAAATCTGTGAGGATCAACAGGAAACGCTTATGCTTTCAGTTGTGTAAAGGTCCGATAATATCCATGGACCATCGCATGAAAGGATATGGAGACGTGATGGACGAGAGGACCTCTGCGTGTTGATGGATCGTCGGCTCATGCCTTTGGCACATTTCACATAATTGTGCGAATTTGTCGCAGTCTTTGATCATAGTTGGCCAGTAGTAACCGTGGCGTTTTATTTTGAATGCGAGCGACCTTCCGCCGGAGTGATTTCCGCATGATCCGGAGTGGACCTCTTCCATAAACTTTCTCGCTTTGTTCCTTCCACGCAGGTCATGAGCGAGCCGGAGAATCTCCATTTGTAGATTTCCCCGTCTACCGTGACATATCACGCGGCTTGAGCTTTTATCTTGCGGGCAGCCCATTTTTCAGCGGGCAGTGTCCCGTCGATGATGTAACCTCGAATCGTTTCCAACCATGGCTTGTCACAGCCATATTCAGACTGATCCAAATTTTCCTTGGGTTGGTTTTCGGCTTCTTCGGCCTCTTCAATCTGTGCCCGAATCAGGTTGGCAATGACTGGTGGTCCGATGCTCGGGTATTCTATGAACTCAACGGGAATTATTCTCTTAAGACCCGAGTCCGAGCTTGACGCGAGCGCGGCCAAGGAATCTGCTTGGGCGTTTCCGAGCGAGGAATCCTAGTGAGGGCGAAGTGATCGAAGCCTTGGGCTAGATCTTGGATGAGTTTGAGATATACATCTACCCTTTCATTCGTTGCTTCGTATTCTCCGCTGTACTTGTTTGCGACTAGTTGAGAATTGCAGTAAGTGTGGATATTATGAATTTTCAATCCATGGGCTAGCCATAAACCAGAAACGAGCGCCTCATATTCCACCTCGTTGTTAGATGCATGAAAATCGGGACGAAACAGTTGTTCCAGGATTTCCCCGGTAGGTGAGATGAGACGAATTCTGATCCCGGATCCCAGTTTGGAAGATGACCTGTCGACGTGAAAAAGCCAGGTCGAGTTTGGATCCTTGTTAGTCATGTCCCCCGTAGGTAACTCTACTAGGAAATCCGCCAGTACCTGGGATTTTGCACAGGTCCTTGGGCGATACTCCACATCGTACTCGCTCAAACTGCCCTTTTGGCAAGCCTTCCCGACTGGCTCGGGCTATGAAGGATTGTCCGCAAAGGGAAGGTCGTGAGGATCACGATGGTCTGAGCTTGAAAGTATGGTCTTAATTTTCTTGCTAATGTTACTACGGCGAATGCCAACTTTTCCATTAGGGGGTATCGTGTTTCGGCGTCTAGAAACGTTTTACTTACTTAGAAGATTGGTTTCTATTCACCGAGTTCTTCTCTGATCAAGACGCTGCTCACTGCCATTGCTGAAACGGCGATGTATAGGAACAGAGGCTCCCCTTATACTGGTTTTGCGAGAACCGGGGGAGAGGCCAGGTAATGTTTTAATTGTTGGAAAGCCTTTTTGCACTTTTCCGACCACTCTAATTTTTTTGTTCCCTTTTAAAGTTTTGTAGAACGGTAAGCACTTATCTATTGATCGTGATATGAATCGATTTAGCGCGGCGACCCTACCGGCCAGTCCTTGAACTTCTCGTTTAGTCCTGGGGGAGGTCATTTCTATTAGTGCGTTTATCTGTTTAGGTTGGCCTCGATCCCGCGACACGTGACGAGATAACCGAGAAATTCTCCCGATGTTACTGCAAATCTACCTTTTGCTGGATTCAGCTTCATGTTATGCAAGTTTAACCTCGCAAAACACTCTTCCAAGTGGGAGACATGGTCATGTTCATTGAGAGACTCTACAAGCATGTCGTTGATGTATACTTCCATGGTTTTTCCGAGTTTCTAGGAAAACATACGATTAACGAGTCGTTGATAAGTGGCGCCCGCGTTTTTAGACCGAACGACATTACTTTGTAGCAATAAGTACCGCGCTCTGTGATGAACGTGGTTTTCTCACGATCTTCTAGGTTCATCATGATTTGATTATACCCGGAGAAAGCGTCCATGAAAGAAAAGAGCTTATTCCCTGCTGTTGCTTTGACCAGTCAATCGATGTGCGGAAGTGGGAAGCAATCATTCGGACAGGCTTTGTTGAGATCGCTGAAATCAACACATACTCGCCACATTTCATATTTCTTTATGACCACAACGGGATTAACGATCCAATCCGGGTATCTGACCTCCGTTATTGACCCTACCTTGAGTTTTTTTCGACCTCTTCATTGACCGCGGTGGCGCATTCTGGTCCTCACTTTCGTCTTTTCTGTTTGAAGGGTTTGTATGTTGGGTCGATGTTGAGCTCGTGACATGTTATGTTAATGTCGATCCCCGGCATATCTTCCGCAGCCCAACCGAATGTATGAAGGTTCTTTTAAAGACAGACTATGAGCTCCGTCTTCAATGGTTCACGGAGATTGGCTCCAATCTCGACGCATCGTTTGGGAAAAGTATCATCAAGAAAAACTGAGATTACGGGCTCGCAAGTCTTCGCGTTTCCCTTCTAGAGTCTCGGCCTTCCGCGACTGCCAAAATATTTCCTCTGAATCTTGATCTACGGCATTTTCATCGAAGGCTGGCTTTCTTTTCTTTTTCTTGGAGGTTTCGGTCGTCGAGCCCTTTCGTTTAAGCTCAAAGGCAAAGCAAACTTGTGATATGCTGTGATCTCCCAGTATAGTTTCGATACCATCAGAATTTGGGAACTTAAGGCACAGGTGGAAAGTTGAGGGAACAGCCCGCATGGAATTTAACCATTGAGTCCCTACGATAACGTTCTGAGGCATATGGGCCAACAGGTCAAGTAGCCTCAGAAGATGAAAGCACTTGATTCCTTCGGTGCGACTTCCTTCGTGACCACGATCACAAAACGGAAGAGTGCATCATACTAAGGATCGAGGTCAACGAATTACTGAAGAAAGGACACCTACGGGAGTTCCTTTCATAAACGGCCAAGAGCCATCTAAACATAGAGACACCCGGAAAGCCTGCCGAAGCTGCTCCCATCTCGCCACCTCGGCAAGATCGAGTATCAGTGTCATATCCGGCGGCTCGGAGATAAGCAGCGTAAGCCACGCGGCTGCAAAGAAGAGCCCCCGAAATGCCAAGCACGGTCTAGAGACATCAGAGCCTAAACGCCTGCTCCTTGGTACAGATGAAATAAGCTTCACAGCCAAGGAGTAGGTGATGGGCTTGATAGCTTGCTCAAATTACCCTAGGAGCAACTTTACTCTCTCAAATAAAAGGTTTAGTTGTAGTACTTAGAGATCGAATCCACAAGGAGCTAGGGAACCAAAAAGATCTAATCAGGGTAACTAAGCTAGATTGATTATTATTGAACTTAAATAGCAGGTTTTGAGCAAGGCAGTTGCTCGATTGATTGATTGAAGTTTTGAAGCTTTTATAAAGAATAGCTAGACTTAGGGTTTCTATTCAGGTTATTAGGATTATAATCATATAGATGCCTAATAATTTGTTTGCATGATATTATAGAGCTCAACTTCGTTAGAACAAATTGATCAGCTTTTTCCTTCTAGATTCGTCTATTGACTAGATCTAATGATCTTACTAATCGGCTTGATCAATTAGAAAGTGTCGATCGGTTATTCTATAGGAATATCAATCAATACACCTTTTGGTCCGTCGAACGATTATTCTATATGAATATCGATCGACGCGCTCTAGCCAAGCTTTGAGATCGGGTTGAATGAATGCTTACTAAGGGTTCCTCGATCAGCTTTCACCTTTCTCTAGAAATCCTAGCTCAATTAGGATAGGTTCAGGAAAAGGTTAAGTAGTAACTTATATCCTAGGTCAAGGTCTAGTTAGCTACTCTAGAACACAAGCATTAAGAGCATCCTAATGATGAATATCACAACTTAGCAATCTATAGTTGGGGCTAATCCCTCACAACCTATTTGAACCCTAAATCTAACAATAGAACTACTTAGACATGGCTAACCAATTCATAAGAACAAGGTATAAAGAAAACAACATAGATAGATAAATAGATAATAATGGATATCCAATCACAAATCTCTTTGGATCTTCTCTCCGACTCTACAAATCCATAAAACCTTTAGCTGTGTAAAACAATAGAATAGAAAAGTTCTCTTTGTCTTGAACACTTAGAAAAACTATAAATATTAGGTTAAAAACTCGTCAGGGGTAATCTTGTAATTTGGTGAAGTCTTGGGCTCTAAGTCGGCTGTTTGCTACTTGATTCAGAGTCGATCGATGTCACAGGATGAGCATTGATAGACTAAACTCCAACTGTGGAACATTCTTCGATATTGATCGATGGTACAAAGTGTGCATCGATCGATTATTAACTCTGAATGTCGACCTTGGTCTGGTTTGATGGTCAGCTCGGATGAAATCTCTTTTATGGTCCAAAATGCTCCAAAAACATCACCTATATACCAAAACACTCCTGAACCTGAAAACATACCTAACAGACTCCAAAACATAATAATTGTATCTTAACACACCTATATACCATTGGTAAAAGTGGGTCAAATCCATGGTATATCAACTCCCCTAGACTTACCCTTTTGCTTGTCCTCAAGCAAAACATACAGGCAGTCTCTCTGAAAGAGGTTTGAAAACAGCAGAGACTCACTCAATCTTTAAGCCTAAAATCATCACCTCTACAATGTTGCAACCCACATCAAATATCTCGTAACTTTAGAAGCACTTTATATACCATATCCTAGCTTAGCAACCAAATTCATCTAGCCATCAACTGAGCAAATCCTGTCTGACTAACCTCTCTACTAACCTCATTTCTTGCATAAAATAAATGTGAAGGCTTTACTTTTGGAGTATCGATCAAGGGACACATGGATTCTTACTCAAGCAAGATTCTGAACACACAGGTAGTCTTCTCTGATCTCTTTCTTCCCACTTTTCTCTCTTTCCTGAATCCTTATAGTTTCAATCCCAATGAAAATTGACTTGTTCATCTTATTGACTAGTCTACTTTTGTAGCTCTTATTTTGACAAAGTGTAGCGAATAATTGGGTCACAGGTAATTTACCTATCCCTAGTTTCCACAATGTGTGATCATTCCTTTCTGAATTAAAATACTGGGGTCACAGGAGACACTCATACCCCTCTGCATCTTCCAGGAAATCATCTCAATCTCTAATATATAGGATGCTTGAAGAGAGAGAAGGGAACCAGAAACACACAGACTTTTACCTTCCAGACTTGCAGGAGGAACCCGATCCAATGTATACAAGCCCCAAGACAAGCAGTAAAGTCAAATTAGGTTGGAGGTCAACTTTGGTTCCTTCAAACATTCTCAGCAAGTGTGGTCATAGTTGAGAGATGATCCACTTTATTATCTCTAGTGCATTCTACAGTCAACAAATCTAAGAATGGTGCTAGAGAGTGGTTAGACACTAAGTAAAGATTGAAAAAGTTCATTGTCCCCTTCTTGACTCAATAAAAACTTTGAAAAACATTTAGTAAGATCAAAAGGTAAAGTAATATCAGTAACATTCTCCTAGACATAAATTATACACTGTCCTCGGTGTATATACAGTCGGAGTTAAGGGAATGACATAAATCATAAGAACTAAATTGAACAAGTTCGATCGATATACCTGACCGAAGTCCATGTCGATCGACGTGATTAAGTGTCAAGTTTCCGAAGATAAATGTAATGTTTAGAGGATAATAATAGGATCGAAAAAATGGAATATTTATGTTTTTCGAAAAACTCGACCCAGGGCAGAAACAGAAGATGCAAACCGACCTTGGAGGAGTATCTAAGGGGTGTCAAGGCGAGAGGCGCAATGGACAATTCTGTAATTCTCTAACTCTAGAGCTCTGCACTTGGAAGCCCTAGGCATTATTCTCGACATGCCTGTTTCTATGATTTACACTCATACTAGACGAACTCGCATAGGTAGTTCGATCTCTTGTTCAACTCTTTCTAACTGAACTACGTCCGACTTGATCCTCGAAAGTGGTACATAGGCAACCTTTCATAAGGTCCAGTCCCAAATCTTAACAAAACCATTTATGTATCTTTTTCGTTATTTGTTATCGAGCTGCGACTCAATAAGGTTTAAGGTTTTAGGCGGCTGGAACTAGGAAACTTGCCAACCGCTCTCGCGGTCAAAGCTTTTATAATCTTTTGTAATCATCGCAATTCTCTTTCGTAAATTCGAAATAAAGATCTACTTCTTCTAAACTCATTTTTGTTATCTTTCTATATTTTTGCATTTATTTGGTCACTTGTCATTGGCTCTCGCAGAAAATCCGGATCTCAAGGAAAGTAGGGTTTTCTTTGCTTTCCTCTATTCATTAAAATCGACGGTGTGAATTTTGGTTCCCACAGTTTGGCGCTAGAAGGAAGGGGGGACGGATTACTCTAACTCATGGCCGCAAAATGCTTGTTCGAAGCAATTTCCAGAAATATGAAAGATAAACTCGCGGCTCGCATCAACACTAGTAAAACAACTCCAGCAGCGACTGCTCCTATGGCCAACGCTTACGCAAACGCTGCAGTGCTCAAGAAAATTGAAAACCTAGTCGCAACTTTTCGCCACAGGAAGAGCACGAAAACGAGCTCGCCATACGGCGAGTGCGGCTCATCCTGACCCGCTCGCCATATGGCGAGTGCGTCCTTGTCCCGGCTCGCTCGCCCTAGGGCGAGTGCGGCCTTTTCCTGCCCGCTCGCCCAAGGGCGAGTGTGGCCTTGTCTCGGCCCGTTCCCCCAAGGGCAAGTGCAGCTTGTCTCGGCTCGCTCGCCCTAGGGCGAGTGCAGCTTGTCTCGGCTCGCTCGCCCTATGGTGAGTGCGGCTTTTCCCGGCTCGCTTGCCCTAGGGCGAGTGTCGTCCATTCCGACCAGTCCGGCGAATCAATGTCATGCACTCTCGCCTTGAGGCCACTAAACTTAATTTAGAAAAAATACTCAAAATTCTTTCAGATCAATCCTACGAAAACGAGAAAATTTCCACCTAAGTTAAGTTGTAAAAATTAAAGCTCACCACAGCGAGAGTTTTTGATATTAAAACTCGGAAAGAGGACTGGTGGAACAGCTGAAAACATGAGTTTTCGGAAAAGCGACTCTCGTACAGCTAAACTCGATAACATTTTACGGAACAACTTTCGTAAAATAATACTCGACAATATTTCACGAGACAACTTTTGTAAAATTAAACTCGACTACATTTTATGAAACAATTTTTGTAAATTTAAACTCGATGACATTTTACAAAACAAATTTCGTAAGAGTAAACTCGACGATATTTTACAAAACAACTTTTGAAAAATCGACAACGTTTAAGGAAACAGCTTTTGTAAGATCAAGCTCATCAATATTTTGCGAAACATCATTCGTAAAGTCAAACAAGATCATACAAAACAATCAACGGAAAAAAAGGCAATAAGATCTGGGACAGGACCAGTTTGCTCACAGCTTGACGAACAGAGAACCGTACCCGAATGACATCTTGCCCATTGCTTCCTCTTTTGTACATGCCCACCTTAGCCTTCTTCGAGTTATTGCCTGCTTCTCTTTTCTTTGTTTCAACAATTTCGTAAAGTTCCTTCGATGCATAAAACGCAATCTTGTTTTACAAAATTCTGCCATGTTGAGTCGGAAAAATCTATTCATAATGTTTGATAGACTTTTCAACAATATACAAAGCGCACGTGGTCAATTTAGTAAAACCAGTAGTACGAAGAAACAAAAACAGGAACTTGGACGTTGATATCTTCTCATCACTCTGATATTCTCGCCAGAATTTCGTCGAAAACCAATTCATGTGAAAATCAGTATCAGAATTTTCAAAGTCCTTTGACAATAATCGAAAGTGGCCATTCCTAAAAGCCTAATAAATTTTCGATAAATTACTAACTCAACTCGCGAAAAACCTTCGACGAAATACACACATGTTCTCGTAAAAACTAATACTACGAAAATTGAACCTCAGATTAGAAGACACAAGGAGAAGGAGAATGAAGAAGAAGAAATCCCGAATCATCGATGAAACTAAGGTATGTCCGACTTAGAAATTTTATCAGGCTGGTAATTTTTTGTAGGAAAGGAATGAAAACGTCTTGGAAACTGCCGTAAACGTTAGGGAACTTAGAATCTAGGAGGATAGTCTAGCAAGCTAAGTCTTAGACAATTTTCCAGTCTTGTTCTATTGTTCCTTAACTGACCAGGCAGAACATGCAAACCGATCTAATCTCTCAAAAAACCGAGAAACGATCGCCACGCATTCAAGCATACTTATCTTGCTTCCTAAAGAAAAAACATAAACAGCCCTTCGAAAGAACAGTTCATCCGCAGCTGACTCTGCACGGGTCTGTGTCGAGTCTTCTAGGTTTTTCTCCCTCTGACGGAAAGGAAAATTTATACGAAGCATTCATCGTATGAAACCAAAAGTGGAAAATCGTTTTTAACATCCATCAGCCAAAACTCAGAAAACTCCGCTATGCTTGGCCTGTCAATCCCAACGAATGCTATTTGACCCTCGGCCAACTGCGCCTTCCCATAACGCCCGAACCTGAGTTCGGCATCCTTTTTAAGGACAATCATAAACTAACATGACCATAATGTTAACATGAAAGGGTCATGGTCTGATCCTTTACCAACAACTTCCTTGGCTATACAGCTGAACACAACCTTCATGCCAAGCCAAAACAATTGAGTGACCACCGCTCAAATCACTTAACGGCTAAACGACAATCCACGATTTGTCATAAAACGCCAAGTGACTATTACACAAATAGTTTGTTGTATAGCCCAGAAGCAGAAATCATACGATAAATTCTTCATAACAAAATTCAGTCTTAACAACCATACGGTCAACGGAAAATTTGAACTTATCGTCGATCGATTAAGTTTTGTATGCCCCGTAAACACGGCATGAAAAGAAACACTCGTAACAAAGATCCTAGAGTTATACGAGTCATCCTTAAAAATACACAAAACAAATCCCGGAAGGCCAACACTTCATGGAGCACAATAGAGGAAGACACTACTTCCCTGGGACAAACTTACGCGACCCCTCGGTCCTAATTCCTCAAATCGAGAATCGAACAATTCAGCATCTAAACTGAAACAACAGTTTTTGGCTGCAAACATTCACAAAACATCTCCAAGCCCGCGAACATTTCAACCACAAAATACGGCACAAGGAAAACTCAACCTTCGGCACCGCGAGACGTCGCTAACTCTCAAAGAACCGATTTTCCTCAAAATTTTCCAGATGAAATTCTCGTCTCAGGAACTCAAAACAATCAAACACACCTCTAAACGGTAACGCACCTCTAACGGTAACACGCCTATAAATGGTAACATACCTCTAAAAGGTATCATTTCTTTGTTGCTGATCACAACAAACGAACTCTAACGTCATAAACATACTTAGCCACCCTCGAAAGGATAGGCTCTCTTACATCCGTCAAGGATAACATAGCGCGCTATAAAAGAGATCCGAAATTTTGGTCAGCACCTCCAAACAGCCTTTGGAAGTAGCTCGATTCTTACCAAGACAAGTCATATAAGCCGATAACAATTCGCGGACTTTAAATCAGTAAGAATCAGGTTAAAATCGCGAACAGGCAAAATGAAAGCCGATTTGTCATCGCAAAGCCTTAAGCCGAGAGTAAACCTAGGTCTTTCCCTAAACTCAGCCATACTGGATCCTGACATCTCAAAGGCATAGTATCAACACCCCGATACCGAGTTCCCAAAATTTGTCTCTTCATTTATATTTGTACGTTTATGAGTCTCCGTGAACCAAAAGACTTCGGGAATCCTGATCTTACACGACGACAGGTATGGTGATTATTTGAGAGGCATGAATGAGACAACAACTCACACCATGTCCCTCTAACTTCGAAAAACGGAAGTTCTCTCAGTTTATAAAAACCGCGATTTTATAAATTTGAGCAAAATATTTTTAAAGTCCTAAACAGGCAGGGATTCAAAGACACACACGGCAAGTCCCAAAAACATAAATACGGCCACACTTGGCCAAAATAAACAGCCTCCAAGGCTAGTCTTGAGGCTGACAAAGGTCCAATACAAAATGCCATCGACAGCAACATGCTCGAAAGTCTCTACACAACACACAACCAGACCATGAAAGTCTCGCTGGAAAATAGGTCATATGAATCTTAAGTCCAAAACGAACTATTGAAGGCTTGATCCCTTCAACAAGGGTACGTAGGCAGACTTCGAAAGGCGCAGCCCCAATCTTACCACATTCCACTCTTTTAAGAGTGAACATACAACTTTCAAAGGGCCTCTTCAAACCATTAATTCTGCCTAACTTACTTAACTTGTCTTACCGCTCGCAAGAACATCGCAAGAGTTCTAACGAGATGGGGGGCTAACTGTTGGGGTCAAAATTGGTCAAGATGGAATCAATGCCTGAAAGTCCCCAGAAAGTATTTCTCGGACCAAAAAGTCTCGTATAAATTTAAAATAAGTTACACGATAAAGTTCTTGAATTAAAATACCCGATCTCTTTAACAAACAACTCACGGGAAACAAACTATGAAACGGAAAAGGGGATTACCAGCATTACCCGACCGTCCGAATCACCTGAAGAAGGTCAGAGCTTGGTCTTACCAGGCCACCTCGCCCTAGTGCAAGCTCAGTCCTCCCAGGTCGCCCTAGGGCGAGCTCATTTTGTTCTCCTTTGAGTCTCGATCAAAATGTCTTTCGTTTCGTTCCAATCGAAGTTTCCGTTGAGATTTTACGAAGAAAACAAGACATAACTCTCAAGTCTCTAGCTTGAATTTGTGTGCTTGATAATAAG
The DNA here is from genome assembly GCA_018703725.1 of Brassica juncea. Taxonomy (NCBI): domain Eukaryota; kingdom Viridiplantae; phylum Streptophyta; class Magnoliopsida; order Brassicales; family Brassicaceae; genus Brassica; species Brassica juncea. Next base: position 23,290,144 of record CM031935.1, read on the forward strand.
TATCAAAGGCTGAGCCAACGCACCTTTGTTCCTTCTCCTACAAGAACAAGAAACCAAGTATGCAAATGAGCACACTACTGTCCATAGAAAATAGACAGATTTTTCATCAAAGAGCTTCACTAAAGATATGCCATGAATTATGAAATGCTCCTTGAGGTTCAGATGATCATGAGAATCAAAAGCATTTGGTGGAAACACAAAGTCAACTACAGTCTCAAATGAAGTTTTAACAAAGTAGTCAACTCTATCTCCATCAATCAAATAAAACACAATGTTCTCATTCTCATGAATGTTTTTGACAAGGGGTTTTCTATCTCAAGCAAGAGCTTATCCACATCAAGTTCATCCCCTAAATCAGCAAGTTCAAGAAGAGGTCTAGGTTCATCAAGCATCAAAAAATCAGATTCGAGATCAATTGAAGCACAAAGATAGTTATTGTCAAAACAAACTTCAATATGATTTCTAACAAGCTTTTCTACTCTCAACTCATCTAGTTTCCTAGTTTCACATATCAGATCAAGACATTCATTGATGAGCACAAGAGAATCAAGATCAGAGGCAATATCTTCCACACAAGCAAAGCAAATATCCTCAAATTGAAGTTCTAAAGTGGAATTGCATATACCTTCCAGCTGGGTTGTTGGAACCCAATACATTACCTCTTTAAGGTTATAAGCAGCATCAAACTCATACTGTGTAACCTCCCTTCTTTCAAACTCTGCTTGATCCCTAATAAGGTTCATCCGGATCGTTTGTGCATGGTTCTTCATTGTCTTCCCCCAGTTCTCTTTCTCTTTCCGAAGCCGATATAACTTCACCCAATGTTCTGGTGTGAGTATGCGTATATCAAAGGGTAGTGTCTCCTCCACATACGGCTAATCTTCAATGTGATCTTCAAATGTGTTTTCCTCTTCTTGTGGCCAAGTTGAGTGGCTTGCAGCAATCACTACAAAACAGAATAACTAGAACATAAAGTTAGTAACTATACAAAGCAAAACAAAGCATAAGAAAATAAAGCTTAATCTCAAGAAAGTTTGAAATCCTAATGATAAATCTACTAATTCTCCGGCAACGGCGCCAAATTGATTACTTGCTTTTAAGCACACACCAATTAACCTAATGTGCCAACAATACCACAATCGAATGGTATGTAACTATAGCATTTTAAGATCAAATCCACAGAGAACTAGTGATCTATAGCACTAAGAATACACAAACTTTCCTAACCTAAGCAAACAAGAAAGATGATTTGTAACAAGCTAAGATCCTAGAAATATAAACAAGGTGATCTCAAATCCAATCAAGAAACAAGTGCAAGAACTCAATCAAATGCTAAGGTAGAACCCATGGGCTTAAGGCAATTGATCCAAGGCAATTAGTTTCCAAGTCAAGGTGTTAAGCTCAAGTAATCACAAGTCTATATAGGTCTAGATCTCATTCAATATAGATTAATCCATTTTAATGCATCAAACATCAACTGTCGTTGGCCTAATTCAATCAAGCATGCATGAATCACAAGTCTACTAACCATCTAGCAATCCTAACATCAAATGTCTTTGGTTATTCAAGCTATAGCAATATGATCTCACTCAAATTACACTAAGGAGTGAATTACTCTCTCAAATAAGAGGTTCAGTTGTAGTACTTAGGGATCGAATTCACAGGGAGCTAGGGAACACAAAAGATCTAATCCTTAGTGACTAAGCTAGGTTGATTTTGATTAACTTTAAATTGCAGGTTCGAGCAAGGCACTTGCTCGGTTGGTTTGATTGAGGATTTTGACTATTAAAGAAATTAGCTAGACTTAGGGTATCTATTCAGGTGATCAGGATTATAATCCTATAGATGCCTAACAAGTTGCATGCATGATATTGAAGAGCTGAACAGCTTATGAACAAATCGATCAACGTCAGCTTTCTAGATTTGTCTAATGACTAGATCTAATGATCTCCCCAGTCGGTTTGATCAATTAGAAAGTGTCGATCGATAACTCTACAGGAGTATCGATCGATACAGCTTTCGCTCTGTCAATCGAATATTCTATAGGAATATCGATCGACGCGCTTCTAGCAAGCTTTATGCGCGGGTTGAATGAATGCTCACTAAGACTCTTAGATCAGCTTCCGACTTTCTCTAACAATCTTAGGTTGGATAGGATGGATTTAGGATGAAGTCAAGTTAACAAGCAATCCTAGGTCAAGGTTCGAGTTAGCTAATCTAGAACACAAGCATTAAGAGAATCCTAACAATGAATCTCCCAACTTAGCAATCTATAGTTGGGGCTAATCCCTCACAACCTATTTGAACCCTAAATCTAACAATAGAACTACTCAGACATGGCCAAGCAATTCATAGCAGCAAGGTAAAAGAAGAATTTCATAGATAGAAAAATACAGAAACAAATATTGGAGTTTCAATCACAAATCTCTTTGGATCTTCTCTCCAACTCTAAGAGTCTCTAAAACCGTAAAACAATAGAATAGAATAGAACTAAGAAAGCATGCATTGCCTTAAACATATAGGCAAGCTATAAATATTGAGAACATAAGGTTAAAAACACTTCAGGGGCAATCTTGTAATTTGGTGAAGACTTGGGTTTAAAGTCGGCTGGAACCATTCTGTCTTCTGCGTGACTCGGTATCGATCGATGTCACAGGATGTGCATCGATCGATTATAATCTCGATACATCGACCTCTCTGAATACTGATGTTGATCGATGGCACAGAGTGTGCATCGATCGATTGTTGTCTCTGAATATCGACCTCTTGTCTGGTTTGATGGTCAGCTCGGATGATATCTCTACTAAGCTCCAAAATACTCCAAAATCATCACTTTACTCCAAAATGCTCATGAACCTGAAAACATACCTAGTAGACTCCAAAACATAATATATATACCATGGGTAAAAACGGGTCAAATCCATGGTATATCAACTCCCCCGTATTTACCCTTTTGCATGTCCTCAAGCAAAACAAACAGGTAGTCTCTCTGAAAGAGGTTCAAAACAGCAGGGACTCAAACAATCTTTAACTAGGATCATCACCTCTACAATGTTGGAAGCCACATCAAATATCTCCTAACTACAAAAGTACTTTATACCATATCCTAGCTTAGCAACCATATTCATCTAGCCAGCAACTTAGCAAATACTGTCTGACTCACCCCTCTACTGATCTCATTTTGTTTGCATAAAGTAAAAGTGCAGGTTTTACCTTGGGGATATCGATCACAAGATGCAAGGCTGCTCAAACAAGTATCTGGACCTGCAGGTAAAAAGAAGTTCCTTTCCTCTCTCTCTACTTATTTCTCTCCTAGTCAAAGTTTCCTCTCTCTCTACTTATTTCTCTCCTAGTCAAAGTCTGCTTTCATTTGCAAGACATTTAATATCACTCAAATTAACCTAAGGAGTGAACTACTCTGTCAAATAAGAGGTTCAGTTGTAGTACTTAGGAATCGAATCCACAGAGACTCTAGGATTACACAATAGATTTATAGTCTTCGAAATAAAGCTAGATAAGTAGGTTTTAAGCAGAAAGAAAGTGGTGAACAAGGTAGTTGTTCGGTTAGTTTGAATTGAGGTTGTAAGCAGATAGTGAATAGCTAGATTCAGGTATTATCTCAGGTATGATAAGTATGCTACTTAATCTGTGTAATTAAGGGTTTATAAATATTTATAGTTCTTAAACTCAAACTTTTAGGTACAATCAGATAGATTGCCTACAACTAGATCTCGGATCTCGACTTTTGTCCGATAATCACGAGAAAGTGTCGATCGATATTCTATGTGAATATCGATCAATACACCTTTCACTATATCGATCGATACAACGATTGTCGCGTCGATCGATATCGCTTCTAGCTAGCCTTAAGATCGGGTTTGATAGGTTCTCTAATCTTACTAGAGCAACTTTCTTGTGCACCTAGTTAGATTAGATCATTCTAGTTTAATTTCAGGTATTTGGTCAAGTCATCACTTATCCATATTAATCCTAAGATCTAAGTCAAGGGTGATCAATCATAAACAATAACATTAAGAGAAACTAGATGAAGAACCATATTTTAAACACCCTAACAGCAGTTTATTAGCAATACATAAATCAACCTTATGAGAAACCTAAATCAAATAGTGAGATTACTCAGACATATTCCTAAGAGACAAAGTCACGATGGTCTGAATAATACTTAAATAAATAGCAAGAGAAACAATAAAACAAAGTAATGAAAGCAAGGGAGTTTAAGATCTTCTCTGTTATGAAGTTCATATCTCTCTCTCCAATCCTAAGCTCCTTCTTCAAAGTAGCTAAGTTGCTTCTCTCCAAACTAGGTCTAAAAGGTCTCTAGGCAAGTCTGCCCCTAAGATGATACAAAACCCTACTAGTATAGCCTAACAGGCGGCCAGGGACTTAAGATGTAATAATAGAGCTTTTGTGAAACTTAAAGTCTTATAATTTATCATTAACTCTCGAGTGGTTTTGCCGTCGATCGATGGCAAGGAGTGCACACCGATCGATTTTTATTGGTAATCGTCGGTCGATATGTTGATCCAAGCATCAACCGATTCTTGTTTTAGCAAGGTTCTTATATTAGCTCCAAAATGCTCCAAAATGACCATCTTACTTCCATGAGTACCTGAACCTGTAAAAGCTCTAAAAAGACTCTAAAAGCATATAGTTTATTCTGAAAACATATAAAAATCATGGTTAAAAGTGGGTAAAATCCATGACCTATCAACTCCCCTAGACTTACCTTTTTGCTTGTCCTCAAGCAAAACAAACAGACAATCTCTCTGAAGGAGGTTTGAAAACATCAGGGACTCACAAAAATCTTTTACTTAAAAACATCTTCTCTAATTTGTTGCAAGCCACATCAAATACCTCCTAACTACAGAATCACTTTATAACGTATCCTAACTTAGCAACCAAATTCATCTAGCCAGCAACTTAGCAAATCCTATCTGACTCACCCCTCTACTGATTTGATTTCATTACATAAAATAAAAGTGCAGGCTTTACCTTGGGGGTATCGATCACAAGATGCAAGGCTGCTCAAACAAGTATCTGGACCTGCAGATAAAAAGAAGTTCCTTTCCTCTCTACTTATTTCTCTCATAGTCAAAATCTGCTTTCATTTGCAAGACATTGACCGAGATTGAACAGGCTTCCATGAATCATGACATTGACCAAGATTGGACAGACATTCACTTCTTTTGGACATATATCCTAGGATTCTTTGTGAATCAAGCCTTAATGGTCGTAGCCACCAAGTCCTATTCGAACCCTTTACCTATAGAATTCTTATGAATCAAGCCTTAATGGTTGTAGCCACCAAGTCCTATTCGAATTCTTTTCCTAAATAAGTATCTAACTAATAATCCTAATTTTTTTTGAAAGAATACTGAAAATTTAAATCTAAATTTTGAAATTTGAGAGAGAGGGTGATATATCTGTCTACACAAGGCTTTACCTTCCAGACTTGTTTGAAGCATCCGACCCCGTGTATACCAAGCCCCAAGACAAGCATATGTAGTCAAGTTTGGTTGGAGATCAGTTTTGGTTCCTTCAAACATTCATAACAAGTGTGGTACTAGTTGACAGGTGATCCACTTTAGCATCTATAGTACATTGTGCAGTCGAAAAATCTAAGAGCGGTGCTAAAAAGTGGTTAGATAACAAACAAAGATTTGAGAAAGTTCATTGTCCCCTTCTTGACTCAATAATTTTTTTTATAAGCAAAATGAAACACAAAATTAGTAACTACCTCCCCCAGACTTAAACAACACTATCCCCACTGTTATTTGGTCTAAGATTGATTTAGGGAATAAAACAAATACTGGATAATGAGATAAAATTTTCGTACCTTTCTGTCTCTTTCGTCGGTCGACGCTCTGACCTCTGTGTCGATCGACACATTAGTTGTTGTGTCGATCGATGACAAAAAGATAGGAACGTTCTTTGTCTAAAGCAACGTGTCATCCTTGTCTTACTCATCAAATATGAGTTACTGGTCATCTAAGTTAGCTTCGTTAGACAATCCAAACACATGTTATCATAAGAAAATAGATAGTCTCAAGTCATAGCATGCAGAAAAACGAAATAGTCAGAAACATAAATCCATAAACTGAAAACATGAAAAGAAAATAGTGCATAAAGATAAGGGATAGAAATATGAGGACTAATCAGTATCCTTGCCCGCCTCTTCGATGTCCTCTGATGAGTCACCCCGACGCTGGCGAGACGGTCCTGCTGCTGCTGATGACCTGGCTCTGACGCTCCTCCTGCTCAAGCAACGACACCTCAACACTCTGGCCCAGATGGCCTGAAGAACGTCCACGACTACACTCTGAGAGTCTCCATGATCGTGCATCGGAATGTCTGATATGATCGGGAAGTCGGGAAGTGGTGCCTCTGGCGGGCCCTGAGTGGCGCCTCTGGCGGGCCCTGAGTGGCAGGTGCTCTGCGGACTCCAGGAGGTCTACATGGCATGTCCGGGAGGTTGCGGAGAAGGCGGTGGTCTGGCTGGAACCTGAGGCTATCAATTTTCCCTACAAAGTCCGTGGTGTGCCTATGTGGCACCTGCAGCAGACGTATCTGGTTCTGCCTCCTGAAAATCCAGAGAAGATTATCCTTAAGCCAGCCCGAGTGAAGCAGGTGCGCCTCGTCCATAAAGCGGCTGGTGGTGATGGAGGTGCCCTTGTCCAAACGGATGCCCAGATGCCTGAAAATCGGTGTCAGCAGGCTCCCCACTGTTTCCATCTTCTGATTAGTTCCGTGAAAGGCTTCATCTTCAGCCCCACCAGATGCTCAGCAAAGATGGCTCCGAGGTTAGGTGTCACTACCTCGTCGTCCTCGTCGAGATGGCTCAGGTCAACTAAGCATTCACTGCACCGTAAAGCAGTGTGAGCTCTTGTATCATCACCTTGTTGTGCTCCATCTTGCACAACATAGTGTTGGCAAGGGCCCTCATGAAGTAGCCTGTACCAAGTATCCCCCAGAACTCAGGTAGCCCAAGGAAATCAGGAATGAGGCTCCTAGTGGCTGCGGAGTCTGTGAACCCGTAGATGTCGCAGAGGTCAGTGATGGAGATCCTGTATCTGATGACTCTGGCGAAGAAGGACAAAATGCCGTCGCCTGCAACCCTTGTCCTCGGGTTATTGTAGGTAAGCTGGACTGTGGCCATGAACTGTCGGATAAGAGAGACATGGAGGTCGTACGGACGAGTAGCCATGGAGCCAAATCCCAGCTGCCTAATCATGTCGGACAGATCCAACTCGATCCCGAGTCTCCTCACGGTAGCCTGATCGATGAACCGTGTGGGCTCAATGGAGACGTCCAGCCATGCAATGTAGAACTGGCTGTCGTAGTCGTCCCGCGTGTTTGTGAGTGCACGGTGGGTGCATTTGTGGCTCTTGACCGCTGCCTTCGGGTCTGTGAAGGTCTCGAAAGTGGCAATGGGAATCTTGTCGTCTCGAGGCCAAGGTTCTCTCTCGTCAGCTTGCGGGGACGGAGATGGAGATGATGATGATGATGGTGGTGGTGGAGGGTGGCTCCTAGAGGTACCAGCCTGGTCGAGCCTCCTCTTTGTTCTCCTCTTTCTGAGTTCTCCATGTTGACTCATCTGCAAACAAACACAAACAAAAGTTTTAAGTTAGCAAGCGTGCTCTCTGTAATGGATATCGACCGATATACAATCATTACAAGAAATGTGGGTATTAATAACATCATATTATAGTGTTTACGAGAGTTCTGCTATTGTATACCTACACTGACTTTTTTAGTAACGTTTATAAATTTAAAACGCTATGTTTGATATCACGGGAAAATAATTTTTTTTAGCCGCGTTAATTTACTAAGTATAGGCGCCTTATCATTATAGATCCAAAATTAAACGCTACCATAAATGTTAAATATCTCAAATTTTAATTAAAATACTTTTAGGTTAACCTTTAACCGTTGACAAAAAAAGGTTAACCTTTAACCAGGCTTGATACCCAGAAGAAAAAAAAATCAATTCTCTTTTTGACGAATCCTCCTCCTCCTTTCGATGTCACGCTCGCCGTCCGACCCGCATGACAACCACACCACGGTTCTCTCTCTCTCTCTCTCTCTCTCTCTCTCTCTCTCTCTCTCTCTCTCTCTCTCTCTCTCTCTCTCTCTAGTCCCGCGGTCTATATATCCTCTCTGTCTCTACTTTATCCTTTCTTCAATGATTAATGTTGTGTTTGCTTTCTTTTTTTCATCAGGCGTTGAAAGCTGAAAGCTTGAAGATGGTGTGGTTTCGAGCTGATTCTAGTGTGAGGAAGATTGCTGTTCGGAGGATCCTTAATCAAGGTGGTTCATATCACTTCCTCTTGATTCCTACAGCCATGGTTAAAGCGTGGGAAGCTTGCGAGTTTCTCAAACAGTCAACAGAGATGAATCTAGGTCACGTTCTTGAGGAGATATATTGGATTTTCCCTTGGCATCGATTTGCGTCGGTAAAGTCTGAAGCTTTTAGTCACTACTAATGGTTTTCCTTGTTGATGAATGAATGAATGCCTTAGCTTGTTTTTGCTTAATCATATAACTTTCCTTGTTCTTTGTATATGTATTGATAAAGAGAATGTTTTTAATGGATGAAGGTAAGAGAGGGGATGGACATGGCTATGATTGATGAAGGTAAGCTCTTGTCCTCTTGCTAACAGTCGTTATGAAACCATTAGAGACCACGTTGGTACTTAATTGACTTACTGTTTTGTCTGATTGGATTGAATCTCATAACTTTGATTTTTTTCTGTGTTTGCAAAAAAGCCGTTGGGTTTCTTTCTGAACCCCTGTTTCTTTACACTCCAAACTAGTGCGAGTATCAATAGTTTCTTGTCTTGTTTTGTTGCAGTAGCATGTTCTGTGAACATTGGAGAGTTTAGAGGCGACCAAAGAAACGATATGTGGTTGCCTCTTCAGAACATCAAATGGAAAGGCTGCATCTTGCTATAATTGTAATCGAAGACAGTGAAAAGGTAGAACTCTTTCCATTTTGTTTTTCTCTGGTCACATGACAGTTTCTGTAAGTGCTTTTGATTCTTGAAACAGTGGAGTGAAGCTCCCTTCAAAGGAGTGAAGCTCCCTTCAAAGGAGTGAAGCTGAGCAAGGAAGACATGCAAACTTCTTTTGTTTCTGGTACTACAAACAAAGGTTCCTTCATGTAGGCACGAGTAAGAGCTAAGGAAGATCCAAGTGGTGATATTGCAGATGTTGAAGCTAAAGAGAAACTAGATCAGGAAGCAGAGTCAGAAACCACAGGTGTGGACGTCGCCATGAACGCTAAAACTGAAGATGATTAAGTAGAGATTTCTAAGTCGAAAGGGAAGGAAAATAACTATCAGAACTTAAGACAAGGTTGGTCTTCTTTCAGAAGCTGTTGGTACTAGTTACTATTATTATGTATGGTCTGAATGTTTGGTGGTCTTCGTTTTGCTCACAGGGAGAATGATAATGACTACACCTAGGAGGGATACCAAGAGAGAATCAAGAAGAGAGGAAAAGACTGTGAAAACAGTGGTCTTGGATAAGGTCTTACCATCAACATAGCTTCTCTGCCTTTGATTATTCTACTTGGTGATTCCCTTTTTTCAACTTGTTAGACATCAAAATTCATCTTGCACATGGAATTTTGTTTGTGATAAGGATCTGTTGTTTGTGAAAAATCATTACTTTATCAGTAGACATAACGATTGTGGTTCAGTAATTCCTTTGTTATTTTGGTTTTTGTTTCCTTCAGTAACAATTTACATTTAGCACTACAATTTATGTGACAAATTACATTTAGCACAATTATTTGTATATGATGATCACTTCCATCAACCATAAAGTGTTCATATTAACTTTGAAAACCCGTAAAGAGGTGAGGAAAGGCAAATGTGTTTAAAGGATTCAATTTCGGCAATAATACAAAATTAGAAAAACAAAAAAAATATTTTTACCTTAAAATCTAAACCCTAAACATGCCCTAAACTCTAATATTCAACACTTATTATAAATTTCAAAATGAACAGTTTAAATTCAAATACTAAATTTCGATTTCTAATGTAATAGTATTTTTATGTATTTTAGATAATTTAAGCAATAAAAATTATATGTATATTGTGGACATAAATGATAATTAAAGTTTTGTAATATATATATATATATATATATATATATATATAATAGTTTGGGGGTTTATATAAATGTAAAACTAAAGGATAAAAATGATAATCAATTTTTTGTTGTAAATATATATATATATATTTAATTGTTTAGAGGTTTATATATTTATGTTACAAAAATAGATTATCATTTATATTCATGTTTTCATGTATTGATTTTGTGTTTTAAAATTTTAATGGAAAACTATAGAAAAATATATCACATCCAACTTATATTTATTAATGATTTACTTGTGTTTTATTAGAGTGAATTATATTTATTAATGATTTTAAAAGCAATAATTAATAAATAAATTTTGAGTAAGCTCTAAATTTTTAATATCTCATCTTATAATCTAAAGATAACACAAAAAGTAAAATGATAAAAAGAAATCCAACACTAATAATAAATTGGAAAAAACAAAAAGAACATTTTTATCTTAAGTTCTAAACCCTAAACATGCCCTAACCCTAACTACATATCTCAAACCCTATATCTTAAATTCCATTTTATACATAAATCTTCAACTTTAAGAATTTAAATCTAAACACTGAGATTATATATCATACATAAATATTCAACTTTAAACATTATAATACAAACCCTACATATATCCCTAGTCCTACTTATAACATTTTAAATTTATAACACTTATTTTATACCAAATTATAAAATTATACAAACTATAAAATCTAAATAAAACCAGTATATTCATAATATAACTTCAATCCCTAAACTCTAAACCACATACCTCATATGATCTATATCATATAAAACATTAAATTTTAATTTTTAATCAATCATACAATTTGAAAATTTAAATAAAAATACAGATTAAAATTTTTAAATTATGATATCAAATTATTTAAAGTTTAAATAATTTTACAATAATTATAAATTAAAAAAGAAGATAATTTGTACTGTTTTTTTCTAAACCATTGATTAATTTTTAAATCAAAGATCTAAAATCAATCTCCTATCTATCTCCACTCTTGTTTTGTATTGGTTAGGCGCGGATCACCATCTATACCATTAGACCGTACTGAATCAACGTTTGAGATTTGTTTCTAAGTTTTTTCCAAATATGTTCTGAGAGAGAGAGAAAGGCCATTTGTCAAGAAAAAAAAGAGAGAGAGAGAGGCGATGGGGTAAGCTGTGCTCGACGCCCTAGCAAAACTCGGCTTCATTCTCTTCCTCTTCCTCGTCGGCCTCGAAGTTGATTCCAACCTGAATAAGAACTTCATTCACTGGCGAAGTCTGGTGAGATTGATCTGAAATATCTCCGCCGCACCAGCCAAAAAGTGATTTCTATCGCAGCCGCCAGAATGCTCCTCCCTTTCGCGATGGGCGTCGTCACCTCCTTCCCTTTCCCGGAAGTTTCTTCACCAGAATCTGTACCTTCACAAGCGCATACCACGGTGGACGGGATGACTCGAATCGTCTGAGGAAGATTCTGATGAGGTTAGTTTCTGTTCTTTAAACGAGATCATTAAAGAGCCTTTGATGACAAGGAAACATTTGATTCATTTACCACGTGGTTGATTGGTTAATTTGCAGGAAAGTGAATATGAAAAACCTGCACTAATGGCTAAAGAAGATACCAAGAGTGCTAAAAAGGTAGTAGTAGCGATGAATCCGGCTCTGATGAATCAGAGAGTGAAGATGAGGAAGAAACCCCAAAGAAAAAGGTTTTCAGTGCATCCTGCCTATTATTTGTTTGCATATTTATGAAAACAGAGCTCTGATGTCGAAATGGTGGATGCTGAGATGAAACAGGTAAAGAATATTCCCTTCTCTTAACAATGTAGTTGCTGTAATCTCTTTCTGTATCTTGCTTAGAATTTTAATTTTTGGTTCATGCTTCGGTCTTTCAGCCAAAGAAGGTACAACAACGTTTTAGTAACTCTTGGGCTAAAGTTCATAGTGTGAGTTTTTTTATTAACTAGGGTCGGCCCGCCCTATGGGCGGGATATACTTAACTTGTGATCAAGATTATTAATTTTTATATGATTTGTGGTTTGTGTTTTATGTTTACATTTGCAAGCGATATATATGAGATATACTATTTTCTTAATTTAGAATTAACCAAACAACTAATTTTTACTATTATCATAATTTACTCTCTCTCTCTCTCTCTCTCTTCACTCTACGGGTGTGTTAATAACCGAAAATATATAAATATACCAGTTAAAGAGTATATTTAAGGTGATATTAATTTTTATTGTGTATGTTTTGTTATTCTTTTTATAGATTATGATTATCTTAATATCAAAATGTTCATGATACATAATAGTTTTACATATTATATTTGTTTATTCTACTGTAATTATGATAATTTTTCATAATAAGTAAAATAATTTTTGATACAAAAATCTTACATTACTTTTTTTCTTATGAATATTTAAAAAACTTACATATTTAATCAAAGAGAAGTGTGGAATACATAATAAAATTTGACATTTTCGGGCTGAATCGGGCTTTTTCCATTTTCGTCCATCTTCGTGCTTATCGGGAAACTTGACATTTATCTTCGGAAAACTTGACATTTATCTTCTGGAAACTTGACATTTATCTCTTATGTGAAGATAAGGATAAACCATCATAGTTATCCTTCCTTTACGGAAAATCGTAAGTGGGCCGTTTTGGCCACGTCGGGCCGTTTAGACGTTTTTACGGTTTTTCGAAAGAATAGTCTTTTGAAGGTTTCAGCACTTCCGAAGGAACCCCAATTCCTCGTATAGTCGAGATGTTCGGTGTTTAGAATAACCGTGATCATACCAAACTCACGAAGATTGATCCAAACAAGCCAAGATGGGATCAGACCGAGCACGATGGGACCGAGACCAGGACGAGGGCCATCGACCGGCGCCAGGCTGGGGTGCCGCCGGCGCCAGGCCGGCTTGCGGAACGCATGCCGCCGGTGCCAGGCCGGGGTGCCGCCGGCGCCAGGCCGGCCCGCGTGACGCGTGCCGCCGGCGCCAGGCCGGCCCGTGTGACGCGTGCTGCCGGCGCCAGGCCGGCTCGCGTGACGTGTGCCGCCGGTGCCAGGCCGTCTTGCCGTCCGTGGGTTTTCCGTTGTTCGATCTTTCCCCCGTTAGTCGTTCGTGCGGGAAATCTTTGAGTTTTGGAAGGATCTTTAGCCGTAGATTTCGAGATAACCGTTTTCAATGGTTTGAGTAATGTGGCTTCGAACTTTAGACGTTTAAAATATGAGCTTTTAAACAATCGAGAAGGCTTTGCGGAAGAATCATTGTAGTTTGCGGACAATCCGGACATGGGTTTAAGGGACCAAGATGCTGCCCTTGTACGAGATCACGAGACGATTGCATAGGTGGGAACCAGGACTCTTGCCGCCGGCGCCAGACGGGACAGGGAAAGCCTGCCGCCCGTGTCGTGTCCTGCGTCCGCCGGTGCCTGCTTGCCTTCGTTGATCCTCGGGGCTCACGGTCCGTTCATGCCTTCTTGTGAGTTCATCAAGTGACGACCCGTTTCTTGGCTTTGATCGTCACTTGGTTTTTATTTCGAGGACTTTCGGGTGACGATTTCGTCGTTGACAGATTTTGACCCCAACAGTTAGCCCCCCAGCTAGCTAGGAATCGTAATATCTTTCGGGTCCTGGCTTGCGGTATAGCCGTATGGGAAGGTGTAGAGACGTAATCGTTTGCCGAAAGTCGGGGTAAATAGTGATTTTACCTTCTTTATAAGGATGGAGTAAGAAATCTCATTCTTACTTCATCATAAGAAATTCACTTTCTCTCTCAAGAATCCTTTCTCTCTCTTTAAGAACAATGTCTTCAAGATCTTCCAAGAGAAATTCTTTTTCCCATTCATCCTCGGATGACTCTCCTGCCCGTGTGACGGTGAAGCAAGAGGAGTTTGTCGAGGAAGAGGTGAAGAATGCGTATTACCGCGCCCTTGTAGGTTTGGTTCCATCGCTGCCAGATGTTCCTGTTCCGAGGAGACCTTTGAGGACGCCGGGTGCTCCCTTTACGCCGAGCTTGGTCCCTCGTACATACCTCAGGACTCTCCGGGAGTTTTACCAGATTCCCGATGGAGTCAAATTCCGGATCCCTGTTGGTAACGAGAGTGCGAGGAATCCTCCGCAAGGTTTCTTTACATGTTACGAGGCTTTCTTTACGTATTGCCGTATATGGTTCCCGATCCCCGGTGCCATTGTTCGTGCGCTTCGTCACTTCGAACTCTCGATCAGCCAGCTCAGCGTTCCTGCTTTACAGAGTTGGCTTGGCGTACTGATCTCAAATTACGAGCTCGGGATCGATCTCAGTCCTGGTGATTTCGAAGGCCTTTGGAGCACTCGGCCGACGGGGAGCGATGGTTACTATTCCATGCTGCCTAAGAAGGATATGACCATAATTCAGGGGACTACTTCGAACCCTAAGTCGTGGCAGGAACGTTTCTTCTTTGTCCGAATAGATGGTGATTCTGTCGAGGAGAGCTGCCTCCATCTATTTCCGCACGCATGGAACTTCAACCGAGGTAATACGATGAAAACTCGTTGTTTATTTTGTTATTCTGGAAGTGCGAGTTTTTAATGAAAAAGTTTCGCTTTGTAGAGAACGGGGCTGTTGCGCATTTGCATGGCGATCTTTTCGTCAAGAGGGATCTCCTTCGTCAAAGGCCGTTTTTCTGGAAGTCCTTCACTCTTGAACGGATTCGAGACGCAGTAAGGCTTTACCGGTCCCGAGACTCTTTCCCGACGGAGGTGTAAACAGAGATCCCGTAAAGGGAAAGAAATCGATGGTGGGGAAGGTTCGGAAGATCCTTCACCGTTGGGGGAAAACCCTAGTTTTGTTCCAACGGAAAAAGGCGGAGCCAGCGATTTTCCACTTCCCAGCAATTTCTTTGACGGCCTTCCTCCGGAGTTTGTTACTGACGAGTCGCTGGAGGAAGAGAAGAGGCAATGGATTTTTGCCGAGGGTTCCCAGCGGATCAATGAGGTTTTGTTCTTTGAACTTCTTAACCGTATTCTTGAATCCGCATATATGTATGTTTATTGATCTTGAGTTTATGCAGGGACTAAGAGTGTTTGGCAATGCGCTCGACTCAAGTTTCCGCAAGTCTAGGATTGCTAACTTCAAGACAAAAGAAGCTGAACGAGAGCTCTTCCGATTCCTTCAAGAGGTTAAGGCGCATAACGAAAAGCAAGCTGAGCTTCATGCTCGAGCCCTTGTTCGGGCGGAAAGGAGAGGAAGGAGGATTGTTGCAGCTGAGGTGGCGAGACGGGCGGAATCGTTCGCTGCTGAGTTTCAATGTTTTAAAGAAGCTCAGGAGTTTGTTGGCGATTTCCGCGAGTGCCGGGGTTCGGTCGTAAACCTTTACAAGTCTCAGAACCTGGATTTCTCCTTCGATTCCGAGGTTGCTGAGATGAAGGATTTTATGGCCGAGTGCGCTCATGCTGAGTCCTTGGTTCCTCCAGTCGAAGAAAGAGTCCGGAGACTATGGGAACCTATCGAGGTTTTCGAGGATACGGTGGAGGCCGGAGCCGATGAGAACGCCGAGGGTGGCGGGAATGCTCAAGGCGTGAACGAGGAAGTGGACCAGCCTGCAGGTTCATTCGGGATTTCCGCATCTGGATTTTTCGATATTGACTCCCTTTTGTGAATCGTATGTTTTGGCCGTGTGTGGCCGCTTTTTAGGAGTTTTATTCTGCGACCGTCGGAGGTCGCATTCTTATGTTTTTGGGACTGGCCGTTGGTGGCTTAGAATCCCGCCGTCTTTGCGGACTTTATGAATATGAAAATTTGCGAAATTTCGTCTTTTGTTTTGATTTAAGGAAAGAATGTGAGTAGTCACTTCGTATCCTAACTCTTTTTTGTCGCTTGGTCCGTATGCTACTTTCTGTGAGATGTCAAGATCCAGCAAGACTGGGTTTAGGGCAAGACCTCGGCTTACTCTCAGCTTTAAGGCTGTGCGATGACTAATCGGCTTTCGTTTTGCCTGTTAGTGATTTCTTCCTGATTCTTTTCGTTTAAAGTCCGCGACTAGGCGTCGGCGTATATGACTTGTGTTAAAAGAATCGAGCTATCTTCGGAGTTTATCCGAGACGCTAAACCAAAATTTTGGGTTTCTTGTATAGCGCGCTATGATATCCTTGTCGGATGTAAGAGGACCTTGTAGGTCTGACTACGAGTTTGTATTTGAGTGAAACGTTTCTTGTGTGCGTCCGTCGGGGCCAATCGACGGGCGTAAGTTATTTTTAAGTCGCAGGTGGACTGTTTTTGGCGGATGATACGAGTTTTGTTATCTTTTTAAGAAGTTGCGACGTCTCGCGTTTCTTTTGAAGATATGATTTTCGTTTTTCCGAAGTTCAAGTACATGATAGAAAGAATTTTATTAAAAATTTCGAAAAGTTCAAGTACATGTGCGGTTATTTCGTGTTTCTGTGGGAGTATAGGAGTATACGTACCCAGTCCCCCCCCCCCCCCCTTTTTGGTGAGGGGGATAGCTGAACTCGCCGGGTTTCGACGAGCTCCCTATGTTCCTCTTTCGAGGATCAAGCCATCTCGTAGTTCTGATAGTTGTTGCAAACGTTTTTACTCCCCGTGCGTTGCCGTTCCGATCGTGCTGATCGGATCGGTGGTTTGTGCGGGGGTTGAGCTGTCTGCTTTTACGGCGGTGGACTCAGAGGCTTTGTCGCTGTCATGAATCGTTGCCTATTCGGATGATTCTGGATCATCTTTTTTCGAGTCTTCAGGAATGTTGTGTGATTCCTTTGCTCGTTTCGGGTTGGCCGCAGGGGCGTTCCGATCTTTTCGCAGTTTGAACTCGGCTAGGTAACAGAGTCTCGATTGTTTCTGACTACCCCAGATGACTGCGGTTCCGGTTGGAGTCGGGAACTTGATGCCGAGGTGATATGTGGATGGTACTGCCTTCATGGAGTTGATCCAAGGGGTTCCCATGATGGCGTTGTAGATGGCCGGGTTGTCGACTACTGCAAACTCGACGATCTTTGTGACTTCCTTCGCCATGACCGGGAGCTTAATTCTTCCGAGGGTCCTGGTAGTGACGCCCGAAAACCCAGTCAAATGTTTTGGCTCAGGGACGACGTCCCCAAGTGGGATCTTCATCCTGTAGAGGGTGTCGCGGAAGATGACGTTGACCGTACTTCCTGTATCGACGAGGATGCGGCCGACTTCGAGATCCTGGATTACCAGGTCGATAACCAAAGGATCGCAGTGAGGTTTATCGATTCCGACGGTTTCCTGTTCCTCGAAAGCGATCGTGTGGTTAGGAATATCGCTGTTTGGGAACCAGTTGGAACTTGTCTCGGCTTTTTGCCCGTAGGCTTTTATCGACGAGACAGAGTCTTGGTAGAACTGTGATCCTCCGATGATCATGTTTACCCTCTGGCGACTGCTGTTGTTCCCTTGGTCGTCCTGTCTCCTTCCGCGCTTTTCACCCAATTGATTTTCGGTTGCGCGGTCTTCGGAGACAGTTTTGTTGGTCTTTGGGCGGTCGGAGTCCAGGAGCAAGTCCTTTATACTCTTGACCTTTGATAGTTCACCGGTGAGGAGCTTTGCGGCGAGCCGGGCGCCGAGAACCTTGCAGTTCGCAGTGGAGTGACCTCTGGTTTCGTGGAAGTCGCAGTAGAAATTATCCTTGTACTGGTTCCTGGTCCAGGTGTTTCCGGAGGTTCTGCCTTGCTCCGAGTTGATGGCGTAGTTATGCTTGCCTTGGGCGTCTTTCCCTTCGTGATGGACGTTCTTATCGTTACGAGAGGGTTTCTTTTTTGAGGACGTTTTCTGTGGTCCATGCTTATGCGATAGAAGCTTCATCTCTTCTTCCATGATGATGAAGTCCGTTGATTTGTGGAGAGTATCCTGGATTGTCCGTGGCTTTTCTAGTAGTATCCACTTTCGGAACTTCGACTTGTACCAAAGAGTTTTCCTCAGGGCGTCAATTGCGACATTGTCGCTGATGCCTGTTACTCTGGCCATCACCAACTTGAACCTTCGCATGAAGTCGCGGAGCGACTCGTCCTCCTTCTGAGCTAGACTCCATAGGTCCACGTCGGACGTTTCTCTGTCCATGAACATGGAGTATTGTTTGAGAAACGCCGAGGCTAGTTGGCGGAAGCTTCTGATGGAGTTCCTTTTGAGCCGGGAGAACCATTCGAGCGCAGCGCCTTTGAGGTGCTCGACGAAGAGAAGACAATGACCCGCGTCTCATTCGCGTTCTGGGAGTTTGCACCTACCCATTGCGATCTGGAAGGACTGCAGGTGCGACTTAGGATCCATTGTACCGTCATAGACCGGGATTTTGATTTTCCCTGGGTCTGATATGCGTGTTTCCGTGATACGAGCGGTGAACGGTGTTTTCCGTGCTTCCTCGAGAAGTCTATCGATCTCGGGGGCGGAACTGGTCGCCTGATGGATTTGCGATTTCATCGCTTTCACTTCGGCCACGGTCTTCTTGAGAGATTCGCGGATATCATGGATCTCGCTATTGCTACCGGCGTTCCTCCGATTTTGTCGGTGCTGGTCGCGATGGATCCGAGTTTGATCCTCCGCGAGTTCTCCTGCTCAATCCAGTAGAGTTCTTCCTCCTCTTCTGTCATGGGCCTTTCGAAGGATACCGTCTGCCGAGCGGACTGACTTCGAGTCCTCCTGGGGTGGATGTCAGCGTTTTCATCGGAAGGATCCGATTGGTCGCTGATATCTAGATCGATGCGCTCGACGTCGCTTTCCTTGTCTTTCCTTGGGGGTGGAAGGTTCTGCGATGCGTTTGCTGTCCTCTTGGAGCCGTTTCCTCGGGAGTAGGCTCTTTCGGGGCATCTTTCTCTCGTTCTCCGGGAGATCCGAAGTCGAGTCTTCTGCCGCGCCGCGCTTTGGTGGATCCGCGCAGCAACTTGCTCCTCGCAGTTAAGGTGTCGACCTGTTTTGCGAGCGAGGTTATTAGCTTGTCCTGTTGTTCCGCCCGTTCTTGGGCGGAGGTAAACAGTTCCTTCATTTGTCTGAGCGCCTAAGTGTTTGCATTCGCAGTGACTGTGGACGCATCTCCAGTTGGAGTTTTCTCAACGTTGGCGTCGACGGGTGTTCCGTCTAGCGTTGGCTGATCTTTGGTGACGTCAGTAGACATGATCGAGCGTGTGCAGTTGCGAGATAGATAGATTCGTAACCCACCCTCCTTCTAGCGCCAAACTGTGGAAACCGAAATTCGCCCCGTCAATTTCCGATAAACGATTTGGAGGAAAACCGAGTTAACCCGATCTTCCTTGAAGGTCCCGGATATCTGCTGGGCCACACACGATACAATCAATGGAGATTAAAGTTGTAAAAAACGAAAATCGAAAGAAAGAGCGAAAGAGATCTTATTTATGAATTCTCGTTTGAGCGTGTACAACGAGTACAGAAATCGGCTACAAGAGCTGTCGAAAAGTCCGCTAGTCCGGCTGCCTAATTCTATCCTAGTTGAGTCGCAGCTCGCTAGTGAAAACAGAAAAGAATGCTAAGTCGCTCTAAGTGCTAAGTGCTCTGGAAGTTTTGTGATGATTTGCTCCTCGCCCAAAGCTCTCCTTATATACTCCTCTTAAGACGGTCTATCTTCTTGCGGGCTGAATAGGGCTTTTTCCATTTTCGTCCATCTTCGTGCTTATCGGGAAACTTGACATTTATCTTCGGAAAACTTGACATTTATCTTCTGGAAACTTGACATTTATCTCTTATGTGAGGATAAGGATAAACCGTCATAGTTATCCTTCATTTTCGGAAAATCGTAAGTGGGCCGTTTTGGCCACGTCGGGCCGTTTAGACGTTTTTACGGTTTTTTCGAAAGAATAGTCTTTTGAAGGTTTCGGCATTTCCGAAGGAACCCCAATTCCTCGTATAGTCGAGATGTTTGGTGTTTAGAATAACCGTGATCGTACCAAACTCACGAAGATTGATCCAAACAAGCCAAGATGGGATCAGACCGAGCACGATGGGACCGAGACCAGGACGAGGGCCGTCGACCGGCGCCAGGCTGGGGTGCCGCTGGCGCCAGGCCGGCTTGCGGAACGCGTGCCGCCGGCGCCAGGCCGGGGTGCCACCGGCGCCAGGCCGGCCCGTGTGACGCGTGCTGCCGGCGCCAGGCCGTCTTGCCGTCCGTGGGTTTTCCGTTGTTCGATCTTTCCCCCGTTACTCGTTCGTACGGGAAATCTTTGAGTTTTGGGTGGATCTTTAGCCGTAGATTTTGAGATAACCGTTTTCAAAGGTTTGAGTAATGTGGCTTCGAACTTTAGACGTTTAAAATATGAACTTTTAAACAATCGAGAAGGCTTTGCGGAAGAATCATTGTAGTTTGCGGACAATCCGGACATTGGTTTAAGGGACCAAGATGCTGCCCTTGTACGAGATCACGAGACGATTGCATAGGTGGGAACCAGGACTCTTGTCGTCGGCGCAAGACGGGACAGGGCAAGCCTGCCGCCCGTGCCGTGTCCTGCGTCCGCCGGTGCCTGCTTGCCTTCGTTGATCCCCGGAGCTCACGGTCCGTTCATGCCTTCTTGTGAGTTCATCGAGTGACGACCCGTTTCTTGGCTTTGATTGTCACTTGGTTTTTCTTTCGAGGACTTTTGGGTGACGATTTCGTCGTTGACAGATTTTGATCCCAACAGCCTTCAAGATCAAGATCTTCTAAGAAGAATTTTTCTTTTCATTCATCTTCGGGTGATTCTCCCGTCGAAGAAGTGGTTGTTCCAAAGCACGAGGAAAGAGTTGAGGAAGATGCGAGGGAGGAAAAATACGCAGCTTTATGTGGCTCGTCTCCGCCCCCGCTGGACATCCCTATCCCCAGGAGACCTCTGAGGGCGCCGGGCGCGTTCTTCTCCCCAAGCATGGTCTCTCCCGAGTACCTCACCATTCTTCGAAACTTTTACCAAGTTCCGAGTGGGGTTACGTTCCGGATCCCGACCGATGGCGAGAGTGAAAGGAATCCTCCGCAAGGCTTCTTTACTTGTTATGAAGCCTTTCTCGTGTACTTACGCATGTGGTTCTCGATCCCCGGTGCCATTGTCCGTGCGCTTCGTCTTATCGGGCTTTCGATCAGCCCGCTCACCGTCCCGTCCTTAGAGAGTTGGCTTGGCGTGCTAGTCTCTAGTTACGAGCTAGGCATGGACCTTAGCCCTAGCGATTTTGAGGGATTTTGGTATTCTAAGCCAACGGGGACCGAAGGTTCGTAATCCATGATCCCAAGGAAGAATATGGCCATAATTCAGGGGACTACTTCGAACCCCAAATCGTGGTTCGAGCGCTTCTTCTTTGTCTGAATAGACGAGGAGTCCGTTGAGGAAAGCTGCCTTCATCTATTCCCTCTGGAGTGGAACTTCAATCGCGGTAATATGACTAATTCTGTTTTTAGTTTTCGTACTTTGAACGCGCAT
This sequence comes from Brassica juncea, assembly GCA_018703725.1. Lineage (NCBI taxonomy): Eukaryota > Viridiplantae > Streptophyta > Magnoliopsida > Brassicales > Brassicaceae > Brassica > Brassica juncea. The sequence continues at coordinate 23,311,688 of CM031935.1, forward strand.
GAAGATAAAAATTTTGTTTATCGTGCAGTGAACAGGGTTGTTGCGCACACTCACGCTGATCTTCTCGTCAAACGAGATCTTCTTCAGGAAAGGTCGTTCTTCTGGAGTACCTTTTCCGTCGAGCGGATTCGAAATGCGGTGGAGCTCCATCGATCCCGAGTCATTCTTCAGCCTTCCGAGTGTTCCGTGTGATGTCGAGCCGGCTGCTGTCTTGCCTGTTCGGACGCGGAGACATAGGTCTCGGAAAGGCAAAGAGGTCGAATGCGAGACGGTCTCGGGAGATCCTTCGCTGTTAGGAGGAGACGCCAGCTTTTTTCCGGGGGAAGGGGTTGGAACTAGCGAGTTTCTTCTGCCTAGCAACTTTTTCGATGGTCTTCCTCCAGCGTTTACTACCGATGAGTCGTTCGAGGATGAAGCGAAGAAGAATGTGTTTAGCGAGGGTTCTCGTCTAATCAATGACGTTTATCCTTTGAACTTTGATCGTATATATTACTATTGTTGCATATATATTTTTCTGATCCTAAGTTCGTACAGGGAATGAGGGTGTTCGGAGTGGCGCTTGATGGAAGCTTTCGAGGATCGAGGATCTCTCGCTTCAAAGCCGAGGAAGCCGAACGTGAACTCTTCCGTTTCCGGAAAGAGGTTGAGGAACAAAGCCGGAAGCAGGTCGAACTCCATTCTCGAGTCCTCGTGCGTGCGGAAAGGAGAGGAAGGAGAGCGATCGTTGCCGAGATGGCGCGGAGGGCTGAATTGTTTGCCAGCGAGTTCGAGAGCTTGAAGGAAGCTCAAGAGTCTGTGGGTGATTTCCGCGAGTGTCGGGGTTCGGTTGCTAACCTTTACAAGTCGCAGAACCCGGGTTTCTCCTTCTCCTCCGAGATCGCTGAGATGAAAGGTCTCATGAGCGAATGTGCTCATGCTGAATACTTGGTTCCTCCGATTGAGGGAAGGGTCCGGAAGCTTTGGGACCCTATCGAGGTTTCGGAGGACACGGTAGAGACCAAAGCAGGTGGAAACGCGGAAGGCGTAGATGAAGAAGTTGACCAGCCCATGAATTCGTTCGGGATCTCCATGTCCGGATTCTTTGACTTCGATTACTGAGGATCGTTGGGATTGTATCCCTTTATCTTGATGGTTGTATGCTTGGCCGGGTGTGGCCGTTTATTTGTATATTCCGCGACTGTAGGAGGTCGCGTAACTTTGTTTATTTCGGGACTGGCCGTTGGTGGCTTTGAATCCCTGCCGTTTCCGCGGCTTAAATATATATTATGTGTTGATTTTGCGGAAATTTACCTTGTGATTTGATTTATACTTTCGTCAAGTGTAGAGGGTAGAATTCGAGTAGTCACTACGTATTCTAACTCTTATTTTGTTGCAAGGTCCGTATACTACTTTGTAGTGAGTGTTTTAGGTGTTAGCGATGAGAGACATGTTTTTGGATCTCGTATCTGGTGCTGATACTATGTCTGTGAGATTTTAAGATCCAGCAAGGCTGGGTTTAGGGAAAGACCTATGCTTACTCTCAGCTTTAAGGCTATGCGATGACTGATCGGCTTTCGTTTTGCATGTTAGTGATTTCTTCCTGATTCTTCCTGATTAAAGTCCGCGACTTGGCGCCGGCTTATGCGACTTGTGTAGTAAGAATCGAGCTATCTCTAGAGAATATCCAGAGTGCTAAACCAAAATTTCGGGTTTTCTTGTATAGCGCGCTATGATATCGTTGTCGGATGTAAGAGGACCTTATTCTTGCGAAAGGGTCTGACTACGGATTTTTGTTAGTGAAATGTTTCTGTGTTCGTCCGTCGGGGCCAATCGACGGGCGTTTGTTGTTTTTTTTTTTTGAAGTCGCAGGTGGACTGTTTTGACGGATGATGCGATTTTGATACCTTTGGGAAATTGCGACATCTCGCGTTTCCCCGAAGATATGATTTTCGTTTTTCCGAAGTTTTTATGCGTTACTGTATTAAGTACGCATTGAAAGATCCATAGAAAGAATTTAATTGAAAAAGTTTCAAAAATTTCGAATACATGTGCGGGTATTTCGCGTCTTTGTGGGAGTATAGGAGTATACGTACCCACTCCCCCCCTTTTTGGTGAGGGGGATAGCTGAACTCGCCGGGTTTCGACGAGCTGCCTACGTACCTCTTTCGAGGATCAACCCATCTCGTAGTTCTGATTGTTTCTGCAGACGTTTTTACTCCCCTGGTGTTGCCATTCCGATCGTACTAGCCGGATAGGTGGTCTGTGCGGGGGTTGAGTTGTCTGCTTTTACGGCGATGGACTCGGAGACTTTGTCGCTGTCTTGAATCGTTGCCTGTTTGGATGATTCTGGATCATCTTTTTTCGAGTTTTGAGGAATGTTATGTGATTCCTTTTCTCATTTCGGGTTAGCCGCAGGGGTGTTCCGATCTTTTTGCAGTTTGTGCTCGGCTAGGAAGCAGAGTCTCGCCTGTTTCTGACTCCCCCAGATTACTGCGGTTCCGGTTGGAGTCGGAAATTTGATGCCGAGGTGATACGTGGACGGCACTCCCTTCATGGAGTTGATCCAAGGTGTTCCCATGATTGCATTGTAGATGGCCGGGTTATCAACTACTGTGAACTCGATGATCTTTGTAACTTCCTTAGCCATGACCGGGAGCTTGATGCTCCCGAGGGTCATGGAGGTGACGCCCGAAAACCCAGTCAAAGGTTTTGGCTCTGGGATGACTTCCCCAAGTGGGATGTTCATCCTATAGAAGGTGTCGCGGAAGATGATGTTGACCGTACTTCCTGTATCGACAAGGATGTGGCCGACTTCGAGATCCTGGATCACCAGGTTGATAACTAGAGGATCGTAATGAGGTTTGTCGATTTCGACAGTTTCTTGCTCCTCAAAAACGATCGCGTGGTTGGACATGTTGCTTTCCGGAAGCCAGTTGGAACTTGTCTCGGCTTTTCGCCCGTAGGCTTTGATCGAAGAGACCGAGTCTTGATAGAACTGCGACCCTCCGATAATCATATTTATCCTCTGGCGACTGCTGTTGTTCCCATGGTCGTCATGTCTCCTTCTGCGCTTCTCACCCGATTGACTTTCAGGCGCGTGGTTCTCGGACACGGCCTTGTCGATTTTTGGGCGGTCGGATTCCAGGAGCAAGTCTTTTATACTTTTAACCTTCGACAGTTCGCCGGCGAGGAGTTTTGCGGCGAGCCTGGCGCCGAAAACCTTGCAGTTCGCGGTGGAGTGACCTCTGGTGTCGTAGAACTCGCAGTAGGAATTATCCTTGTACTGGTTCCTGGTCCAGGTGTTTCCGGAGGTTTTGCCCTGCTCCGAGTTGATGGCGTAGTTATGTTCGCCTTGGACGTACTTGTCGTTACTTGTCGTTACGAGAGGGTTTCTTCTTTGAGGACGTTTTCTGCGGCCCATGCTTTTGCGATAGGACTCTCATCTCTTCCTCCATGACGATGAAGTCCGTTGCCTTGTGGGGGGTATCCTGGATTGTCCGTGGTTTTTCCAGCAATATCTACTTTCGGAACTTTGACTTGTTCCAGAGAGGTTTTCTCAGGGCGTCGATCGCGACTTTGTCGCTGATACCCGTCATTCTGGCCATCACTAGTTTGAACCTTCTCATGAAGTCGCGGAGTGATTCGTCTTCCTTTTGAGCTAGACTCCATAAGTCCACGTCGGAAGTCTCCCTATCCATAAACATGGAATACTATTTGAGAAATGCTGCAGCTAGTTGGCGGAAATTTCCGATGGAGTTTCTTTTGAGCCGAGAGAACCATTCGAGCGCGGCGCCCCTGAGATTCTGGACAAAGAGAAGGCAGTGGCCGGCGTCTCGTTCACACTCCGGGAGTTTGCATCTTCGCATCGCGATCTGGAAGGACTGTAAGTATGCCTTTGGATCTATGGTACCTTCGTAGACGGGAATTCTGATCTTCCCAGGGTCCGAGACGTGTGTTTCTGTAATCCGAGCGGTGAACAGAGTTTTTCGTGCTTCCTCGAGAAGTCTATCGATCTCGGGAGCGGCACTAGTTGCCTGGTGAATTTGTGATATCACCGCTTTACCTCGGCTACTGTTTTTGCGAGAGACTCGCGGAGATCGTGGATCTCGTTATCGCTACCTGTGTCTTCCGATCTTGCCGGTGTTGGTTACGATGGATCCGAGTTTGATCCTCCGCCAGTTCTTCCTGTTCTATCCAGTAGAGGTCTTCTTCCTCTTCTGTCATGGGTTTTTCGAAGGACACCGTCTGTCGGGCAGACCGACTTCGGGTCCTTCTAGGATGAACGTCAGCGCTACCGTCCGAATGATCGGATCGGTCGCTAATGTCCAAGTCGATTCGTTCGACGTTGTTTTCTTCGTTGTCCCCAGCGGGAGGTGGAAGATTCTCCGTAATCGGTTACGCACCCGGTTGGAGACATTCGTCAGGGTTTGGACCTGAGGAAGTCTTGTCCGCGCGTGCAGCTCGATCGCCCGGACTCTCGAAATCGAGTCTAATGCCCCTGCGGGCTCTTGTGATCCCTCGCGGGGCCTTGCTCTTGGCGTTCGCCGTTAAGGTTTCCACCTATTTTTCGAGAGAGGCCACAAGTTTTCCTTTTCGTCCACCTGTTTCTGAGCGGAGGCGAACAATTCTTTCATCTGGTCCAGTATCGTGGTGTCGGCAGCGATCGCTGATACGTTTCCAGCTGTAGTGTTGGTGGCGTTGGCATCAACAGGAGTTCCGTCGTGCGTTTGCGGGTTGTCAGGGTTGGTCGCCATATCAGACCGAGCGTGTGTGGTTGCGAGTGAGATAGATCCGTACCCTACCCTCCTTCTAGCGCCAAACTGTGGGAACCGAAATTCGCACTGTCAAGTTTTGTTGATTGGAGGAAAGCCAAGTAAACCTATCCTTCCCTGAAGGTCCCGATTATATGCTGGGACACACACGACACAATCAATATATAATAAATGGGGACGTAAAAATTGTAAGAACAAAAGATAGAGCAAAAGATCTTATTTCCGAATTTGCGTTTAAGCGTGAACAACATGAAAGAGATCGGCTACAAGAGCTGTCGATGAGTTCGCTAGTTCAGCCGGCTAAATCTAATCAAGTTGAGTCGCAGCTCGCTAGTAAAAACAGAAAAAATGCCTAAGTTGCTCTAAGTGCTATGTTGTTGCTAAGATTGCTGTCTCCCAATTCTCCCCATTCCTCCTCGCCCCAAGCTCTCTTTATATACTCCTCTTAAGACGGTCTATTCCTCCTTTGGGCCGAATCTATTGCGAATCGGGCTTCTTCCATTTTCGTCGATCTTCATGTTTATCGGGAAACGTGACATTTATCTTCGGGAAACCTGACATTTATCTTCGGGAAACTTGATATTTATCTCTTTATGTAAAGATAAACATGGGCCGTCATGTCCATTTCGACTTGATCCTCTGGAAAGTCGTAAGTGGGACGCTTGGTCGCGTTCGAGCCTTCTGGGGCCGTTGTTTTGACCGTGGACGTTTTACGATTTGACGAGAAACTAGCCTGTTATGGTACTTGTTTTGCCGAAGGAACCCCAACTCCTCGTATAGTCGAGGTGACTAGTGTTTTTAGAATAACCGTGATCGTTTTATACGATGAATCGAAATCCATTCGTCAATCGAACCCTTGGTGGTCTTCCGAAGCCTTCCCGATTTATTCTGACCAAAACGAAATAGGGTTCTTAGGTTTTACGTCTTCAAGAAGTTGAACGGTGAGTCTTCGAGCAAAGATGCAAAATGCAGAATTGGACTAGTTGTCAAGACGGTTTTACGGGGAAAGGTCGCACCTATCGAGTAGTCCGCACGCAGGCGTCCGGGACTTGGACACGGATGCTCGCGCCGACGCCCGTGGCCAGCATGGACGAGCCGGCGACAGCGCCCGGGACCAGTGCGGGCAAGCTGGCGCCGGCGCCCAAGACCAGCACGGGCGAGCCGGCACCGGCGCCCGGGACCAGCACGGGCGAGCCGGCGCCGGCGCCCGGGACCAGCGTGGGCGAGCTGGCGTTTTCAGTGGTCGAAAGAGTATTTTCCAAGATGCTATCAGAATATAAATCTGCAAATGATTTTTCAGCTAGAGCAGGGACGTCGTCTACATAAAATGCTTGGTTATGGATCAAAGGACGTTTGATTAGTTTTTCCATGTCGAAAACCATTGGAATGTCTCCAATGTTTAGGCGTATTCGTCCTTCCTTGACATCAATAATGGCTCCAGCTGTGGTGAGGAAAGGTCTTCCTAAATAAGGGGATATTTTGGTTCTTGCTTGTATCTTAGATAAACAAAGTCAGTTGTTATAAGACAGTTGTTTATCATTATTGGCACGTCCTCAAGTATACCTTCCGATACTCGGACGGATCTATCTGCAAGAACGAGGGTTATTCGGGTAGGCTTAAATTGATTAAAACCTAAGGATGTGGCAACAGAGTGAGGCATCAAATTATCACTTGACCCTAGATCGCAAAGTGATCGACTGAATTGTCTATCCTCTATGTTGCAATCTAAAACAAAACTAACAGGGTCAGGTCTTTTTATTGGCAATTTGCCCTGGATCATGGCACTCCCTTCGTCTGATACCATCATGACACTATGTTCCGTTGATGGAAAACTCTTAGACACCATGTCTTTCACAAATTTCTTTATGGATGGAGAAACTTTCATGGCATCACTTAGTGGCAATTCGACTGTGATTTTGTCGAGGGCCTTCTTGCAGATTGCTTTTTCCAACTCTCGTTTAGTTTGTGAATTTGTGAGGGGGAAGGGTGGTAGGGGTCTGTACACTACCGGTGCGGCGGATGACATTTGTAGCATAGGAGGTGTAGGTTGTCGATCGATACTATCATCCTTACGTCGATCAACGTTTTCATCTTCACGTCGATCGATATTTCTTTCAGCTCGTCGATCGATAGGCGTTTCTTCCTCATCCTCATCACTAAGACAAATTGGTTCGGGATTATCGGGAGTTATTGGTTAATATCTGCTCTCTCCGGTTTTCTTGACGTCAATGGGATTGTCATTGGTAATGCTTTCTTTTGCATCCAGAGTGAGGTATTTTCCACTCCTAAGAAGAACAGCACTAACCTGACGTCTTGGGTTTGCATCAGTGCCCCCGGGAAGACATCCTATCTCCCTTTTTATAACGATCGCATTTTCTGCACTCTGCTATCTAACATCTTTATGTGCTCGTTGAGGGTTTCGAGTTTCGTCATTAATTCACTGCAGATCATGCCCATCTTTCCTTCAAAATCAGCGATCAGTCTTCGATTTCCCGTAGAGCTTGATTTAACCCAAATTTGGCCTTTCCTTTTTGTGATCCAACGATCGTATCATAACTTTGGGTGAAAGTACTTCAATGAAAATCGACATGTTTATCGTTTAGACGCGTTGCATCCACAAAATCTACTTGTTCCTGAAGTTCAGATAGAACTTCATTACTTATTTGGAAAATTCCTCTTTGACTCTGTTCTGTTAAGAAGGATTGGATTGAGTTTAGGGCTTCTTTAAAATAGGTTAGTTGAGAGTCGTCTGTGCACTCTGCTTCGTTCCTTCTTTCCAAATCTATCCTTTCATAAGTCTACCAGCTGCTACATTCTTGATTAGTCTTTTCGCTTCTTTAGGGCTCTTTGAGAGGAAACTCCCTTCACTTGCTGTATCGAGTATGTTTTGGTAGTGCAAGCTAACACCTCCGTAGAAGGGGTTAGTCAGTTGGGGTTCCAAGTATCCGTAATGGGGACATTCATTTTGGAGGTCTTTAAACCTCCCCCAAGCATTTTTAAATGATTCTCGTATGTCTTGGCGAAATGTGGAGAGTTTCCTCCTCACATCCCAGTAGCGGGCATCATCGAAAAAATGGTTGATGAATGCGCTCCTAATCTCTTTCCAACAGGTTAAAGATCCTGTCGGTGATATGTTTAGCCATTTATTGGCTTCACCAGCTAAAGAGAAGGAGAAAAGTTTGCAGCGATTACTGTCGTCATTTACCATATCTTCTAGCTTTTCGATGTGGTCAAGTGGGTGCTCTGAGAGAGTCCCATGGAAAGGATTCTGTCGTACAAGAACAAGGTACTCAAGGTTAAGCTTGGACCTTATTGTTTTAATTTCTGGTAACTTTATGGCGGACCTATTGGAATAGGTACTGCTAGGGTTTGAAAATTCTTGCAAAAACAATTCTTTTTCATTTTTAAACATCGTATGAATTTCAACAGGGATTGCAATCCCTGTTCTTTCAAAATTTGGCTAATTGCGTTGCATGATTGACCAATTGATTTTCCTAGGGTTGCTTCCTCATTATTAGTACAGGTAAGTTTAGAGAACTTACCTGCTTCCGGCTGGTCGGTATCGATCAATGTGAGTGGTTGTGTGTCGAGCGATTCTTGTCGATCCTTATCTATCAATTTCGTTATAACCATGTCGATCGATTCCAGCTTCGTAGTGTCGGTCGTTTCGTCCGTCAGTGTATCGTTCGATGTGGATATATCCGCGTCGATCGATGGTGGGGCGAAGTGTGTGTGTCCTTCTGCCCGGTACCTGTGTCAGCAGGGGGGGGGGGGTGAAGAAAAACTTTAGTAAACAAAAAGTAAAACCTAGACTATATTCTAAACCTAATCTAGTGGTAATCAGAAAGAGTCCCCGGCAACGGCGTCAAATTTGATATGTGATCCAATTACCCTAGAGCAACTTTACTCTCATCAAAAGAGGTTCAATTTCAGTACTTAGGGATTGAGTTCACAGAGACTCTTGGATTGCACAATAGATCTTATAGTCTTCGAAATAAAGCTAGGTTGAATAGTCTGAAAACAGTAACTTAAATGAATTCTAGTCCGGACAGGAAAATCGATAGATAAGCTTTTGTGAATATCGATCGACGAACATGAAAATTGTTCCATTTTAGATAATGAGGTTTGTTATCAAGTCAGGGAAGTAGCTAGATTAAGGTAAACCTTTAGGTATGACAAGTATGCTGTTTTAGGGATTATAAGGGTTTTAAATATGTTCTCGAACTCAACTCTTATGAACAATCTATAGGATTGTCTAATAGCTGGATCTCAAGACAGTCAGCTGTCGCATGTTCCGACTTGAGAAAGCACCGATCGATATGTCTTCATGACAATCGATTGACATGCCTTTCAGATAATCGATCGACATGCCTTTCAGATAATCGATCGATGACTATAATGTCGTATCGATCGATTAACCTTCCAGTAAGCATTACTGAGCAGGTTAATAAGTTCTCAGATTAACTAGGGCAACTTTCGTTTTTAGCTAATTAATAAGATCAGTTTAGTTTATTTTCAGGTAATTTACCATGTTGTCGCTTGAGCAAATTAAACCTAAAATATAAGTCAAGGGTGATCAATTCCCTTACTTAGCATTAAGCACAACTAGAATGAAAGAATTATTAAAACACCCTAACATTCATATTATGATCAGCAATACATAAATCAACCTTTGGTGAACCTAAATCTAACAGTAGGACTACTCAGACATATTCATAAGAAGCATAGTTATGATGGTCTGAATAATACTTAAATAAAACTTAATGAAAATAGTAATAGAGTAAGAAAACAAAAGGGAGTTCAAGATCTTCTCTGTTTTATGCAGTTCAGATCTCTCTCTCCAGGGTAAATATCTTCTTCTCCAACTGACTCTCTAAGCTAGTACTTCTCTCCTTGGTGATGACTTTGGTGACTTGCTTGTAGCCTCCTTAATTTCTTCTCATTATTTAAATGGTACAAAAACCCTAAAAATATGACCTAACAGGCGGCCAGGGTGTACAATGCAAATATGACATCTTTGGGGTAAAACTCGTAAATCTTCTAATCTTCATTAATCGCGAATGGCTCTGCATCGACCAATATGGCGAATAGCAAATCAATCGATGCGTTTGATACTCTGTCGATCGATATGGCTGTGATGCGTCGGTCGATGCTCTCTTTTGTAGTCAGCTCAGCGAGTGAAATGTAATAACTTCGAAAGATCTCAAAATGCTCCATAATCATCACTTTATTCCAATGAGTACGTAAACCTGAAATATCGCTAAAATAGCTACGAAATGCATATAAAACCTTCGAAAACATATGAAACTTATAGGCTAAATAGGGTAAAATATAGAGCATATCACTGACGGAATATATCGACATTGTGTCGCTGAAACTGAAATTCCAGATATTATATTTCAATGCCATGGATCTGATTATGCTGGACACTTTGCAACGTTTAAAACGGTATCTAAAATCCTTCAAGCAGGATTTTGGTGGCCAACCATGTTTCGCGATGTTCATGCCTATATCATGAAATGCGATAGATGCCAACGAAGAGGAAAAATCAGCCAACGGCATTAAATGGAACAGAAGTTCATTCTAGAAGTAGAAATATTTGATTGCTGGGGAATTGACTTCATGGGTACTTCCCCGTCCTCGTACGGAAACAAATATGTTCTAGTTGCTGTTGATTATGTGTCCAAATGGGTTGAAACAGTAGTTTCCCCAAAAAATGATGCTTCCGTAGTTGTCAAACTTTTTAAGAGCATCATTTTCCCTAGATTCAGTGTTCCCCGAGTAGTCATAAGTGACGGTGGAACCCATTTCATCAACAAAGTTGTTGACAAGCTACTCAAGAAAAATGAAGTTTACCATCAAGTAGCCACACCCTATCATCCGCAAACAAGCGGACAAGTGGAAGTCTCAAACCGGGAAATACCAGAAAGCCTTGGTGGCTCAAAAATACAGATTTTTGGGTTTTTGAATGATAATGTTAATAATAAAGTCAATAGCTGGACTGCCCGTTTTCTCACGAGGGCAGGAAAAGAAGTGTTAATAAAATCATCAGCATCACCTATGTGTGGGAATCGAAATTCGCACCGTCAATTTCTGATAAACAATTTGTGGAGGAAAACCGAGTTAACCCGATCTTCCTTGAAGGTCCCGGATATCTGCTGGGCCACACACGACACAATCAATGGGAGTTTAAGTTGTAAAATAAAAATCGTAAAATAGAGCGAAAGGAGATCTTATTTCTGAATTCGCTTTTGAGCGTGAACAACGGGTAAAGAAATAAGCTACAAGAGCTGTCGAAAGGTCCGCTAGTCCGGCCGCCTAGATCTAACCTAGTTGAGTCGCAGATCGCTAGTGGAAACAGAAAAGAATGCTAAAACGCTCTAAGTGCTAAATGCTCTGGAAGTTTGGTCATGGTTTGCTCCTCTTAAGACGGTCTATCTTTCTTCGGGCTGAATCGGGCTTTTTCCATTTTCGTCTATCTTCGTCTTTATCGGGAAACTTGACATTTATCTTCGGAAAACTTGACATTTATCTTCTGGAAACTTGATATTTATCTTTTGGAAACTTGACATTTATCTCTTATGTGAGGATAAGGATAAACCGTCATAATTATCTTTCCTTTTCGGAAAATCGTAAGTGGGCCGTTTTGGTCACTTAGGCGTTTCTACGGTTTCTTCGAAAGAAATAGTCTTTGAAGGTTTCGGCATTTCCGAAGGAACCCCAATTCCTCGTATAGTCGAGATGTTTGGCGTTTAGAATAACCATGATCGTTTCAACCTCACGAGGATTGATCCAAACAAGCCAAGATGGGATCAGACCGAGCATGATGGGACCGAGACCAGGACGAGGGCCGTCGACCGGCGCCAGGCCGGCTTCCGGGACGCATGCCGCCGGCGCCAGGCTGGCTTGCCGCCGGCGCCAGGACGGCTTGCGGGACGTCTGCCGCCGGCGCCAGGCCAGCTTGTGGGACGTCTGCCGCCGGCGCCAGGCTGGCTTGCCGCCGGCGCCAGGCCGGCTTGCGGGGCGTCTGCCGCCGGCGCCAGGCTGGCTTGCCATCTGTGGGTTTTTCCGTTACCCGATCTTTCTCCCGTTGGCCGTTCGTGTGGGAAATCTTTGAGTTTAGGAGGATCTTTAGCCATAGGTTTCGAGATAACCGTTTTCAACAAGATCTTCCGAGATTCCTCGAGTATCGGGATCGAGATGGACTTGGATTAGTAGACTTTCCGTCTTCAAGGGTTTGAGTGATGAGGCTTCGAACTTAGATTTAAAATATGAACTTTTAAACAATCGAGAAGGCTTTGCGGAAGAATCATTGTAGTTCTTGGACATTCCGGACATGGGTTTAAAGGACCAAGATGCTGCCGTTGCCCGAGATCACGAGACGATTGCACAGATGGGCGCCAGGACCCTTGCCACCGGCGCCAGACGGGAGACGACAGGCCTGCCGCCGGCGCCAGACGGGAGAGGACAAGCCTGCCGCCGGCGCCAGGTGCCCTGCCGCCGGCGCCGGGCGTCCTGCCGCCGGCGCCGGGCGTCCTGCCGCCGGCGCCAGGCGTCCTGTCGTCCGTGCCGTGTCCCGTGTCTGCCGGTGCCTGCTGTTGCTTGCCTTCGTTGATCCCCGGGGCTCACGGTCCGTTCATGCCTTCCCGTGAGTTCATCGAGTGACGACCTGTTTCTTGGTTTTGAACGTCACTTAGTTTTCTTTCGAGGACTTTCGGGTGACGATTTCGTCATTGACCGACTTTGACCCCAACACTATGCCAACTTTTGTAATGTCCTGCTTCAGATTACCGAAAGGGGTTACTAGGAAAATATCGAGCACTTTAGCGCACTTTTGGTGGAGCAGCGGGCAAAATAAGAAAGGTATTTACTGGTACTCTTGGGACAAAGTATGTTCACATAAGGAAGAGGGAGACCTTTGTTACAGGGATCTCCAGGATTTCAATACAGCCCTCTTGGCTAAACAATTATGGCGTTTGATAGACAAACCGGAGTGTCTATTCTCAAAGGTTTTTAAAGGTAGATATTTCCGGAATTCTCATCCTCTGGATGAACACAAATCTTACTCATCCTCCTATGTGTGGAGAAGCATCTGTTCAGCTAGATCTATGGTTAAGAAAGGGCTAATCAAAAGAGTAGGTACGGGGCAATCAATTTCTGTCTGGAATGATCCTTGGATTCCTGCTCCTCGCCGGAGGTCAGCTATACCAAAAACTCAGTTACAAATGTTAGATCATTCCCTTACGGTGAAAGATCTTATTGATCCGGTTACTCTTTCTTGGAATGTAACCATGCTAAATGAACATTTCCACCCTGATGACGTGAGGATTATCCGTGGTTTGGCAGTTAGTAGGACACAGCGAATAGATACACACGGTTGGACATTTACGGATTCTGGGAAATACACAGTCAAATCGAGTTTCCGCACAGAATCTTTATATCCAGACAAAGTTGTAAAAGTGCAATATTACGGACCGAATGTTAAACCACTATTAGCGTTTGCATGGAAACTGAAATGCTCTCCGAAATTAAGGCATTTCGTATGGCAGGTACTATCTGGAATATTACCAGTCGCAAAGGTTCTAAGGACACGCGCAATTAGTTGTGATTTAAGATGCAGTATATGCGGGGTGGAGGAGGAAACCATACATCATGTTCTTTTTGAATGTCCACCAGCGTTACAACCTTGGGCACTTTCCAAAATACCTTCCCCCCCTGGGGTCTTTCCATCATCCTCGGTTTACACGAGTCTGGATTATCTATTTTGGAGGACTCCAAAGGAGTCAGATTCAGATTGCTTTCCATGGATTCTGTGGTATATATGGAAGAATAGAAATGAATTTTTTTATCAAAATAGGAATGGTAATCCACAGGAAATATTGCGTAAAGCAGAGGTGGAAGGATCCGCTTGGATTGAGGCACAATTACTGATCCAACACCACGAGAGTCACCTCCCGCCACCCATGATCTGGCAGTCAATGGAACATACAAGGGTCTGTTTTATTGATGGAGCTTGGAAGGAACAAGATACGTTCACGGGACAGGGTTGGTTCTGTAAAGTGAGAGACTCAGATGACGTTATGATGGCGGCCATGAACCTAAGAAGAAGCCTATCACCTTTACATGCAGAATGTGAAGCAATGATATGGGCAATGGAGTGCATGAAGACCCTGCAGTTCTCAGAAGTAGTTTTTGCGACGGATTGTTCTCAACTGGTGAAGATGGTGTCGTCACCCGAGGATTGGCCGGCTTTTGCTACGCATATGGAGGAGCTTTGCCGCAGTAAGACTTTCTTCCCTACCTTCAAGATCATACATATTTCAAGGGCCCAGAACACAATGGCGGACAAGCTTGCACGAGGTGCAAGGAGTTCTCCCTCAGCTATGTTATATGTTGATCCCATACCTCCGGTTTGGCTTTCGGCACCGAGTAGTATCTTAGTAGATTAGTTTTCTTTGTTGTCAAAAAAAAAAGAGATTTTGGAAAAAACTGTAGGAATCTCAAGGAAGGATTGGTCTAGGAAATTAAACAATGCACTTTGGGCTTACAGAACTGAATTCAAAACTCCGATAGGGACAACTTCATTCCATTTTCTCTACGGAAAGTCATGTCACTTGCCAGTTGAGTTAGAACATAAGGCAGCCTGGGCCATTAAATTTCTTAATTTCGACATCAAACCAGCTGCCGAAAGAAGACTCATTCAACTTAACGAACTAGACGAGATCAGACATTTAGCCTAGGAAAACTCGAAGTTATATAAAGAAAGGACGAAAGCCTATCATGACAAAAAGATCATTTCTAGGCATTTCAAACCAAATGATCAAGTACTGCTATATAACTCTCGGCTCACATTGTTTCCTGGAAAACTCCGATCCCGTTGGTCAGGCCCTTTCACAGTGATAAATGTCCGACCTTACAGAGCAATCACACTAGTGAATGACAAAGGAGAACAATTCACAGTAAATGGCCAACGCGTGAAACATTACTTGGCTAAGCCTCCGAACAGTAATCCTTTACGGTTGAGCATTCCGGCCCTTGACTAGTCCGTTCTGGAAGTCGAGCTAAAGACTAAAACTAAGCGCTGAGTAGGAGGCAACCCACTGATAGGTTTTTAGTTTTAATTTAGGATTTTCAATTCTTGATTTCTATTATTTTTAAGAAAATAAATAATAATAAATAGAATAGATTAAAATAAAATAAAAAAGAGAGAAGGGAAGGAGATGCTTTAAAATCGATCGATGCACTAACGTCTGCATCGATCGATGCAGAGTTGTCGAGGACGAGCCTCATTTAACTCGACATCCGCCTCTATTTCTTGCCCATATCTACTCGTTTTTCACTCATCTATCTGTTTCATTCACTCATTCAACAGATCTACAAGGTATGAATTCGAAATTCTCTATTTTTGGAACTTTGTGGAGTTGAGTTTTTATATGAACTAGAACAACTGATTAGGCTCGATTTGGACCAATTTAGCTTGCTAGAATGATTAGATTAGGCTTTATGAACCGATTAATATGATTTTTGAGCCTTGAGAACATGATTTGCGTTAAGTGATTTTGCAGGTTTCGCGACTCGATATCGATCGATTCGATATCTGTTGCATCGGTGGATATTACTCGAATCGATCGAGGTATCACTTCACGTATCGATCAATACGAAACCCTGTATATCGATCGATACCAATCGTACCGAACATAATTACTAACTTCAAATATTCTTTTGTGGTTTGTTTACAGATGAGTTCACGCAGAGACCGCAGTAGAGAGAGGAGGACGAAGAGGAGGCTTGACCAAGTCGGTACCTCCTGGCAATCACCCCCATCATCTTCATCATCTCCATCCCCCTCTCCACGAGCTGACGAGAGAGATCTAGGCCTCGGGATGACAAAACCCCGATCGACACCTTTGAGACCTTCAGAGACCCAAAGGGCGCGGTCAAGAGCCACAAATACACCCACCGCGCACTCACAGAGACGTGGGACGACTACGACAGCCTTTTCTACAATGCATGGCTGGACGTGGCCATTGAGCCTACAAGGTTAATCGATCAGGCTACCGTGAGGAGGCTCGGGATCGAGTCGGATTTGACCGACATGATCTGGAAGCTGGGGTTTGGCTCTATGGCAACTCGTCCGTACGACCTCCATGTCCCTTTGGTTAGAAAGTTCATGGCCACAGCCCAGCTCACATACCGTAACTCGAGGGCGAGGGTTGCAGGAGACGGCACCTTTTCCTTCTTCGCCAGAGGCATCAGATACAGCATCTCCATCATTCACCTCTGCGACATCTATGGGTTCACAGACCCCACTGCCACTTCCAGCGTCATCCCTGACTTCCCTAGACTACCTGATTTCTGGGAGATACTTGGTACAGGTCCGTGGAGCTCCGGTCAGCCACCCAGACGGACATTCGTCACCCCACGTTGCGCTACTTCATGAGGGCTATTTACAACACCTTGTTGTGCAAGATGGAGCCCAACAAGGTGAGGATACAAGGGCTCACACTGCTTTATGGTGCAGTGAATGGTTTAGTGGATCTGAGACATCTCGACGCAGAGGACGGGGTGGTGATACCTAACCTCGGAGCCATCTTTGCTGAGCATCTGGTGGGGTTTAAGATGAAGCCCTTCACGGGAACGAGCCAGAAAATGGAGATAGTGGGGAGCCTGCTGACACCGATCTTCATGCGTCTGGGCATCCGTTTGGATGAGGGCACTGCTATCACCACCCGCCGCTTTCTGGACGAGGTGCACCTGCTCCACTTTGGCTGGCTGAAGGACAACCTTTTCTGGAGTTTCAGGAGAGAGAACCAGATATGTCTGCTGCAGCTGCCACACAGGCCCACCACCAACTTTGCAGGGCAGATTGATAGCCTTCGGTTCGAGCCAGATCATCGCCTTCTCTGTAACCTTACAGACTTGCCACGCCGACCTCCAGGAGTCCGCAGAGCACCTGCCACTCAGGGCCCGCCAGAGGCACCACTTCCTGAATTCCCGATCATACCGGACATTCCGATGCACGACCGTGGAGGTTTTCAGAGGGTAGTCGTTACAGAGCAATCACACTAGTGAATGACAAAGGAGAACAATTCATAGTAAATGGCCAACGCGTGAAACATTACTTGGCTAAGTTTTGGAGACTTGCTTGAAGATCTTTTTAGACCTAATTTTGGAGAGAAGAAACTTAGCTACCTTGAGATAGGAGCTTAGGATTGGAGAGAGAGAGAGATCTGAACTTCATAAAAGAGAAGATCTTAAACTCCCTTATTTCTATTACTTGTTTTATTTCTCTTGCTATTGATCTAAGTATTATTCAAACCATCATGACTTTGTCTCTTATGAATATGTTTGAGTAATCTCTCTACTAGATTTAGGTTTCTCATAAGGTTGATTTATGTATTGCTAATATTCGTTGTAGGGTGTTTAAAATATGGTTCTTCATCTAGTTTATCTTAATTCTAGTGTCTAGGATTGATCACCCTTGACTTAGATCTTAGGAATAATTTGGAACAAGTGAGAACTTGCCAAATTACCAGAAACTAAACTAGCTTGATCTAATCTAACTAGGCGCCTACGAGAGTAGCACTAATAAGATTAGACAACTTATCAAATCCGTTTTTAAAGCTCGCTTGAAGCAATATCGATCGACACAACGACAATTGTATCGATCGATATTACGAAAGGTGTATCGATCGATATTTTAATTAAATATCGATCGACACTTTCTTGTGATTCCTAAACGAGAGTTTGGACCCGAGATCTAGTCGATGATAATCTAATTTATTATATCTAAGTTTGAGTTGAGAACAATGAATATTTATAAACCCTCAATTATTTGAAGCATACTTGTCACACCTGAGAAAATACCTGAATCTAGTTATCTTCTACCTGTTAACAACCTCAATTCAAACCAATCGAACAACTACCTTATTCACCCAATTATTTTATGCTTAAAAACCATTCATCTAGCTGCGAAGACTATAAATCTATTGTGTAATCCTAGAGTCTATGTCGATTCGATCCCTAAGTACTACAACTGAACCTCTTATTTGAGAGAGTAATTCCCTCCTTAGGGTAATTTGAGTGACATCATCTTGGAACGAACCCTACCTCTTATAAAAGAAGAACCTTGGGAAGGATATAGCTTCTATTTTATCCTAAGGGACGACATCGGATCTAAAAAAAGAACTCGGAGTAGAAGTGGAGAGAAGAAAAGAGATTTCCTGGGTGAAATGGAAATCCGAGCTTGAGTAGATCGTCGAAGATCCTTAGAGAGAGAAGAGAAAGGAAATTGGAGAGTCTCGCTAGGCGGCAAAAGGTGAAATAAACCCTAAAAACGAGCTTTCACGCTCAGGGAAAAGGACGCCACGCGAGGGTATGTCACTGTAGCATTTTAGGATCGTATCCATAGAGAATTAGAGACTTATAACACCAAGAATACACAAACTTCCTTTATCTAAGCCAACACGAAAGATGATATGAGACAAGCTAAGATCCTAGAAATACAAAAACAAGGTGATCTCAAATCCAATCAAGAAACAGACACAAGAATTAAACTTTCAATCAAATGCTAAGGTAGGATCCATGGGATTAAGGTAATTGATCTAAGGCCATTTCTAAGACAAGGTGTTAAGGCTAATCAATCACAAGTTCTATAGGTCTAGATCTCATTCAATGTAGATTAATCTACTCTCGTGGCAATAACTCCTATGCTAATAATGCATCAAACATCAAATTTCACCGGCCTAATGCAATCTAGCATGCATGAATCACAAGTCTACTAACCATCTAGCAATCCTAATGATAAATCCCTTTGGTTATTCAAGCAAGAGCAATACTAAGTTCTTTCAAGCATTTTAACAAACACCTTTCGGGCATGATATATGGTGTTTTATACATATTGTATATATGTTTTCTAATTGGTATTCAAGTGTTTATCGAGTCTTCCTAGTCCTTTTCAAGTCATTACAGGTCTGGAGTTGCACTGGATAGGAGATGGACCTGTTGGAGCAAAAGAGGCAGAAAAGAGTGCAAATTGGTGATTTTCACGCAGAACAGTCTGATGACTGTTCCCGATCGAGCGGAACACCCGAGTGCCTGTTCCAGCGGTAGAGATTTTTAAAGAAAATACAATATCTTGGGATTTGTCCTAATTACCTCATTTTTCTCTCCCGGCCGCCTGTGGCTTTGATATAACTTTTTTTTTCTGTTTTTCTATTATTATTCTACGCTATTCTAGACACAAGAAACCATTGGAGACTTTAGGATTTGAGGATTTGCTACTTTGTATAGGGAGAAGGCTCCATCTCTCTCGATTTAGAGAAGATTATCCTGAACCCTCTCTATGTTTCTGTTATTTTTATGCAGTGTTATTCAGTATCCATGTCTTTGATCTCTTGTGTCATGGCTGAGTAGTCGTCTAGCTTGTCTAGGGTTCTAGGGTGTTAGAT